>JANEHU010000666.1:0-453862 GCA_027563435.1 Nasonovia ribisnigri
GAAGGTCTTGCAGTTCCGTGTCGTTGGCCTGATCAACTGCCCACTGGTCGAGATCGGGTAGCCCGTCGTCGAATGTCGCCAACTCCAGCCGGGACAGTGCGTCAGGAACCGTGTTGCGTTCACCGCTGACGTGCTCGATCTCGTGAAAGTATTGCGACAAGAACGCAATGTGGCGGGCTTGGCGGTCGATCAGTTTTTCTGCCTTCTGCGAAAACATAAAGAGCAACGGTCGATGGTCCGTTCGAAGCGTCGTTGGTCTCCCCTCGATTGAGTGGACGAAATGTCGGGCTGCGAGATACGCCGCGAGTAGCTCGCGGTCGTACGTGCTGTACCGTGCCTGCGTGGAAGAAAGCTTGCACGAGAAAAAACCGAGCGGTTGCCAACTCCCTTCGACGTTTTGTTCGAGAACCGCCCCGACGGCGATGTTCGACGCGTCTGTGCTGAGGCGCAACGGCGCATCGCTCTGCGGGTGAACCAGGCGCGTAGTGTCAGCGAGTGCCTCGCGACAAAGTCGAAACGACTCCCTTGCTGTGTCGTTCCAGCTGAGCGGGCCGTCACGTTCTTTCACTGCCGCAGCGACGTCGTATAGTGCCGCCTGCATTTTAGCTGCACCCGCGACGAAGCGATGGTAAAAATTCAGTGAGCCAAGAAAACGTTGCAACTCCTTTTTTGTTTTTGGCTGTGGCCACTGGCGAATGGCGGTCGCGCTATCTGGATTGGGGCGTAGGCCTTGTGCGTCGACGACGTGGCCGAGGAACGTGAGCGAGTCCGCTGCGAAAACGCACTTGGCCGGATTGACGGCTATACCGAAATCTTCGAAACGTCCCAGAACCGTGCGAACGTGTTCGACGTGTTGTTCCACGCTCACCGACGCGATAAGTACGTCGTCGACGTATGCGAAAACGAAATCGAGTCCGGCGAGAATCGAGTTGACTAGCCGCTGAAAGGTCTGAGCCGCGTTGCGTAGACCAAAACACATCACTGGGAACTCGAAGAGTCCGAAAGGTGTGGTGACGGCGGTCTTGTGCACGTCAGCGGCGGCGATCGGAATTTGGTTATACGCGCGCACCAGGTCGAGTTTCGTAAAGATCGTTTTCTTCGCGAGATTTGCCGTAAAATCATGGAGGTATGGCAACGGGTACCGGTCCGGGACGGTGACGTTGTTGAGCCGTCGGTAGTCTCCACACGGTCGATATGAGCCATCCTTCTTGGACACCAAGAGTAAAGGGCTCGCCAAAGCACTGGATGACGGTCGGCAGATACCCTGCTCCTGCATCAGGTCGAACTCGCGGCGCGCGATGTTGAGTCGGTCGGGTGGCAGTCGTCGTGGGCGGGCGAAGAGGGGTGGGCCCGTCGTATCGAGCACATGCTCGACTCCGTGACGAAAAGTCTGTGGAACGGGTGACTCACGGGTCACGCTTGGAAATTCCTGTAGCAGAATATCCCAGTCGCGGGAACGTGTGACGGTGAAAAGCGGAGCGCTCGGTGGAGCCGACGTAGTCACTGCACAGGTGACTGTTCGTTTGTCGGTAGGATCCACGAGGCGTTGACGTCGAACGTCGACGAGGAGGCCAAAATAACGGAGAAAATCGGCTCCGATGATGGATCGTGAGACGTCGGCCATCTCGAAGGTCCACGGAAAAGTGCGCGAGAGCCCGAGGTCGAGGTTGAGCGTTTTCGGGCCGAAAGTTTTGATGCGTGTTCCGTTGGCAGCTGTGAGGTGTACGTCCGATGGTTTGTGGAAACCGTAACACGGCGGAATCACCGAAATTTCGGCTCCGGTGTCTATAAGGAACAGCCTGCCAGAGCGGAGGTCGTTGACGTGTACCCGCGTTGAGTTATTTACGACGTACAGGGCGGGTGTCCTGTGCGCGCCGTTTAGTTTTCCGCCGGAGCAGAGTCGCTGCTGTTCCGCGGACGGAAATTGCACGGCGGACGGCACTTGCGAGCCTTGGCGCCGTACGTTTCATGGTAGTAGCATTTCTGGGACGGCGGTAGTTGTCCCGCGTCAGTCGGTGATGAATGTCGTTGCTGCGTCCCTGCAGGTGAGCTGATCAGCTGTGTTAACGCCTGCACCTGCTTCGCCAGTGCCGCAACAGTTCCGGCGAGATCAGTGTCGGCCTCTCTGCTGACCGCGTCGACGTCTAACGGATTGGACGCGTCCATGATGAGGTCCGCACGCGCGGCTACTGCGTCGAGTGAGGCGTCGAGACTGTGGAGGACGACTCTGACGTTTGACGGCAGTCTCTGCATCCAGAATTCCTTCAGCGCCTCTTCGCCTATGCCAGGCGGCAGGTTGCCGCGCATGTCACGGAGCAGTTGTGAAGGTCGTCGGTCGCCTAAACCTCCGGGTCGGACAAGTTCCCGGTACTTGGCAGCGTTTGACGTTGCGAATGCTTCGGTGAGGCGTGTGCGTATTGCCTCATATGACGCCGAAGTTCCGAGCAGGTCGCCGACGGTTCGAATTGTTGCCTGGTCTAGTGCTCCAACGACATAATGCACTTTCGACGCGTTGTGCCGCGAACATAGCCTCAGCATGATTGAACCAGAACGCAGGGGATTGGGTCCAAAAGGTCGGAAGTCGGAAGTTGGCGACCGCGTCTATCGCGGTAGCGTTATTTTCGTTCGACTGTATTTCGTTGGTCATGATGAACGCGGCGGAGGAACAGGACTAGAGACCAGGGTACGTGACAACGGCGCTGCGGTGTACAAGATAAGTCCGGCGCGTTTTCGAGACGGCCACAACGGGTAGCTGTACGTGTTCGTTTTTTGCGAGGTCACCAATGTGGAGGTTCTGAGGTTATCACTACAGAAACGCCTCCAACGCGCGTCGTTACGACGTAGTGTGGTATAAATTAGTACGAAAAGATCGACACGGGTTTAAGAGTAATCAATGCTTTTATTCGTATTACAAATGTTAGGAAAATATGTACAGCGCACTCAGTTTAACAGAGTGTGTAAAGAAATTTAACGGTCGGTCACGGTGAGAGTGAATCGAAGTTCGAAGGATCGTGGTTCGGATTAATCGTTGGTCGGTGTCGAGAGCGAAGGCGTAAGACGTGCGGTAGGTTACGTTGTCACGGGCGAAGAGGACGAGACCGGCGGCCGCCGAGTCGCGGTAGCCGGTGTCGGCCGGGAATCACTGTGACCAATCGTTTAACAATGCTGATCAACGGTGGGAGATAGTTATGTGGCGGCGGTTCGCCACAATAATAACATGAAGTCGAATATTATTATCACAAACTTCAATAATACCAATATTGTTCTATGATAATACATTATACATTATAGAAGTCTGTGATTATTATTTAACACAAAATTGAAACTAACTATTCAAAAATAAGATACAAGTCATAGTTAAAAATGTATAGTATAAAATATTATCTGCATACGTATAATCAATACTATGATAACATAATATTAGATGTTGGACGTAACACATTGGTATCAAAAAATTTCAATTTTCACCATGTGTTGTAAATTGGAATAAAAGTTAATATTAGCTTAAAATCTAAAATCCTTTATGTCTGAAAAGGGCCCCCTAAATATCATAATGGGGCCCTTTTGGGGGTGCGGTGCACCCCCAGCACCCCCGCTAGTTGCGGCACTGATTATACGTATAATATATAAGTACATAATAACGGTCGGTACTCTAATTATTTAATCACAAGTATTATCAATCTGTGAGACCTCGAGCCGTACCGAGAAATATTTACTAATTATATATGCCCGGCGCGCATGTTCAGATGCGTGCGTTACCGGTTATTTATTATTTTAATATTATATACGTGTAATGTGTACAAATAAAATACAATTATGTACTATAAATGTGAGGCGCATTGTGTCAGAAAAACTTAATAGCCACAAAAATATAAAATTTGTTTTATTCAAGAAAATGCTGTTAAAAAATATAGAACAATACATTAAGTCATTAATACGTATCTATTTATATATTTTGAAAATGAATCGGTACCACCCTAAAAATAAAATCGTGGCTTGACCAGTGATGTGATGGTGCGCATCACCTGAAGGGATCGCCAACAATTTAAAACCAAACGAAACTGTGAAAATTAGTTTCTTGTACCGACCGCGGTGACCGTGACCGATGCGACGAAAACAACAGTCTTTACGTCTTTTTCATACACAAAAAATCTATTAAATCTATTAAATGGTTTAAAGTTAGGTCTTAACAATCCACTCGCATTATTTAATATAATATATAACAGTGGAGTGGTGTGGCGCGATGTCACAAAACGTATTCTGTGTTCAAGCATCGGCCAGTGTCATTAGTTACCGGATGGGTGATCATTTGGGTTTTAGTGACAAATCCTCTCCACAAATACACGTTTTCAAACCAACCGTACCTGCCCTCACAGCAAAAAACCAACTTAAAATAACCTTCACACGATGGCTTATGTCACCACTGGTTAATTAATAAAAAATATACATAACATTTATGTGAAGGTTGCCTAGTAAAAAATCAAAATAAATACATTTGGGGGGTGGTGGATCAAAATAAGTCGCACAGCATGCACACGATATGTTTTGGCACAGCGGCCACAGCCGAACTGGCATTTAAATAATTTAATTTCAATATATAAGTACCTTACAATAGCCTCAAAGACATTTTCTTAAAATCAGTTTATACGCTTCATATTAGCCTGAATTCACTCGTGTTATACTGAAAATAAAACTAAAAATGCGACTTACACTTTTTTATGTTCTACCGAACTACGGCAGAAAAGACTCCGATTCTAATAGATTACGTTTCGATTTCCAGAGAGGATTCAAATGTCGGCGTCGGCGGCGGAGGCGGTGCCGGCGCGTTCACTCGCTGGCTTCGCGAGTTTAGACGCGAGACTTACAAGGTGAACTCTGCTGGAGGTGCATCCGGTGGCGGCAGCGGAGGAGGAACTTACCACAGTACTTCGACCGAAGACGGCAGGCGAAGACACTCGTTCAACGCGCACGACAAGAGCGCTCAACACCGGGCGGACCAGAGACTGCAGCTGCAGGGTGGCGGCGGCGGATCGCACATCTCGCCGGCGTCTAAGACGCAGGCTTGCAGACGAGCAAACAGCACGGCCGCACCAAAGTCCAGGTAAGCGGATACTTTAAAGTGTTCACATTATAAACGCACATAATATATATATATGTAATGTTTGAACTAACCGTATACGTCATTATTATAGTCCTATATATAACAGCAATAATTAACTGTATTATGAGTCATGATTTTTGTCTTAATCTAAATTCAAAAAATCATAACAATAATTATAGCTTCATTAAAAGATATTTTAATATAGATTATAATAATAATAATAATAATAATAATGATAATAATACAATTATCACAGAACTAGTTGATTCAGTTGTACGTATACCTACACGATTTGCACTGCACTATACTGCAGTTTCACCACACATTTCTTTGTAAATATAGGTACGCGTCTATAATACCCTTTCATCTATAATATTATACTCACGTCATATACATGGCTGTGTTTAAGATTTTGGGGCCCGTGGGCAACAACATTTTGTCGTCCCCCGACTCTGCTTATAATTAATTATATAACTACTTAGTAATAGTAATACTAATTATAGGGATTTGAGGTATCCAATTTAGTATTTAGATAAATAAATAAATAAAAAAAAAACAACCAAATGCATTAAATAATATATTATAATAGGTAGGTAACAAATAACAGAAATACAGAATATATAGGTAGGTACCTAATATACTAATATGTAAATACATACAATATATAACATACTATTAAATATATTATGTATAATCTTTATGACTCATATAAGTGTGCGATGGCTACACAACGATAAGAATAAATACTAAAGAATATAATGAAATATATATTAATATTAATATTAAATAAAACAAATTGCTGACTGCACAGTGCGCTATTGGCCTAAACAAACGGTCCCTTGCGATCGGTGTATAAACACTTTAAACTCCTGTAGTGGTCTTGTACCACATCGTAACTTATATTATAAACTCATATCGTAAATCCTCGCGAAATGCACGTCACATTGCCACGCCCATTCTGTATATCACATCTTTAAAAGTCAATCCCGGTTATAATTTACCATGGGAATTGTATTCATCTCGCTGATCGTTACATTTTTTACCTCGAGGACGGCAGTAGTGTCAACGGGTTTTTAAAATATTATGTATTATTATTTTAACTAGATCCCCGCCAAACAAATAAGTCATACATTGCCACTCCTGCAGTCGCTCGATATGCGCATATATTTAATATATAGTATTAAATGCACTACACACGTATATATTTATATATTTTAACATATAGGTATAGTGTTATTATTATCAACGTCACTCGTCAGCGTATAAAAATATAATATAAGTAAAATATAATAACATAGTCGAAATAGTATGCAGCGTGAAAACGGTAACGGCCTCGCAGAGGTGTGCAGATGACCCCAAAAACAAAAAAAAATAGTAATAATAAAATAAAAATGAACGTTCGTGAGATCTACGTCGTGACCGGATCATCCGGTGCCACGTTACCCCTACGCACACAAATGCATTTATATTATGTGTGTGTACTACTCGTACCAATATAGTTTAAGTACACGCGAAAACAATAAACTAGGTTGGGAGCGTTATGGCCTTGAGCCAATGAGAAATCTAAGGGCTGCAACTGATTGATGTAAACGATTAGTTAACCGGAACAATCGATTGTCCGCGGCGCGTCACGTACTGCCCGGTAACTTGTGAAGGCGTATTATCAGAGAAAACAAATGTATATATAATCACAATTATTTTCCAGTTGTCCGACGTCCTCTTCGTCTGTTTCAGTTCGAAAGAACACATTTTGCGGATACGCCCTGACTATTCGTCGACGTAGTCGAATTCAAAATTCAGACCTATATTCGGCCAAATCGAGCGGTGGTGGGAAAAACAATCGCCTTCGCGTACCAGTTGTCATAATATATTCTACCAGCGTGTATTATTATCATACCTATGTACGAGACATTTGTGCCATATAATATACACCTTATATATATGTATGTTGTAATTGTAGGTAGATTACCAGGTACGGGGTTAATTATACTTTTATTCGATTGTGATATCTATTTAATTAATAATAGATAGCGGGTTGAGTTTATTTTTATAGTTTTCACCTTCATTATAGTGACCTTGATTATCCCCATATCTATTTTTTTGTACCGAGGAAAATGTTCATTTTTTCATCGTAAATTCCTAATTTTTATTTCATAATTATTATATTTATCTGCAGTGTAGATACTTATATATTATTTCGTCAGCGTATTCATCAATTGACAACAATTATTTAACACCAACAATCGAGGTTGGCGTTTTTAAACATAATATTTTTGATTTATGTTTTTTAAAATCCCTCGACATCTGAACTATACGTATTTGAACTATAGTTTGATAATATCTTGTACTTTGTTGTGATGACATGTGATATTTATCGACCGAAACAGCACGTTACTTCTTGATCTGAAGCATTTAAATCCCAACGCTCGAAGGTTGGGGTCATTTACCATGCATCCGGTTAAACAGGGCTTGAAGAGAAAATCATATTATATTCATACGAGTTCATTCGTTCAGGCGGTTAGTCACCATAATGGGTGAATGAACAAAAAATACAAATAGACACCGTTAAACGGACCTTCCGGAAACACACCCCCGCTGCCTGCAGCTTGTACGCACCTTTAAGAATAGGTATATGAATAATAAAAATTCGAATCTGAGTGATACCGTATTTATAACGCATTACACAGCAGGTGCCTGTATTTGAATTATTTCCGACAAAATGTGTTTATTTGACGTGTTTGTGTATGTATTGTACATGTGAGTGTGTTTATGTATTAAATTATAGGTATAGATATCTGATATATTAGGTATATATTAAACCGATACATTTTGGCAAATTTTGTATGACGATATCGCTATATCAGATGAAAAAAAATATTAATAATAAATAGTAACAATAGAATAGTATAGGATATAACCTTCTGAAATATATTCGTATACTTAAACAATAAATTATCGTGTCTACTTTACACGGTACGAACAAATTGGGAGAAAAAATGTGGAAATATCGAATAACAATGTATTTAATATATGATTATGTCGTAAAGATTGAAATAAATACGTTTTATATCTTTATCCGCTCGGGAGCACTGGCGCAATGTCGTCTAAATACAACTTGTTGAAATGAAATAAATCTGGATATAATACGAGCGACGGTTGGTGGCGACGGAGGTGCAGTTAAGTATTTTATACTGTCAATTAGACACTGCGGCAACAGTGCATAATACATTTTATAATGTACAGCAACATAATACATAATAATATTATAATTATTATTACTGCACAGACGACCGCAGAATATGATAAAATAATATGAATGTTTAAGTCGACTCTCGTCGTCCGACCACGTCGAATGAAAGATGATCGTATATTATAATATAATATTATATTATTAATAGGTAATAATATACAAACGGAAATCGTTGTGTTCGAGGAACAAAAGAACAATAACGAAAATAGGTATACATATATACGTTTACACTCGCTTTACTGTATATGATAATGTTCCGACGCAGCTAATTTTATACCCGATTTCCGCGTGAACCATGAACTACCGCATTTACCTATATCGCATTATACCTATACCTACCTAATAGGTAGTGTACGATGATGATTCGTCAAGCTCTTGTTCACGGTGTCGTCCATTCGGCTCGGTTCGCCAATATAAACCGTGCCTGCAGCCTATACCGTTCGCGGAGCCATAGCCAAGATCGCTAAACACCGCAGTTGTAATATCCATATATATATAATCAAACTATATTATAAATTATTATATTAAATATACCTATATTAAATTTCTATACAAATATTATTATGTCAAATTAATGGCATATATTAATATAATTCGGGCGTTCAGCTGCTATCGTGATAATTATAAATTATGATGTTGGTTATTAAGTATTATAATATGTACCTATATCGTATAAGTAGCGTACATATAAAGATGTATTTCGCGTGGATATAATATTACAGTATATTAAGCAGGCGAATGTGACACGATTATTCACATATATAATATAGGTACGCGTGGCGATATTTGTCGAAAAACCACTCTTGTCGTAAATCTCAGTAGTTGCAAAATTAATATATGTTTGGCACTAAACGCTTATTTAAATTTCATTTTTATAACTCATTATCTGAATTTATCTCGGACACGATTTTGACACTTGTATGGGTAGGTGCCTAATGAATTATGTATGCGCAGTAATCCGTCTGCGTTATATTACGTTGTTGATAAATTATACCAGTTGCAATATAATATAATATTTTATGTATTATATCACGTAGGTATATACAATTTGACAATAAATTGATTTTACATTTGGAAAAAATTGAAACAAACTTAATTTTCAAGCCAGTAAGCCAATTATGACTACATTTTGGATATAGCGCATTTATATTATTATAGCAGGTACTATTTAGCTAATCTCACACACTTCGTTGCCTGTAAAAAATTACAGTTCATATAGAAATTGTGATTGTTCAACTCCTTTTGGGTGTAACTTGCTGCAGTAAATGCAACTCTACCACCCTGGTAAGCAATGTGTGAAAATTTAATTTGATGCATGCTTGTACCTGATCTTCAGCAATCAATAATAAATAAAGACTAATTTCTTCTAATTATGTCTCCTATAACCAAAAGCAACCATTTATACACAAAAATTTCCATCGTAAATCTCGAAATCCCTGTTTGAGCATCTCCCCGGGTTGTGCCTACCGGGTCAAATATTGTGAATCTAAATCATTTAAAAACCCATTTAAGCACACACAAAAAAATTCATCAAAACCGGTGCAGCCGTTAATAAAGAGTTTGAATACTTATACGCGGACAGAAGAAATATATATATATATTAAGATAATACCACCTATATAGGAGTTAGTACCTGTTGTACTTTGTCAGAAAACGGATGTCGTGTCAAAAAATACTACAGTGCGTTTAATGAAAAACCTGGAACGATATAATATAGTCATAATTGGCAATTGCCTCGATTTAAACGTATACGTTATATATAGCTGATTGCTGCGGCATCATGATGGATGATGATAACTGTTTTATTTTTGGTAGCATATAATACTAGACTCGTTATCGATTGATATAGCGATATATATAATATATTTTATTTGTGTTTGTGTGACAAGTGCATAAGCCAACTATATATATATATATATATATATGTATATATTATTATAATGTTGTTATCCAAACGTGTCTGTTGAGCACTATGATATAATAAGCAACTTTAGCAACTGCAAGTGATCCGGTAAACTTACTATATAGGAAATAGATTTAACTCGTTCGACTCGAGTACTAAATGAACAAAATGTACAGTGTTTGAATGAAAATTAGAAATTTTTTTTTAAACTGATTTAACGAGAATTGAGCTGTGTGCGCGCGAGACATTTAGAATAAAGCGCGGGCGGACGAAATTGTGACAGGCGACGGATACGATTCGTGATGACGGGGATGGAAGAGAAAGTCTCGTTATTCGTATGTCATATATTATATATATTATAATACATGTGTGAAACCAAACAGGATAATAAACGTGGTAGTGTGCGGTGTAAGATACCACTAGAGTCTCTAGAATAGACGATAAATACGGGCTAACAAATAAAGCTCTCTGGAGATCTAGGAGATCGCGAATCAAACTGATTTTAAAGTACCCAGATGACAGAAGAAATTAGTAAGCTAAATCGGTCGATTTTAGAGTGGAACGATAATATATAAAAGAACAATGAGTGAGTACGTGAATTTGTATCAAGGTGTATTGCAACCTACCACAATAGCAAACACTGCAGGGCCTTAGAGAAAATATACAATTTAAACGCCTAATATTGTTCAATTGTTTGACTACACGTGAAATACTTACCTTTATACAATATATAATTAATTATAAAATCAATAAAACACATGATTACACGTATCTGCACTATATTATAGTTGAAGTGGAGCAATTTTTAGGTGGAGGGGGTGTCGAACTCAATATAATATACGTTATAATAAATTATCACAATATATTAGTATATTATACATAATATGCGTATTGTATTATTTGTATTACGCACGACAATAAAACCGTAATGGTGAATCTTGGTAAACATTAAAATTGCCGGCAACTTTCAGTTGGTGCATTATGTTGGCGAAATCCAGTGAAGTTCTAAACCTGCGGCCCGCCATAATATGCACTGCACACGATGGTGGTATAAGCCCACGGCAGCTCAGCGGTGAGCCTAGGTGACCACTGTTGGTATACTATTCGTAAACTCGCACATCAGCGGGTAACAGTGATATTTTCTTTTGATTATTCTTATGAAAACAGCTGTCTTCGGTCGTTTTCTCCGCGTCCGTTGCGCGTCTTTCAATTCTTGATCAAACCGTTTTTGCATTGCAATCCGGAGAAACATTCATGTATGGTACCGTACGGGGCATGCTTGGCGTCGCATTTTCTGAAGATTACGCAAATCATCATAATAGGTAAGACACACATCAGTCACCTTTATGCAATATTTAAAAAAATATACCCACCAGAACGTGTTGTGTATATTTCACAATTAACTAATGCTATCTAGTTAGCATTATCTTCGTACAATGTTATGTACGCCGTGGCAGTACGCCAACTGGTAGTTTTCATTGTCTTTTTAACATCGGGGGTATTCTAGTTGTTTCATTAAATTTTTGACTTTACGTTTAAATTATAGAAATGTGTCCGGATAAATGTCTCGATAATTTACAAAATAATGCAATACCAATCACCTATATATTGTTTATACTTATTGAGTCTAATTTAATTAACTCAACGATTATTGTACATTTCCAATTTCCATAGTTGTTTAATAAAATTACAAAGTTCCTTATTTAATCATATTAATAATGAGAACTTCAACTCTAGCAAGTAAGTACGATACCATACAGTATACAATTATACCACATATAAAGTGAAGGAAACGGCGAGAAATACGTACCATAATGTTGACAAAGGAAGTGTAGACGATTCCGGACGATAATAAGGGCATAACATTATAACCGAATAAGATCGGTATCGATCACGCCGATCGTAGATAATGCGCTGTACATGCGGCAACTACAGGTCCTATAATATTATACTGATAGTGTTGCTGCGTGCGCGCGAGACTGCAATAGGTGATAAAAAACAAATAAAAAAAGTTAATAACGTTCGAAAGGAAAGTCATAATATACTATTACTGTTCGGTTCGAAGAGATAAAATATGTGATAACGAGAAGGTTGCTGGCTGCTGCTGCTGCTGTAGAGTCGGTTGAATGACTGTAAATATGTGAACAATCGTATATTATTATTTCCGGACAACAGACGCCATATATCGCCACTTAGCGATGTACACGACCGGAATGCTCATATATATTATTATTATTATTACTCGAAACAGCAATTAAGAGAAGTACGTTGAAACGGTTACCGAGAATTTATCTTGTTTGACCTTCTATCGGAAAATATAAAGAAAAATAGGGCGTAATTAAAGATGTTGGTATATATATATAAATATAATACAATAATGGGCTTAAGAGAACTCCTAGAAGGGTATAAAAAAATGGAATGCAATGACAAATCGTTGAGCTTAATGACGGTAAACAAAGAAACGAAGTAAAGAAAGAACACATTATTATTATAAAATCTTAATGAAACGATCATCGGATTATCTGCAGTATGAATTCTGGTTTAATTAATACTGTATGTATCAAACCATTTCTGTTGGCCAGATTTGCAGCTGAAGTCTGTGGAACCAACGAGAATATATATAGATAGCAATATATAAACAGATCGTTTGTCGGACTTTGTATGAAATTTTTTCTCTTACAAATTATGACACTCGTCTCGCGTGATGGTAGGTAAATCTTTTTAACACTTTAATGTTTAAAGACATGTTGTCTTGTGCAGATAACGAATGAAGGTTTAAACTTAAAAGTGTCCAACTGAAAGGGTTTCGTGGTTTTTGAATATGAAGTAAAATAAAGTAGAATATATATTTCGGCTCTGGCGCTTGTAATCACTACAACCTTTAAGTAAAATATACTTATATAAGTCTCGTAATAATAATTATAATGGGTAACATAATATTATACATTTACTTAACACCGCGGTCGGCCGTAGAGTCAACGCAGTCACGTCCGATAACGAACCACATATTATTATATTATATAGTCGATGCGTCGTTGGGTCCACATCGAGGTCGTCATCGCGCACAACACACATAATAATATTTTATATTGTCCACACAATTTGCAAAGTAACACAGTATATAAATATATATGTGTGTGTGTATGTATGGAAATCGCCACACATGGTTTTGCCGTGCCATTATGAAAAAAAATACAACGAACGAGCCGTTTGAAATCGGTCAACGCGCGCGTATTGTACTATTATCATTATTGTTGTATGTGTACTACACTATTATAGCATTTCTCTCTCTTTCACTCTCTGTCTCACCTATTTCTTCTATTTCGTTTCGGGACTTGGGTTTTTGTTTCGCGATTGCAAAACCAGTATTGTCCCGTAGTGGTCGTCACAACGCGCTTAAACTGGGGGCTCCGGGCGCGGTATCTTTGTTTTTTGAAACGCGAAGACGGCCACGAAAGACGCGTATGTGATATATTTTATGTACAGACAAATGTGCGAGCGAGATCGCATTATTGCACACTCGTGTTATAATGATAATACATCACGTCTTATATGATTGTGTGTGTTCTTTCGCGCACGCGTATAGGAGGCGAGCAATAATAAATTGTGTTACGCGAGTCTATACCTATATATAATATTATTAGCGCGAGGGCCGGCCAAGTCTCGAAATCGGCCATTGTTTGTTTTCGAACCGGTGACAACAATCATTCTGATTTCCGACGCACTACTTATATGTAATATATATCTATAAGTCTATATTTAATAATATTGCGACGATTTATAAACGACGCCATCGCCATCGTCGCGCCATGGCGCCAAGTACTACTAATAACGTGTAGCGAATACTATACAGGTCCGCTGAAAAACGCTTTCTATAAACGCGAAACCGCTCGCGTGCGCTCGTTCCCGCCCGCGCCCCTGACCGCGGATACTATGCTCTCGCCCCCCGCGCAACGTGTCTTTTATTGTTTATTATTATTGTTGTATTATTATTTTTTCATTCTCCACAAAAACCCATCGCACACGGGTAAAGCCTTTCACCGAGCCAGGCGCCGTGCACGCGTGAGAATTTTCCAAAAGGAATATACGAAAATCGAGTATCAACTAACTCGCGCCTACTTGCCCATAACCTATAATATAATATAGGAACATGATGAGATGATATTACTTATTATTTATTTATTATCATCGTTATACCGACAAGATTTATAATATTATATAGGTACGCGATCCCATCGTCTGCCGCTGACTACTGCAATATATAATATTATAATATAGTGTACGTGGTTGTTATTATTATATACACATTGTAGTTTACAGTAGAGGTGCGCACTTGGAAAAGTAAAATCGAAAACGACAAAAAACAACGTACTTATATTTCATGTGACGTAAACCTACAAATTATTGTCGACTCTCTTTCTGTTATGTGTTGGCAGCTTGCATCGAACTGACGATTTTCTCAATATAGCGCGTCCACGTAACATGAAACTATGATTATTTATTCTTAAGTTGTAAATGTCATTTATTATTATTATACTTACTTGTTTGGTGTTCGGAAAGTAACACTTAATCATAATAATGATGTACCATGTTTACCCATCCGTATGAATTATTGCAGAATCGAAAAAAGTATTACGTATTTAAAATACAACAAACTATAATATATTTCATTCAATAATATTCGTTTTGTTATTAGTCATTACTCATTACTCATTAGCATTTTTCTAAAGGTTAGGTATAAACAATATATTGCTTTACAAAATTTTTTTTATATTTTAAATTTAGATACGGTGATGTCACAGTTATATACTGTATAAGTGTAAAGTCTATATAATATATACCTACACTTACTTGTTTTGCAGAAATATTGGATTTATACATTTATTAGGTATCAAATTTTTCCATAAACCTATAATACATAATAGCATAGAATTGTTGACAGTTGATAACAATATATATACATGTTTTATGAATAACATTTTGTGCATTCGATAAATTAAAACCCGATGACTAGTTTTTTAGAAGGTTATTGACATATTACTTATATAGTTATATAAAACGCACCATAAAATAGTAAAATGTAACGAACTTTGTTTATAGTTTGTTGAAATATCCGTGGGAATAATATTACAAAATAATAATAATTAATAACATATAAAGTATAACATATTAGGTACTATTATAGTTCCACCTGCCATACTGATATAGCCAATCAAATAATTTTCCTTTATACATCATGCCCAATTTTATTGTAAATCAAAATAAGTAATTTATATCGCTAAGCCAAATGTATCGCAGACTTAACCACTACAGTTGTACATAGGTATACGTCATATATTGTAATATATAGGTAAAAACACTTACGAAAACCAATGGTATAATATAATACACTTCGATTCTTCGAATATAGGATTGCGTCGTTTGTCATCCTTTGTTTATAATATTTATGACGGTTTAATCAGATTTCCACGGACAAAAATCAAAATATTTTAGATGCACTAAAGATACGCGTATGATTTAAAATTTCGATTTTTCTCGATTTTTTTCTACAAGATTTAACGTTAGTCTCGAATCGGGCTGTATTAAAAACCACGTATTGCATACAAACAATCGTTGCATCACATCTCGTGCGTCCATTATTTCCGTGCGTCGTTCGTTACCTGCACATCGGGCACGACGACGAAGACGCGACGACGCACATATCAAAAACATTAGGCATATCACACGCAAATAATTCACACTGAACTATATATTTTAATCGATCGTGACCGTAATAACGCGCGTTTTTTTTCTGCTCGCCTTATTATTATTTTTTGTTCTAAACCGTAAACAAGATGTGACCGCGTACATAAAACAAATCGAATTGCGCGTAGTATTGTATCACCGCTTATTATGTATATACCTGTATAATATAATATATATGTATTATGTATAGCATAGAGTTCGAATATATACATGTATTAGGTACTTAAACATGTAAGGTCTATATATTATAAAAACAATCTCGCAGGCCGGTTTTTACGTATTATATTATTATATTGCCTATCGTACACAAATTACGGGAATTTAATGAGTGGTTTAGTATGGATACCATATATTATAATATTTTAGGTAGGTAACAGTTGTCTCAAATTTATATTACTATTGCGAATATAATATATTATATCATTATTAAATCTGTGGACTGGACGGATATTGGCCACTAAAACAGGATGGATCTATTATATCATATACTGCAAACATACAGTATGGGTAATACATTTTTTTTGCGACGGTCAATAAAATAACGTTGCGCAATGACGCCCGTCCTAATCGAAAGATAAACGGTTCCATTTATATTATACAATATATATATTATATTACCTATACATTATGATTATATATTTATATTCATATATAATATCACTCACTAGGTATGTCATTATAATATACGAGTGTGCGTGTTGTTGTTATTATTATTATATTAACAGAAGAAACATTGTAATATAATATTATTATTATTATTATACATATTAGGAACGTACATATAGTATTCCAGTGGAATTTAATCAAAAATGCGCGTACTCGTATCTTGTCGAAAAATCCGGGCAGATCAAATTATGATTTCGGTTTTACATTCGTATTGGAACCTGTTTCGCTTGAGTTACCTTAAGTTATTTTTAATAACCCATCATAAACGAAAAATGTTTTTGTGCTTATGATCACATTATAACGACACCGGTGATGGTGTCAAAAATTATGGGCATACATCTAATTTCCTAAATAACAGGGGTGGGCATTGGCGTACGTTTTTTATCCGGAGCACACACCGTTATCCAATTTAAATTTTTAGAATTTTTTAAAAATATTACCAATTAATTAAAATAAAAGGCTCTTTCGAATAAAATCAGGCTCACGGGATGACTTTAAAGTTTTGAAAAATGGCCCATTTGGCCATTTAAGTGTTTGAGCGTTTCCTATCCCTATTATAATAGAACAGTTACGTTATATATCCTTAGAACAACTTAGGTACCTAACCGATAGTAATGTTGAATGAAATATCCAAAGTATAATTTGAAAAATATTTATTAGATAATGAGTTATCTACGGAGACAAAAATAGTACGATACGTTTTGTACACAATATTACTTATATTATTTATCTGTTTAGTCACATCTTGGGAATTTCATCAACTGTAGGATCGTGCCAAAATCATACAACAATGTTCAATCATATCGTGTGCGAGTCGTGTAATAAATGTTATCCTATCGGAATCAGTTCTAACGCACATTTTCAGTTGAAAATTTCGTTCAAAGCGTTTCATCGTATTTGTGGACATGATAGTCCGTCGTTAAAAACGACAATTTAATTAGGTAGATATTATAAAGTATATACTAATGTACGTATTATGAGTATAATTATTACGATTTTCGGTTTATCTACTAGAATTTGTTACGTAACTCGCGTTTTGAGATTTTGTGGGCATTTCGTTAAAAATCCAATGCCGTCAAGGGTTCGATTTCATTAATATTATTATTATTACCCACGTTAATGTGTTTGGACGTATAATATAAGAATATTACAAGAGTAGGTATTATAATGAGGCGGATGTGGAGAACTATATACATAATACACAAATATACACACGCGCGAGAGCGCTCTTCTACCTACGGTAAAGACAAAGAGCACATATAACAATATAGGTACATATTATTATATATTTCATGTAACCCGTGCCTGATATTATTAGGCGTCTACATTGTACATACCTCTAATATATATTTATTTAAACTCATCTGAGAACAATTACGTTGTCCTTCCCCGCTATACAACCCGTAATAATATGTATTGTATACCCGTTATAAAATCGGTAAAAATAGTATCATTTACTCAGGCTATCGACACTTTCACAAAACCGGAAAGCTAAGAAAAACGTAATTCACTGCGTGATTCGTCCATGAAGTATAATAGTAACCAGCTATGTATTAAAATATATATATGTAATAAAATAACAATAATAATGTGATTGTTTGGTTTGGTATACGATTTGCGTTGTTTTATCCTCTTAACTACGAAACAATTATGTCGTAACAGTAGCCAACGATAATAATGATAATATTAATTGGTATTCGAGTGTACCCCGGGCAGTAAGTTGAGTTCTGCCTCTGCAGCATCTGAATTCGCGTTTAAATTACGGCCCGCGGAAATGCGTGTGTATAGTTAACAGTAATAAGATAACGAAAAACATTATTTAAAATTTTAAAACACTCCACTGTCTTAGTACTACTGTGGAGGTATCTGCTTTGATTTTAAACAGCATATTATTAAAATATATTTTAATAATATTATCTAAATATAAGTAATATTACTTGAAAATAATTGTATAATATACATAATAGTTGTAATAGTTTAATTGTTACAAACAAGTTAATGTTTATCATTATACTATTAAACAAAATATGAGTATTCAATTCGAGAGACGGCGTGTCAGCCAATATTTTTAAGAATATTTCATTATATATCTTAATTGATATAAAGTATTTTATTTTTCTATATTTGTATAATATATGGTTGGTTGAATTAATTTTGGCAAAAAACAATAATATATTATACAATAATTATTAATTATAATATTAATAGCTGCAATTATTAACTTATTATATCAGTAGGAGTAACAACAATAACGTACGTTTCCCCAACCCCCCCACTTTTAAATTATACCAATTTTTTTATGCAATTATTTAGCATGCAATTAGCATGCATTTGCACGACTATTTTTGTAATTTGCACGATTTTAGTTTATGCGCAAAATCTAAAAATATCCGTGGGGGGCTGAAGAAATGTTTCACCAGCCCCGCCAAACATAAATAATGTGATTTTCAAACTTTTTCCTGTGCCAATATTTAGCACGTAATTAGCATGAATTTGCACGATTAGACCCGGACTTCGCACGTCACTCCCCCGCCCTACAAATCGCATTATCTATTTTGCGCATTTCCCCAGCCCCCCACAAAACTTAAATAATGCGATTTTCAAACTTTTTCCTGTGCCAATATTTAGCACGTAATTAGCATGAATTTGCACGATTAGACCCGGAATTCGCACGTCACTCCCCCGCCCTACAAATCGCAATATCTATTTTGCGCATTTCCCCAGCCCCCCACAAAACTTAAATAATGCGATTTTCAAACTTTTTCCTGTGCCAATATTTAGCACTTAATTAGCATGAATTTGCACGATTAGAACCGGAATTCGCACGTCACTCCCCCGCCCTACACATCGCATTATCTATTTTGCGCATTTCCCCAGCCCCCCACAAAACATAAATAATGCGATTTTCAAACTTTTTCCTGTGCCAATATTTAGCACGTAATTAGCATGAATTTGCACGATTAGACCCGGAATTCGCACGTCACTCCCCCGCCCTACACATCACATTATCTATTTTGCGCATTTCCCCAGCCCCCCACAAAACTTAAATAATGCGATTTTCAAACTTTTTCCTGTGCCAATATTTAGAACGTAATTAGCATGAATTTGCACGATTAGACCCGAAATTCGCACGTCACTCCCCCGCCCTACAAATCGCATTTTCCAGGACTATCAAATCGTAATCATATAATACAATTATATAATGTGTATTTAATTTATCATTATTGATGCTACATGTTTTACGTTGTTTTTTGATGTATGATAAATGTTGATATTATTTTAAATTTAAATTTACATTTTGTCTATTGGAGTCGAAAATTTGTAAATTGTTTATTCTGTTTAAATAATCTATACTAATCTATACTTAGATTTGATGATTCTAATATTTATTACGACTGGTGGCCACGTGGTGCTAAAGACGTATATAATATAATCGTTCTCCAGCAGTAATTAAAAATTTAATTATATAATAATATACCTCCCCTATCAAATACATTTCATCACCGCCTGATAAGAATTAACTATATCCAAAATTTTAATTTAAAAAATGATTGATATCTCATCAAAAACACTCCGTGTAAAAACATCGCTAAGTAGAAAAAATCACTTTGATTACAAAAGTTATGATTTCAAATATTGGCTAAGTAATTTCATAAATTCATTAATATAGAAGTTTCTATAATTGTTAGTATTTAATGTACCTTGTGTATTTATTTAGTTCAAATAATTTTAATTAGCTTGGTGGTTACTAGAAGAATGTATTTAAATAGTTGTATTGTTCGATAGTTAAACAATAATAAAAATGAAGCGAATATTTATGAAGAAATCGAGACATAGTGCATTTGGTTTCTAGCTGTAGAAACAAATAATAGTAACTGTGCCAAGCTAATTAAAATTATTTGGACTAAATAAATACACAAGGTACATTAAATACTAACAATTATAAATACTTCTATATTAATGAATTTATGAAATTACTTAGCCAATATTTGAAATCATAACTTTTGTAATCAAAGTGATTTTTTCTACTTAGCGATGTTTTTATACGGAGTGTTTTTGATGAGATTATAGTATACTGGAACTTTCCATAATATGTCTCATAATATTATAACGTATCAATTTATACTACTGCTATAATTACTATACATTTTTATAATAGTTATACATTGGCATTATTATGAAAATACAAAACATCAATTTACAGACACGTATTACTTTACAAGTTTGTGTTTGCCGACTTATTTATAAACATATTAGTACCCATACAAAATTATTTTGAATTCCCTATAATACAAAATAGTATGTTTTGTTGAACGTATATATTTTTCATGATATCATTTTCGACTCCAATAGACAAAATGTAAATTTAAATTTAAAATAATATCAACATTTATCATACATCAAAAAACAACGTAAAACATGTAGCATCAATAATGATAAATTAAATACACATTATATAATTGTATTATATGATTACGATTTGATAGTCCTGGAAAATGCGATTTGTAGGGCGGGGGAGTGACGTGCGAATTCCGGGTCTAATCGTGCAAATTCATGCTAATTACGTGCTAAATATTGGCACAGGAAAAAGTTTGAAAATCGCATTATTTATGTTTTGTGGGGGGCTGGGGAAATGCGCAAAATAGATAATGCGATGTGTAGGGCGGGGGAGTGACGTGCGAATTCCGGTTCTAATCGTGCAAATTCATGCTAATTAAGTGCTAAATATTGGCACAGGAAAAAGTTTGAAAATCGCATTATTTAAGTTTTGTGGGGGGCTGGGGAAATGCGCAAAATAGATAATGCGATTTGTAGGGCGGGGGAGTGACGTGCGAATTCCGGGTCTAATCGTGCAAATTCATGCTAATTACGTGCTAAATATTGGCACAGGAAAAAGTTTGAAAATCGCATTATTTAAGTTTTGTGGGGGGCTGGGGAAATGCGCAAAATAGATAATGCGATGTGTAGGGCGGGGGAGTGACGTGCGAATTCCGGGTCTAATCGTGCAAATTCATGCTAATTACGTGCTAAATATTGGCACAGGAAAAAGTTTGAAAATCGCATTATTTAAGTTTTGTGGGGGGCTGGGGAAATGCGCAAAATAGATAATGCGATTTGTAGGGCGGGGGAGTGACGTGCGAATTCCGGGTCTAATCGTGCAAATTCATGCTAATTACGTGCTAAATATTGGCACAGGAAAAAGTTTGAAAATCGCATTATTTAAGTTTTGTGGGGGGCTGGGGAAATGCGCAAAATAGATAATGCGATGTGTAGGGCGGGGGAGTGACGTGCGAATTCCGGGTCTAATCGTGCAAATTCATGCTAATTACGTGCTAAATATTGGCACAGGAAAAAGTTTGAAAATCACATTATTTATGTTTGGCGGGGCTGGTGAAACATTTCTTCAGCCCCCCACGGATATTTTTAGATTTTGCGCATAAACTAAAATCGTGCAAATTACAAAAATAGTCGTGCAAATGCATGCTAATTGCATGCTAAATAATTGCATAAAAAAATTGGTATAATTTAAAAGTGGGGGGGTTGGGGAAACGTACGTACAACAATAATTAGAACAAATTAACTTAAATCGTTCTTATTTTGTTTGAATATCCAATTTTGTAAAAATTTTATCTTGAAACTCTTAAAAATATTGAGGTCTATGTATTTTTGATACTATACAATTTTAAATTAGTATAGGAACAATTGTTTTTGAGTGGTCTTATAACTAAATGTTATAGCTTTTTGACCAAGCATAACATTTTTTTCAACTAAACAAAATAAAATATATAAGCTCAAAAACATTATTTTGAAAAATAAAACAGTTCTAGTCAATGCTAATATAAATATTTGTTGAAAATTTCTAGCATCTACGATTATTCGTTTCTGTATAATAATAACATAACTTGAAATTAAAAAGTAAAAAAATTAACGTTCCGTAATAAATATTAATAAATATTCCCGTAATTTTTTAAGTTTTTCCCGATTATTAAGAAAAGCATAGGTAGCCGTTAGATACTAACTAGAATTAATTTTCTACTAAAAAACAAGTTGAAGATTGAAGCACTTTTACTAGTGTAAAAAGTATCATCAGATACCAAAAAAACAACACGTCATTGTAATCCACTCAGAATCTAAAACTATATTATTATGTCTATGCAGAGTTATCTTAAGAAGTATGTTTGTATTTTTAACTATTTCTTCATATGCATATATACCTAGTACCTATGCTGGTTAAAGTGCACGTCATACATTATATTATTATTAATGAATTCGTTATTTTGTACTTTACACTCGCCAATAATTTATACATTATTCACGACTGCGGAACGAGTTAAGTATTTTGCCAAGTATATCATTTATGATTGTGAACAGTTCTCAATGACGGCACGCATCATATTATATGATTATTTTACAGTTGCATTACAGCAGCACTGCTATCCGTTTCTATGCACGTATAAATTTATTTATCTGTTGAAACGAGTTCAAGCTGCAACCGGACATGTCTGACAGGAGTATTTATTATTTAATAACAAATTAATACATCATAACGAAAATAATCAATAGTTAATGGCCAATGGGTATTCATCGGTCTGCATTCTTGGAGGTACCAGGTACCTATATAATACCTATACCTAATATATTTCTCACTTTTTGGTTTCTATATTGAACAGTAACTTGTGTGCGTGAAAATAAACGAAGACAATTATTAAGTAGGTATACACATCACAAAATTAGTTTCAAAATTACCGTATAATTGCAGTATGACATGTAGCCGTGACCTTACGCAATTTCTTAGCCGACGCCCGACGATGTAATAGTCTATAATACACTGTAATAATATGAAGCTTGTCACTTTGACTTATATTTTGTAAGATTGGAAACCAAAATCAAAAGCCAAAAAAAATGTAATACTTTCCAGATCGAGAGTTAAACATATTATACTATACTGACAGATAGAGACGACCTCTATATACATTCTTCTATATAAACTTAGCGATGTATAGTATTTGTACGGAATTATTATTTACTACCCACAACCCACTAGTGCCTTTAGATTTATTATCGCATAATCATGTAAAATTTTAAAACCACAATATTTTCAGACGATATTTTTATTTCCAAAGTATTATTTTTGATACTTATAATATTAAGAGTATGTGCAGTGTACACTATGCATGGTAATGATGTTCTGTATATAAATGACATGCAACTGAATGTCTGAATACTGCGATAACTTTTTTTTTTTGTTTGCACCGTCGTAGGACTTGTCCGATTCACACCATCGAAATGCGTACAATAAAACGGGTTTTTCAATTATTTTCACGTTTCGTAGCAGCTATACAAATGTAGGTATAAAGGTAGACAGGTACACACTCGTACCATATAATATTATTAAGGGTAATAACGCATCGTACACACTAAATTTTTTTTAAGCTCCAGTTTTATAAGCTGTTTACGAATTAATAATATATATTCCGCGAATATTATAATTTTTTTTTTCAAATCTATGTAACTGTTGTTATTATTACTATCCGATTCACTATATAATATTATCTACTATGCTTGCTATATAATGGAGGTACGAGTCATATCATATTTTAAATATTGGGCGCGTCGTGTATAATATGATGGTGTGAGCGTTTTTTCACTAGGAGAAAATATTGTAGTTAACGGACTCTGTATATAATCTAGATTATAATATTATTCACTCGAAAAATGATTATGATAAAAACAAAAATTATCATAAGTCGAACAGTTTTTTTTTCACGTAGGTTGCGGCGCTTTTCTAGAAATCCCGGTTTCGGTAGTATACATATATATTATATAAATATACGCGCACGTGAGGGTCGATTATGCAATATATTCGATCGTTCCAAATATAACGATACTCGAAACCAATTACTTTTAATTTATTCGTTATACGTCTACTTTGAATATTTTTAATATGATTTTTAAAAATTCTTCAGACAACTATTATACATAAATATAATATTACAAAGCAGAATGAATATTTACGATGTCGAAAAATGTATATAATTAGGTCTATTAATTAATTACTTATAGCAGCTAGTTATACAACTACCAGTTCATTTAACTGATCACAGAATAACCATATAGTACACTTGGGTAAATTTGATGTACAATGTACCTTAGTTTTGTATTTAAAAATATATTTTTTTGGAAATTTGTAGTGTCTTTTCAATGAAATTGTTTTTAAGTAAAAAAAGGTACTTGCATAATTAAAAAATGAATTACCTTGTGTCGTATATGAGATGTGAGTACCTTATGCCACAATATGTGGGACTATGCCACTATGGGATGAGATTTGTATTTAGAATTTGAGGCGAACATGTTTCCATGTAAGGTTTTTTTCAATAAACCGTATTAAAGTAGCGGATTTTAAGATATGAAAAACATTATTATTTTTAATTTTAATAATAACAATGTTATGTATACAGTACTAGGAATTAAAATATTCGAATTACAAAATTATAATTGCACTGTGTATAATAACGTAAGAGCATTTCACATTACTTGTGGACTGCGGTTATGAATTTTAATGTTTCGTCCTAATTCTCATTAATTAATATGAAATGGTTGTGTTATAATAAGGCGCATAACACGAATCGTCTATGCGTTACAATATACACCAATTATTACTCCAGAGAACCACAGTCCACAATAACTTTGAAACCCACTTTAATCAGTGCGTAATGGAGTAGGCCATAAAATCCATTACGTCATATCTACAAAATAATAATTATTTACAATCGTAATACATCTAGTGTGATAATATATTAATATTTAATATAGTATCATAGGTAATTCACAACGATATATGCGGGACACGAGAATGATGCTGTAATTTTTGATTTTGTCTAAAACATAATTTTTCATCAAAAATAATAAAATATGTATTCAATCTAAGAAATTTAAGTCAATGAATAATAAAATTAATTGCTTTTAATAAATGTTAAGGATTTTTATACTTGTTTTTCGTAGATTTTTTTATCATTGAAACACTAGATGTATCGCTACATTTGAATTACATGGCTATTATACTTTTTAATATATAAGTCCACTTTCAACATTTTTTTATCAATTCAGTTACTTATATAGTTGTATAGATTGATACCAGATATAAGTATAAATATATTATGTAATAAATTGACTATATATATAAAATTTACTGCATATAGTGTATTAGCTTTGATGGTACCTACACCAATTCATTCTTCACAGATTCGACAAAGCATTTTAAGAAACATGTGTACCGATTTACATTTATTCTATACTATAATTTAAAATCCAACAATAGTGATGACTGATGATAATAAATTATCCGGTTTGCTCTGCGGGACGAAACTCAATCCAAATATTTTAAGCCGGCCGTTTATTGGAATATAAGATAGTAACATATTAACGTATACATATAATTCTGTTAAGTAGGAATACACTTACTATTGAATGTTTTCACATCGCACTCGCATGCGCAGTCATTCAACGATATATATTATAATATGTTAATACATTTATGCATGCTTTTGGCTGCATCACGTTTGGTCAGTAATTTTTGGAATATATTCAGTTTTCAATCGTCCAGCGATCCCCTGCATTATACTCATGTGCAATATCTTTTTTCTGCGTCGTGATGTCAGCGAGTTCAATGATTGTTTACTCTGTATATCTGTATATCAGTATGTATATGACCGCGATAGCACTGTCACTTGTACGATTCAATAGTCGATATCGGTCACAACTTGACCATAATATGGTAATATAATAATAATATAATACATTATTGTACCGTGGGTACACTTATGGAGCTAATTATAATCTCGTCAACAGTTATAGTATCCATTATTGTTTGAACAATAAACAGCATGGAACAGTAGTTGTACATAAATATTAAATAGCGTATAATGCTTTTGACTCATCTCAAAACAATTGAAACTTATGTAACAGACACGAGTATTAAATATATACTGTATTGTAAGCGTTGTAGTCAATTGAAGCCAATCAAGTAAACGTGACCTCCCTCGAACCGTCGTTTTCTATTTTTTGATGGGTACACATAAAAGTATATTATTTTTTCTATATAGGTAGGTATATTAAAGTAGTACCAGATAGACAGACAGTACATTAGTATATTGTATATACTATAAATACTCAGATATTCTTATGTATTATAATGTATTTATATTATATATTATATATACCAACTATAATATGTTGTGTATTAGTTTTTTGTTCTTACATATTTTTATATTGTCATCTACTATGTTATAGACGTCTTATAGTACATATTTATTTTCCGTTTCTTATCGCAGTAGGTATATTACAATAATTTATATCTGAACTAATGGAATAGAAAGTAAAAGAAAAAAATAGTCATGTTTTGTTGTGATAGTGTCGATTGCCGAGAAACGAGTCAGGATCAGTTATTGGTTTTGTTACATATACGTACTATGTTGCTTAATTATGTTTAAGTGTATCAATTTTTATGGACTAGGAGAAATGCCCGGATTTCTTTACCATTAGACGTTGACCTATAAAGTACAAACCATAGTATAATACGTATTTATTAGGTTTTGTATTGAATCCGGAATAAATACAAATTATTTCAATAATTATAAAGAATTTAAAAGTCTACTACGTCAGTTAATCTAATATGTTTTATTTTTGTCAAGTTTATATACTGTAATAATACAACTTACTTCTATATCTTATCAATTGTAATTTGTAAACTATTTAAGGTGATAAAACGTATTATTTACTATTATTTAAATAATTCAAGTTTATATTGATTAATGAACTCTCATCTATAGGTTAGGTATCACAACCTTATGGCTTTCTTTTTATAGATGATCCAACTATTTTTAAATAGTTGTATACTTATATTGTCATTTATTGTTGGAAATATGATATATTATTATTATATTATAATGGACCCTGAAAATACTTATCTCGTATTTGTTTTTATAGTGCATTAAAGTAAAATTAACGTTAAGGTAAATGTTTACCGATTAGTGATTAGTGATTACGTACGAAGTCGTACGTTAAATAGGTACATTTGGAATACAGTCTTGTGAGAATCAACAAATATTTAATATTTAAACTTTGTATTCAAACGGTACGGAGAAGTAATAATATTGGGACGATTAAAAAAATAAAACAGTGTACATTATCATATTAATACAATATAGTAAATAACCTGTTAAAATTATTCACGCGATGATGTTAAAAAAGTACACGTTGTTATTTACATTGAAATTAGATAGCACTTACTATCCGGACGATGACATTCTTTCAATTGAATTCTCTTGATAGGTTGTTGATATATTATACATATAATTATTATACTCTATAGTCGAAAAAATATCAGTAAGTACCTACTTTAGGTATTAGGATTTAGAATTTTTTCTGCAACAAACCCCCTACCCTTTTTATCTACGGACTTTCCGTACAAAAAAACAAAGGAGCGTAGTGTCCTTACAATTTTTAATACGTGGCAGCGGATATAGATTTTGGGAAGTTTTTTTTCTAATTGAATAGCCCATATTATGTATTATATTTAATTATTAATCCTCTTGCATTCTAGTGTGTATAATATTTTACAAAATACAATTCTAATACTGAACTGAACGTGCATATAGACCTCTGTATTCCATGGAGACTGTACGGTAAAAGATCAAACATTGCTACACTGGCATGGTATATCACATTTATTCTGGATTTCAGTTCGCAGTCTTAAATTTTATAATATCGGCCACACAATATATTATAACGATAAAGATTATATTACTCAAAAGTGAAAATCACTACACTGCTGTGCTGCAGGTGTTTCTGCTCGTATATCGATTTATAACGTCCCGAAAATAACGAGCATGAAAAATAAACGATGGGACCACCTTGGACTTTTGTTTAGGCCCACCCGCGTTTGATCACGAAATAAAACGAAAACATTTATCTTAAATATTTTTTTATCCGTTTAAAGGCATTAGGTATCCGACAGAGCATTTTAAACGTGTTTATATTTTTAATCTTCTCAAACGTTTCTGATTTAGTTGACAGTGTAAAATTGCCAGTAAAGGGTAGTCGCTCCAGAAAGACCACGTGATTACGGTGACCGCGTATCTACAAGATTTTCGTCGCGCGGGCTGCGCTTGATGGGTGGTGGACGGGCGGGTGAAGGGTCGGTCTAGGCCGACCGCAAGGCCGAACGACCGCGACCTGTGCGCGTAAACACCACGGCGGCGGTGGTGGTGGTGGTGATATTCGCGAGGTGCACCGCTCACACCACCAGCGAGCGCGCGCGCTCACAACAGGTATTCTACAGCTATAATAATAGTATGCATGGTAGTAAATAATAATAATATTATTATAAAATGGTGCGGGGGCACACGTCACCTGTTTCACGTATGCCATTCGGCGGCGGCGGGTCCACATACGTACGCGCGCGCGCACCCACCACCATCACCACCACATTGCGCGCGCGCGCGTACATACACACGCACACATATGCGAGCGTTTGAAATGAGCAACGCGACGACGGCACCGTCGCAGTCAGTTTCGTTACGAGCGCCGATACGTCCGGTCTGCACGTCGTCGTGGTCGCTGTGATCGTAGTAGTCGTCTACCGCCCCGCGCGAACCGGTTGCCGCCCGCCCATCGCCTGTGTCGCCTTCGCGATCCGTGTTCGTACGCGCCCGCCGCACATACATTACACGATATCGTCGCCGTGCGTTTCGAGTGCTCTAGTAAAGGATAAAATATTTTAGTGTACCTACGCATTTGGATAACCCGCAGCCGCGCCATGGATGGCCGCCGACCTTAGGTAAGCGAAGCTTCTCGTCCAGTTTTTGGCAAATTATTGAGTTAATAAATCGTTTTCGACTGTCATTAATATTGTTCGCTTAAGTCCGACCGACTCGGATCCATAGGCCGGCCAATCAGCAGATCATAGTCGGTCGGGTTCGGTAGGCTGTATTCTGTATGTATATATATATAGCATTAGTCTTGTTGCCGGCACGCGCGAGACCATTAAATTATCATTTTCTCCATCGTCTTCTCGTCCCGTTTCGCCTAATAACCGCATTCCTCCGTTCCTCCGTTCCTCCGTTCCTCCGGCTTGCATATGTCTGCGGTCACCGCCTGGAGATCCGTTCGAACAACGGAATCCTTTGAGAACCGTGTATGGCGTGTGCGTGTGTATGCCGGACGGACTGGCGACTACATCTGTTCCCGACGATCGCGGGTTTTATGACAAAATCGATTAGTCATACGGAACGATAAATTACGATACGTTATGTGCGTGTGTTAAAATCTCCAGACAATGACGCACGTTGTTTTCGTAACCTTCTCCCGAGGAGAATTATCGAAACGTCGTTTCATCAATATTTAAGTACGTGTGTACATTATTATTCCGTAGAATGTGCGTACCTTATGACAGTATATTAGTATATATATATATACATATTATGCCGCGAATGTTCGTACATGGGATTTTAATAACGATAGTAGGTATTAATGTCGTTCGGACGACATAATATATACAATATAATATTGCACCTAACCAATTTATTTGTTTTATTCTACAACGTTATACACTTGCTAACCTTTACATGTATATAATAGTGATGTATACATACTCGGCCGTCACTTGAGTCCTGATGGCGCCGTGTTAAACTATCGTCTGCCGATTTCGATGAATGTTTATCCGATGATGTGTGTGCATTGTTTCCGTTCGGACCAGTATTCCAGCTAGGCACTCTATAACATAATATAGAATCTTGTACAGTTGTACCGAGCATATACTATGTACGAATGCCCGTCGACCGTGGCGAATATGAAATAATTAAATTTAATCGACAATGCAAAGCCTCGTCGGACTTGCTGGCGCGAGCGGCGGACACGTCACGTCTCACAATAAAATTCCCCTTCGCCCAGATAGTGTACTGCAACTATTACTGTGTAACCCACAGCTGTACTATTTTAATTAGAATTTATAATAATATGTAATCACTAATAATATAGCAGCCCGATATGAGTAACAATACGTTTGTGCTTTAAATTGATGTCTCGTCAATGAACGAAGAATTAGTTTCAAAATCGACTTACTCGTGTATCGCAGTGGTGTTGGCGTGTTAATAGTGCGTGTGTGTCGAAATTATTATTCACGACGCGTTCGCACGTGTATAAAATTAGTAGCATTACGTCGTGTATACCTCTCATCATCGTTTGGTGGATGTGTAGGTATGGGGGGGGGGGGAGTTCTAGAAAATAATAAAGCATATTGAAACACATCGATCATCCATTCGGTGGTATCCGAAGAATGTGCATTGACCGTTTGCGTCCCGTGAGAGATATTAGTCGTTAGTTTCAGTCCATGTTACCATATAAAATATTACTTTGGTTTTCCGGCACAAATTAAGAAAATAAAGAAATATTTATTCTGTCCCTTTTTGCTTTCTTCGGAATATTGTTGTTGTCGTCCTCTGCAGTGATGATTGTTCTCACTGTTCTGTGAAAAATTAATATCTCGACACATAGAATATACTACTAACCTTCGATAGTGCGGCGGTGGACCACGTGGCTGTATACAATTGGACGATATTATGGGATTCCACAGAGTCTACCGAGTGCTCCTGGGTCGACCGTCTCAATTGTTGCGGCGATCCGTTTTTTCTTTCTCTCCCTCTCCCCGTCCAACAGGTCCCTTTCCGATTGTTCCGCCGATTGAATAGCTCCGAATTCCTATCTTCTTACTTTGTGTATCGGTATTGGTATATTCAGATCCCGACCGTATAGAGAGAGAAAGAGTGAGAGAAACCGCGCGCGTGCAGAGATCACGGGGTGCATACCCCCTCCTCCCGCCACCATCGACCATCTCTTAACACACATCCCGACCCGACGTGAACGCATCCGTCACCTCATTCTATTTGTATGCCTACAAGACGGTTTAGTATTCTATTATGGTTTTCATTTCATATGAATCATGCGAAACCAATATTATTAATTATTATATAATACGCTACAACCACTATTCGAGCTTTTAACATCCTATGCGTGATGCAATTTGATATTGTTATAACGTGCACAGTGTTGCGATACATCCGTTGACGATTGATTCGTACGCGTATATATTATACATGTACCTATGTACTAACAGAGAAAGACCGCGACGGTGTTGTGGTATGGACGTGCAGCCCCGTCGACTGGTTCCTGTCTATTGTTTATAGTGAGCCGATCGGGGTGTCAAGACTGTAAGATAGTACCTTTATTATAATAATATACCCAATACATATATATGTATATTTATATTTTATAAGAAACTTCTTTTCCACAATATTCAGTACCGACCGCTGCCGTCGCGATGCTTATGGCTGTGGTTTGCCATCAGATATCGTCTAAAACCCTATGGAACGCGTCCCGACCACTAAATTCCTGGTCACGAGCCAACAGTGTTTTTTTTTTTTGGTTTGCCATGACAACGTCACACTGCACCATAATATACCTTGTGCAACTCGAGACATTGTGCAACGCATAAGATTTTTGGCAAACAGTCGTCTCGTCGACGTCTTGTGTAAACTATGTTCGTTACTTCGAATAGTTAATTATTATAATATTGACCGGTTGTTGCACGTTTTTAACGGAACGCAACCCGTAAATAATATTTCGATATTCGGATTTTTCAATTAACCAGTCGTGCGTTAACCTCGTTCAATTGATTCGTTTAAAAGAGGAATATATAAATATATAGTTATGATGTGACCGGTTCAAGGTCGTTGGCATTAGGACTGGCCGGTGGTAATCTATCAACGTTTCTCAACAGCCGCCGACGCCGCCACCGCCGCAGCTACTATATTTCTAATCTGGTTTCTCGAGAAAGCAGAAGTCTTCCTCCAGACAAGGTCGCGTATTAACGTGATTTACATAAATTACACATTAAAATAATATGTGTATGATATATTAAATTGCTATTCTTGTTATTACATATTATAAAGTCCATCCGATGGTTGAATCCAAGTTTTTGGTAGTATATAAGGCTGTAATAACCACCGGTGCACAGTGCGATTATATCATATACTGTGTGAGGGTGAAATTTCTTGTTCGACGTTAATGCATATCGTGTTCACGTGGTCAATCTGTAGGCGCAGATGTTAGCCCCCATATAGCTGACGTCCGCCAGCGCATGCCTAACATCTGCCAGATCAGCTGCGTGACGACGACTACCGATTACCGAACGTGTATTTTATACTTAGTACTTATTTTATACCAAGTACACATTTTTAACTCAACCAAATAGCTACGCTTTATTGGTCTAGCCTCGCTATGACATAATATATTATTATACATACCTATTATTATTTATTATGTACAGCCATATAGGTAGAGGTGTCTCTGGCTTTTTTTCAATATATTTTTCAATATTTTTCAAACATGTAATACCTATAAAAGGCGAGAGCGCTTAAAAATAATTGTCTCTTCATCTGTTAAATGTTGATGCTATCATAGAAGTATTAGGTATAGAACAGATTTTCAAAGGTGATAATATCAGTTTTCTCTGCGATATTGTGCTCGGTCGTACATATAACTCAATTTCCGGATATGGGTATATGCGGTACAGTTTATGACAAGTGTCGGATATGGGTATATGGTACAGTTTATGACAAGTGTCGGATTCGCGATGAAAATAATACCACTACATTATATTATAATACTTATGCGGCGCTGGCTAGCATTCAGTTGCTGGCTTGCTGCTGCAGCAGATCAAATGATAGTTTTTATTTATGCGAACGAGGCGCGTGTTGAATACATTTATTCGTGTAATTTGCGCAGGTGCTGCTGATAGTGCAGTTGACACGGGAAAATTGTTGTTTTGCATGGGTGGCACGGATAAATTTAAACGACGACCGCGGTACTTCTGCAGCTCGAACACAATGCGGCGATGCCCACTCATCACGACCTTTTCGTCTCTCTTTGGACCGAGAAGCAAGCTCGTCGTGATTGGGTTCGGTGTCTGTAATGACTCGAGATCGTTTTTTAGTTTAATTTTAGTGCTTACGTTGAACATTTTCGCGTGTCCCGTTATATATAATCGTTCATAGCTCAGTGCAGACCATTGTTTGAAAGTCCGTACAGTAGTTAATAATTATGGCCTAAAGTTTACAATCTAGTGAAAAACGTGTGGTGTAGGTAACACGCGTATGGTCACTACTCACTGCAGGAACTGTCACGCGAGTCGAGCCATATACACAGTTTCTTATTCTTCTTCATGCACGCTGGCCGCGAACTCGTAGAAGTGTAGCGCACCTGTTGCCCCGGATATTGTACTGAAACATCGTGACTCGAAAGTGAGGGTAGATTAATTGACTGTCGAGTGTATATCCTCCGATTGTCTCTTCGTCCGTTTTACTAATTTGTGTAATTTGTTTACCCGAGCAGACTGACCGCAGCTTTCTTCTATACGACCTTTTAGACCTAAATGATTTCATAAAAGTACAACTCCATCGCGACCCCTATACATCAGTCGCATCACTGGTATACGTGGCCTTCGGACGTTTCGTTATCAATATTTATATATATTATTATCGTAGTATATATTATGACCATAATTTCATCGTCCTTGAGAATTAGTATTCTATTCGTGTACGGCCGTTATCAAACGTGGTGAAAATTGCACATTATCCAGTCGGTCCTGTCTAATAGCAGCGGCGTCGGCTGTAAACGAAAGGCCGGAGTATGGACTATAAATCGCGCTTAAAAACACTGCCGGGTGAATTGATCACAATAATATAAACGAGAGTATAATGTAATAATATTATGTAGTGCATGATTTACAATCCGCAGTACCTAATGTTAGTCCCTAAAGCTAGCTAATAGAGCATGAGAAAACCTTGAGCCGAGCGCGCGTTCGCGTATCTATATAGTATATATACATAATATATATTATATTATATTATTTCACAAGCTCGATTTGCATCGCGCACTATCGTTGTTATTATTTTAACGTGCAGGTGCATTGTCTTTGGATCGAGAGTGTTTCGATAATCGCGTTTTCAATAAATACATATGTATAATGTATAATATATACGATATACCGAGAACTGAGATATTATATTATTATTCTGTACGTATACGTTTATCGCCAATCGAGATTTTCAATTGTATGTCAATATTTGATTTTTGATCTTCTAACCTCCACCGAGTCCGCTATGATATTATGTATAGTATATTATAATGATCGCGAGCGCTCGTGACGCAGTGTATTTAAGATACAATACCTACTACAATAGGTTTTGCAATATATTTTGACCCGGAGAAAAATGACAACAGTCACAGCGTAGGTACCAGCTATATAACGTGAATCGACGACGATGATTTTCGGTGTAGGTACAGGTTAGGTTAGGTACTACGCGTCACCTGTCAGAATTATATAATAATATTTTCTTAGACGTTTTGTAACCGCGGTCCTGGTCGATTGTACATACACCAACTATTGTATTATATACCTACCAATATTTATACATATTATACCCACTCGCCGTCGCGGAAACGGGTCATGATGATGGAAACGCCGCAAATGTCCGCCCAGAACCGGTCCGGCGTATTATATTATATATTACGTGTAGTATAATAGTTTACGTATATAATATAGAAGGGAGGAAAAAAATCGTTTGATTCGCGCGATTCGCACCGCGAATCGAATTTCGTGCCGACTTGACGTTAACGTATTCCACGCCGCAACCTTGACTTATGTATGTGACAAACCAGTACCTCGGTAAAGGTATACGCGGCGGGGTCTTTGCTGCAGCGTTCCTATATATGTGCTCAACATAATATAATATAAGCGCTGCATGATGTATATATAGCGGTACACGGGGGGTGAGGATAGAACGGTTCGCGCGGCCTGCAGATTACGTCGTCTTCCTGATAAAAAGACGCACGGCGTTATATTAACATTGACATTTAATAATAATAATAATAATATGGGATAAGTTCAAAGACCTGCAACTGCAGTACGAGGAAACGATTATTTTTGTTGGATTGATATTATTTTCATTCCATTTCTTTCGTTCTCTTATCCTCGGTGGGCATAAAATATATACCTATACATTCGCCACAGCCCCCGGTGGCAAACTCGTTTTCGAACAGAATCCGACGGCTCCTCTGCTGTACTAGTGCACTGCTGCCGTCCTAGCTGCAGACTCTGAGCTGGTATACATCCACATTAATATCTATAGAATAAATAAATGTATATAATATATATTTACATTGGTATAAAACGCCAACGCGCTGCCGTTTGGACCGTGCATATACATATAATATATATATATATATATATTATATAAGTTGGCCAGTTGGTTGCAGTCGGTCGTACATGCAGGAATGCGTCTCGTTTTCAAAACGGATGTACGATTGAAATCCATCATCCTGCAAGTGGCGGACGGCCCTAATGGTCTATCGAGGTCGGAGGTGTTTTCGACGTCGCTACGTTTAAGTCGATAAACGCGGGTGTATAGCATTCGATATCATATTATTTATTACTATAGTAAGTTCCCAGTCGTATGAACACCATAAATAATAGTTTTGATTTTTCTTCCATTTATTGTTGTTACAATGTGTTATTGATAACCGAATAATACATTTTTAAAAATTTTAAAAAAAAAATTCGAGAAACTATAGTAAAACCCACAATTGTAAACGTATTTTCACATTGGCAACATTTCAAGAGTTCGCACATGCATTTTAGTTGAAATGAGATGGACTCAACGGAAAATCATCGTGCGGGAAAGAGAGGTCAGTGTGCGTATACCAAGCGCAACGATATTCTAATATAGTGTAGCTATAGGTGTAGGCTCTACTATTACCTGTCAAAAATCCGGTACGTGCAGTACCAATACATCATTTTGTTTTAGTCCCTTTAGTGGAGGCGAGCTTATCCGAATTACTCTGTAGGATATACGACTCGTTATACATTATAATATGTGTACTGCACGCTCTTCATATAGTCGTTTATGCTAATCACCGTCGTCGTTTCACGTATAATATTATGTATTTACATTGGTGCATAGAATGCTGTTATTATAATATAATATAATATAATATTATTATGCGACTGTTCGACGGCGAGTGTACGCGTTTGGTATATGCGTGAAAACAACGGTCCACCGATATCGGACAGTAGGTGCGTATGGGTACACACTACACGTGACAAAAGCAGTCACGATTTCACCTCGACCGGTATAATAATAATATGTGTATAAACGCTGTATTATATCGCACATAAATATATATTATTATTGTACGTTTAACGCCGTCATTTTTATAACTTTATTTTCATTTTCATTTTCGTTCACCGCCTCGCGGACGTGCAAATAACGATAAATGATAATATAAGTAATATTATATTATGTACGACCTGTCCGGCGACGAAGACGAGAAACGAACGACGTCTCGGTCGCTGCAGTAGTACCCATCGGTCGATGCACACGGGTGCACAGGACGCGATCGTGACAATTTTCATACAGGGTGATCTGGCCGACACTCGCCATTATACGCGTGGTCAGGTACTAACATGCTGTATACCATACAGCTGCAGTTGCGTTTCATACACTCGTATATCGTGAAACCATTGCAAACCGCGCTTGTATCGTTTTCTCATTTGTCATCGGTCTCGCACGAATTCTATATAATAATATATTATATTATTATTATCATTATATTATTGCCCCGAATCGCTTTTGTGTGTATTTGTGCTTTCCAGTCGTGCTCCGTCGTCACACGGCGATCACATTGCCGCGGCGCCGTAATTGCGAAAAAATAAATCCTCGTTACACTTGAACAAATACGCGCGCGCGGACCCCCCGCGGGGGTGCTATACCACCGATATTAATATATAACGACGTCGCAAGGAAATTATTTTGTGGTTATATTATTATTATTGTTGTCGTCGTCGTCGTCACTCGTCAAGTATTACATTGTGCATAGTATATTACAAGCAAAAACGTTTACGTATTTTATTATGTGGTATGTGTGCTGTAGGTTATAGCTGGTATGTACGTGCGAGTACACGGGATTGGCACGGACCAAGAATCTGCGGCATCCAAACCGGAATTTCCTTTGTCGGTGCGACGATACGCGACGGCGCGTATATATTATATAATATTATTATATTTTATCATTATTATTATTAATATCGATAGCTGCACACACGCCGCGTTAAGTGAGTCATTAGGGATTTTTATTTTTTATTCGACTTTACGTTCGCGCGTATCGACGCCGGTGTATGAGTCACCTTTGTGAGTCTTAACTGAATGCTGCCGATATTTCACCTTGACTCTGTCGCAAACAATGTTAATACGCTATACAATATATTATTTTATAACCATATTAATAATATGATTTACTGCAGCGGCAGACCCTTAGGGCCCCAACACACCAAGTTGCCCGCAAGACCTTTATTTTTATCGAACACAGAAATCCATTATTGTTTATTTTGTATAGTGTATACGAACGAAACGGGTATTCTTCGTCGATTAATAGTCTTTTAACGTTTCATTTGAGCCGTACGCACTCGAACACCGTATCATAAGATAATACCATTACATTGTATAGGTACTTAAAATATTTCAAACTCACTTTTTCGTGCCGCCACGCACCCTTGTCCATCCGACTAATAATAGTAACCGCTCCTATCACAACGCATCCTTCAAGTAGGTGATACACTGCGGCGTCGTTGTTTTGTCTTGCACTTTACGTCGACCGTTTCGTTTAACGCGTTGGAGTAGATACACTATATATTATATAATAATATAATAGTTGTGTGTACAAATACGTTATTAAGACCGCGGTCAAATTTTTATGTATTTTTCATTTGGTTTTCGAATATTGTTATAGTTGTTGTTTTTATCACCGTGTGGATAGTGCATACAGTAACCGTACACACTGCAGCCACATAGTGTATAATGTATAATGCCGCTGACATAGTGCTTTATATTTTATGGCCTAAACAATTTTAAAGGTGTTAATTATGTAGGTACCTATCTTCGTACACGAGCTATTGGATTCCTGGCTTGCGTATAGCCCGTTATTGCGTACCACTGTATCCACAGCGGACACACAGTACACAGACTTCGCCTACATTAAATTCGTGATCACTTTTTTACGTCTGTATAATAATATAATAATAATCGGATATAGATATTGCACGTTCAAACCGTTCACCCCGGCATGTCCACCAGCACGTGCTTGGCCGGTCGCGTTCAACTGTTTTAACAACCATATTATGTGTATAAATAATACCTACCATGTGTCCATATTATATACGAGGCGCCATCCATATATAAGATATACGTACAATATAATATAGCACTCACGGAGGCCGTAAAAATGCATCATGTACCTATGAATATAATATGTAACGCGTCATATGCTGCGCAACGGATCGTCATCCCGAGAAACTGCTTGCGGCGTAGAAAAAAAATCTCGTCCGACAATGGAATCATATTTGCGGAATTGTCGTCTTACACCTTTGAGAGGACGTTGTCGAGTGGTGGAGCACACAGCACAAGTACAGCGAATTTTAGTGCCTTAAAACAACTTCAATAGCAGTTAACCAACGACCATGGTGGCGCGTCGTGCAGTGCATTATACCTATTATATTATATATTACGGATTGTAGGAAAAACCTCTCTCCCCATCTCGAACAGAGATTTTGTTCCGTACCCGCCGTCTGGCATTGATGATTTCAAGAGTAAAAACAACGTTGTTCGGTATGAGTCTTTCTACAAAAATGTATTCGGTACAATATACTCGTTGACAAAACGTAAATATACCGCCCGAGTTGCCATTCGCATCTGGTGTCGCGTATTATTCCGAGTACGGTGGGAGCTGGTGACAGGTGAATGTGCTCTCAGAGTTCACCTAACAATATATAATATCTCTAAAAATATCGCACTTGAATAGGTCCGGTATACATATTTCGCAACCCTGCGACCCGCAGCCGCGTTCGTTTCTCCGTTATTAACACCAATTTCGATATACTGAGTTTTCTCCCGTGCGCATGTCATGGCCGTCGCGGATAACGGAAAGCCGGCAGACTTATATTATTCTATTATAATATTCTATGCACGTGTATAATAGAGGTCTATGGTATTCTAATTATGGTCTCATGTGTTATGGTCGCGTAGTTTCATGTGGAGTATTCCTCGACTATGACCGACCGACCGCCGTGGTACAGTGATTCGAGTCTTTGACTTTTGGGTTCACGACATTACAGGATGTTATTTACGCCAAGGCACTGACGTGGCGGACGTTCTATTTTAATATATATATATTATTTTTTTCCGGTGAGCTTTTGCTGACGATAATCTTAACACAATACGATATTATTTATGTATATACTTATGTATGATTATATCAGGTGGCCGGCTGTCACGACCGTGGTAGTTGTTGTACGGTAGCCGACGCTCTATATAGATATATCGACCGTTTCTCACGTCATATGTATGTAGTTTGGTGCTATTGTCGTCAGCTGATCACGATTTCGGGTCGTTCCGTCTACACCGACCGATCGAGTGTTCCATTATTGTTCGAGCGCGCGCAGAGCAGCGTTCTTGCGATAACTGCTACGAGGCATCGTATCGATATAGCTTATGGATTATTGCTGCAGTAGTCTTTTTTTATTATCTCTCTCTCTCTCTCTCCCCCTTCTAAATACCACTAGAGTTGTAGATATTGTTTTTGCACCATATTTTTGTATATCCGTAACCTCATATCGATATTGATTATAGTAAATTATTGTAAGTATACGATTCCAGTACGACGGATGCTTTATTTCGACGACTCTGCATAATTACACATAATTACACGCACGCTTTCGCACACGTTCTGCTTTGTCGTTTGACATTATAAATAAATGCTGTCATTAACAGCATAAACAAAAAACAATTTTAAAAGTTATAGCGATGATAAATTGTAAAAAAATAATTTGTTATGGACTTTCATTAATTAGTCAAATAATAAATGTTTTTTTTTTTTTTTTTGCACGGTGTGGCGCGGTGCGTACACTCAGCTGCGAAAACGCTCTGAGTGTACGTATCGACCGGCGTTGCTAGTTCCCGGATGTGTGACCACCCGGGATTTTTAGCAACGATTCCTTGCCACACATACAAAAACGTGGTTCAACTAACCGTCCCTCGCCGTACAAAAACAACCTACAAATAAAAACAACAGCTAATGGCCATAGTTGCCGGGCTTAAGCTCAATTGAAAAAAAAAAATAAATAAATGTTTCCAAAAACCATCAATATACTTTTTCGATAACACGTCTGTTTGCCATCAATTGAATCACCTTGTATGATGGGTGCTAAGCAAAGATACGCACAATGCACATAATAGAACGCGCCGCGTGAGAAAATACGTCTACCATACTGAGTTTAATTTTTCGACAACAAACACACAATGCATGACATGTACATTAGTATACTGCCCCGACGACGGATGGCGACAGTGCGCGCATTACATATTATTATTATATACTAACGTCCGCTCGTCGAGTGTTTTTGCACACTTAGCGCGTTATTTTACATGCAAACAGATAGAAAGCGATCGTCGGTGCTCCCATCTCGATAGCGGTACACAGTTAATTATTATTTCTACTGCTCTTCTCGGTCCGGTGAGTGGCAACGGACGGACCCGTGACATTTATATATTGTTATCGTGTGTAGGAAAAAAAAGAAAGTGAAAATTCGCGGACGGACGTACTCACGTACACTTACAAGCTACATTATGCATAATATATAATATAATATGGGAGTCAAAAGTACTCGTGTTTAATATAATAATTCGTTTCGTTTTGTGGTGTTCTGAAAATGTTATCTCGCTAATTGCCCGGCTATACCTACGAGCTGTAGCACCGTGTAGCGCGTGCACATTATTATACTAACATTACGGGCATCATGTTGTGATATTTATCATTTTATCTGCACGCGGTTTCGCTCTCGCGCGCACCCCTTCTCGTGCCCATCATTATTAGCCGTCGGGGGCGTAACGTTCCGGAACGCATTCGGCCGTTACGGCGTAGAACGTTTTGTGATCTGTCGAAATGTACATAATATTTTATATGCCCCCGCGCCTTCGCTCTTGGCATTTCACTTGATTGGTTGGTATATAGGGTTAGGTCATAGGGATGACCAATACGTGAGATCTCCACCCCCTGCAAGAGCCGTAATTTACCACAGCCGATTGACGGTTCAATTGTCATGTGGCGGCGGATCGAATATCGTTTATTAGGTGTAAATCGTCTCGCATATTGTTTTATTATTATTAATATTTTATTATATTAGCGCGTGCAGGGAATGGGACTAGAATTGAAAATTTCGCTCGACTGTTGGTCGCGGCACGTGCATAAATCATCCCTCCGACGAACGGGACGACGACCGTACCAAACACTTTCCATTTTATCTTGTGTCGCCAAAGTTTTATTTTTTTAGACGGTATAATATTTAGGTTAATATAGTATTAAAAAAAGCTCTGCAACAGCTGCATGCGTTTATCTACATGCGCATACGATTCATATCTCATAATTTACAGCGTTCTATGCACATGCAATATAATATTTATCATACGATCGAAACAAGACGATAATATTATTATAGTATCCAACACCCGAGGGAGCTCTAAGGAGGAGAGACATTCGATACAGTGGTCGGGGTCTACCGTATACGCTGGCGGTCAATTTTATTTTTAATTATATTTATGTATATTTAAGCGTAAAATATTAGAATGTTACTAATAACTAATAAGTAATAAGTAATAACAATCATCGTGAGCACAGCGCAGTGCATTATAATATGGTACAACATATTTTGAATCCCTCGAAAACATGTATGGCCGTCGCACGTGCAGTGCATAATAAAATATTATAATATTTTATAATATGGCGTATACCTCTACCGTATTATGTTATCGGGCGATCACATTATTGGCTAATGTTTCGAAATAGAAGTTACGGTTTGAGAAAAAAAATCACTCGTCCAACCACTTAACGTAGTTGTCGTACGCGTAAATTATACGCACATGTGAATGAAAAAAAATCTTAAAATCAAACCTCGACCGTTCTGCAGCGCGCGAAACTTTAATAGTATTATAATTTTAAATATATCGTGACGATCCCGTTTCGTCGGTGGTAGCGTTCGCATAATATTGTGTGTGGTGTAGTACCTACCTACTGTATATTATGATACAGCACAGCAGTGTATATCCGCAGCTCTGTTGCGCGATATTTAATATTATTACGGCGACGCTCGTGACCGGTCTTCTCCGCGGCATTTCGCGCATTGACGACCGACGAGCTCCCGCGGCTGGTATACCCGTATTATAATATATACGCGTACATTAATACTATATATATATAATAATATGTATCTTAATATTATAACGACGATATTTTAATCGCCAGACTTACTTATTCGTAACTCTACGTACGCGCGGGTAGGCGTACCTCCGGGGGCCGATTTCGTTATTACAGTTTTTTTTTCCGTTTTTTTCCCACCACCCGCAGTCGCCTGTCTCACGACCCTTTGCGTCCGTCCGCTCTACGTCTTCTACGTTATTAATTAATTCTCAAGAATATTTTATTGTATAGCAGAGGTAGCCTATAGGTATATATAAACGTAAGGTTTTTCATGTTCTCTACTCACTCTAATAATATTATAATATAGTTACCTGCTATGTGATTCACTATTATAAATAGGTAGACCATATATTTGTCTTGCCGCTAGTATAGCGTGATAGATTTCGGAGTCAATGAAATTCGGCGCACCTGTTCTGAATGGTATCCCATCGTACTCGAATTGGATACTTACCGATTTCGATTAAATAACATATTATTGTGAGGTGATTACTATTATTAATTAATATGTATAGGTACGATTGTTTTCACTCCGGTGTATCGAGCAGTCGATCGAATGCCATTATATACAGGGTTATATACTTTATATAACTATCATCGTCAGGCCTATAGTCTATAGGCTACAGAGCACTGAATATCATACATGTGACTCATAATATTGTTGTATCATAACCGCCGTAAAAAAATTACTCGACAGAAAACGCGCACACGTTGACAACAAAAATAATAATAATAATAACAGTGTGTCGGGTGCAGGTGGTGATTTAATCGAATTATATTCCGTACGTTCGGAATCGTTTGACCGTAAAATCGTGCACGATAGCTTCTGCATATTGTAATACAATATCATTGCAATTGTATAATAATATTATCACAACGGGTCGCTTCAATCGCTGCGGAAAAACGCAATAACGATTAACACTATAAACGAGCGCGCGTTCATCTCAACAGTGTAAAACCGGCGTATCTCGTTTATGACACATCGCCGGAGTATCGGAGAGTATGTCGTGTCTGCATGGCTTGTTGTCTCCGTCTTACCAGCGCATAACATTTAATATACGCCAATTTTAAGTTCAGAAAAATCCGTTTTAACCTGTTATTTTTTTAATATCAGAATGAATATTGACCAATTATCAAATTTAAAGGTATATACGAATATTATCCAAGGCCCCACATAGGTTGTTTTGTTGATATGTATTGTGAAGGTTCGTTCTGCTAAACGCAATAATTTGCTGTGTTGCACGTTGGTAAGAGGAAGACAAATAACACATGGCGCGGGTGTGCCGTCCTCCTAATGTTGAAGCAAGTTATGAGAATATTTTAAAATTTTAATATTAAAATCCTCTCCAGTTCGTCCGACTCTATATTATTATAATATTATGTTATTTTCTCGCCAGCTCATGGTTTTTTCTTCTTGAGCTCACAACCGCGCGTAGGATTGAATGTTTACGGTACATTCATAAAATGTAAAATGCCCCGTACATATTGTGTACAGATAATTATGCGGGGGTCGGCGTTTTATGCATTTTTTTTTCTATCCTCGAGAGTCAATGCGAAACGAACCAAGTTCCGGGAAGTTCTTAGCAAAATCTCATAGATATATGACATTATAATATATATATATCGCGTTACGTGCATTATGTATTATTAAGTACCTATACATTATGTTAATTCCGCGCATATGGACGAAAACTCAGTTATCAGTTTTAATATTACGCGTCATTGTGTACTTAAATAATTTTAATATTATGTACCTATTCATGTGTGTTATTGTATTATAAATGGCTACTGCGGTAAGTGCGTTCTATACCTACTCGTAAATGTTTTTTTTCTACGTTTTACTGCGTGTTGTATATTATGACGGATTGAGTGAACAAATACGCGTTGTTCGTACCTACTCGAACGGATTTCACTATTTGCTTTTGAACCGATAAATGTTTTTGTTCGAAGTACCACCACAACCCGTGCGTATTTATTGCACGATGTTGTAAAAGTAATGATAATAATAACAGTAATAATAATAATATTATGTAGGTAGGTACTACAAGTAATGGGTACGTTTTTTTTTTTCAAACGTAATCGGTACCTGCTGACCAATAGCTGGTTTCTCGAACACTGCTGTATTATAGCTGTAGAGCGTGTCGTTCTGTTAGTTTAGATTGTAGGTTTATGTACCTCGTATAAAATCTTTTTTATTGAACATAATGTTATATACCAAGCATTTAATTTATTTCAATATAGTTTTCGATACAGTTATAGAGACTAAGACTGCAAGGATCTCTAATTAATATTTTTGAAGGGGCTTTTTTAGGAATTCATGAAGTATCAGAGAACATCACATTTATAACATAAGTCCATATTATAGACAAAGAAAGTAAAGACGAAATCATAAATAAAATGAAAATTAATGAAAACCTCATTTAATTCAGTAAAAAAATTAATTTCTTTCTTAGTGACCCGTGGACCGTGCAGGTCCAAGGCATTCACATTTTTAAGAAGTCTCAAAAATATTCACACCCCTCCTCTTATTCCAAAAGCTGCGGCTAATGATTTTTTTTTTATTTTAAAACTTAATTAATCGAATCGTTTAACGCTAAATTCGATTGATTTGTTTCGGCGATTCTCTCTGCGGATAATTATTATACAGTATTTTGTTTCGGTCAGGTTTTTGTATTAAAACGCGAGCGGTGTACGTCCCGACAACTGACAAGAACAACATATTATAATAATAATACAATTATATATACATATTTATATATATCAATCCTCGTTGTGCAATATACAAAATATATTACCTATCATTCTCCCCACGTGCGCGATGTATGTTGTCGTGACGCGAAAGCCAGTGTAAAAAAGTATTTCGACCCAATTAGTCGAGTTATGACGATATAATAATAATAATAATATCATAATCGTATCATTGTCGTTATTTATCATTATTATTATTGTTTAGAAGGTAGGTATATGTATAATATATATAATATGCGTGTTTATCGGTGAGGAGGATTCGTGACTTATTCTCCGTTCAGTGCGCGCGCATCTCGGTTTTCGATCTGTCGGATTTATGCAACGACCGTTAACAGCCGGTTCAGCTGTATAGGTTATTCGCCCACTCATTCCAGATCCGCCGCCCGAAAAGGATCTATATAATATGTTATATCAGCTGTTTAATATGTACTACACGGAAAACGTACACAACCGTCGACCTAATACTACATACGACGTGATTTTGTTGTTGTTTTTACTTTTTCTTTCTGTGCGCAGCGAGACGCTCGTACTTTATACAATTTGTAAATTATATATATAATATAATGTACAATTCCAGACGTGGGTAAATATATTATAAATCTTACAAGAAGCGAAATTTTTTCAAAACATCCACAGCCTCAACTTTTTTTGCCGTTTATAATATTGTCTTCTGCGTCGAAGTCGTCGACGAACGACAACGTAATATACTAATCATTTCTTAAATATTAAGGCTTCCGAAACTTTTTTTTTTAGTGGTTATTATTATAATATTATAATAATATATACTTTATTAAGTAAACGTCACACAACGTCATTTATTGCACGTTCGTCGCAATTATAAACGTGCGGATTTCATTGATATCCTTAGCCTGCAGAACGCCATAAAAACAATGTTACGTGTCTACCGTATTTAGATGTAAATTCCGCGCGGTTGTTTTGTATTTTGAACGCGTGTATATTTGTGTGAAAAAGTCAAGAAACAAAAACCGCCCAGTCGCAATAATATCACAACACGTACACGCGTATTTATTATGTTTGCAGCAACGAAACGCGCAGAGGTCACATCGAACATATTAAAATATTATAATAATAATTAATAACGTACCTACGTACCGTGTTCCGACAAACTTGTGATTTTAATATACATATACCAGCAAAAACAAATGTCAGCGAATAACAAACGAGAGTATTAGGGTATTCGGTCGATTTACCACTTGGTTGTATTAAGGACATCGCCTCAATGTAGTAAGGCAATAAGGCATTAAAAAAAAAAAACTTAAAGTAATTCAAAACGGACTGTTTTTCATGCTTAATAGACCGATTTTCTTTCCAACGCACTTGGGTCGATCTAACTACGCGATATTGATTTAAAAAACAAGTTTGAATTGCTTGTCTTGCCTTATTTAGATTCTACTAACTAGTAAACAAATTTGAACGTTTGTGCATTGGGATTTGACGTTACCTACAATACTATTCCTCATAATTGTTTATCTTACTAGAATTTAAAAAAAAATGTTTAATGTAAAGCCACATGCTTATCAAATATATAATATTCTGGGTGAGAAATGTTCGCATTTACAGGTTGGTGGTAATTATCCAGCTCTATCTCTAATACCCAACGGGTGGCAGTTGACCTAGATTTGAGAATTAGTTGGGTATCATGGGAAATTTGCCGATGTCGCGCATATTATTGCTGAGGTTACCTGACCTAAGCTATTACCTTAGCCTATAACCTTATATATACAACAGCTTGGTGTTCGGCCAAGTCCGCGAATTGGAGTCGAGGAGTCGCCTAAGCGTATATATTTATAGCCGAGAATATCCGACCTCACGCCTCATAATGTATAGGTATATACTGTATAAGCGTATACGATGACTTTTGAAAAAAATGAAATCTCGAAAATGCATACGACACGACGCGTGGGCGCGACGTTCTACAACACACACAACTTTATATACGATATAATAAATAATAGTAAATTATACCGTAATGTATACCTACGTATTTATTATACAGGTACTACTCGTATATAAATTATATTATATTATAATAATATTATTGTATACATCTTAAACGATCCGTAGGGCTGGATGACATAATAACTGTTGTTTCCATTGTTCGCTAGATGGTCATTAAATAATGCTACGCGTGTAATAAAATCACTGGGCGCGAATTTACTTATATTATGTGCAATGTACGTAAAGGTGTAAAATAATAAACATATACATCGTCGCAAGTGCGTATTAAGTATAAGTCACTACCGTGTGTGTCGCACATACTACACACATATTATACTTATGTGTATAGGTAACTACAATATAATGTTTATAGAGTTCATTTAGTTGACTGTCGACGAAAACGACTGTGATAATATTATTGTAGTATAATTTAGTGTGAACGAAAAAAAAGTATTATCATTATTTTTACGTCTACGATCGACGTAATATAATATGTACATTGTACAACATATGAAAACTACATGTTTGCTTCTGCAGTCGCGAATATGTTTATAATTATAATCTATTGTGTAGGAACCATATTATATATTATACAAAGTAATCAAGTGGCTACTCTCGTTAGGTCACTTTTTGAGTTTTTTAAAAACAGAATTTCATGTAATGTAAAATACACCTATTGGTAACTACCGGAATTATTGCTAAAATGTTGTAGGTACTGCTTTAAATTTGTTTGCCATTATTTTATGACGGTTATAACCACTATCCACTTTTGTTTTTAAAATAGAAACCTATAGTTGAAAAAATACCATAAATTAATAAAACCTATGAAACTATATTTTCACGTTAAAAAAAATGTTTATTAATCAATAATCCGTTGGCGATGTCAAAGTTAAGTATATGAATTTGACTGATAACAGCTGTTAAATTAATGACAACTATGGCTAGGGTTTTTGTACAAATGCTTTTTTGGCGGGGAGTGTGATAACAAGGTTATTCTTGTTATTCACTCCCAGACTGTACTTTTTTTGCCGCTTCTTACCACTAAAGAACATTCTTTTTTGTTAAATTGTTCATAATTTGACCATGTCAAACATTTCTTTAATTAGATCGATTTCCTATATTAGTGAGATTAGTGGTTGCCTCACTATAGAATGTTATAGATAGGTGGAATTTTCGTTTTTCGTCGTTATCAAAGTGCCCATTTTGACTTTTAAGAAAGGGAAAAGTTAAATTAAAATTTATTTTTTAAGCTTTAATTAAATATTTTTTTTGCTTTTCTGGTATATCTTATAATAAATGATTTTTAATGATTTATTTTAGTACAAGATCAGAGCCCTAATATTATTAATGTTGATTACATAGGTATTATAGAGTAATTTGTCGCACCCGATCCAAACAGTTTACCCCTACGTCTGATAGGGGAAAACATAATGTATGATTTTTCTTAAAGACCTTTAAAATGTGCGGCTGGTACCGTACAAATGACGAGCTCGTGATTTATCATATCGAAAAAAAATATCTGTCAAGGCTTCATCTGCCGTTCGATTACACGACCAGCTGTGCGCACAGTCATAATAACCCAACGCGGACGTGGTTATAAATACTATCATAATTATACCTAATATATTATATATGATATTAATAGCAGATATTAAACACGAACCCCTGTTACTGAAATGTTCAACTATGTTTCGATATAGTATTTATTATATAGGTATGAGGCCGACACGCGTGTTTTAACGATATAATATAACATCACGATTTTTAAATTCAGTGATTTTGTGGCGCTATTTTTCGGACTTTTGTCGGTCACGGTGCATACGTGCGTTCGCGGTTCGCACATATTTTCATCCATGGTGCTCTCCCTCGCCCGTCTTTCGATTCCCGCAGGCGTTTGTTTTCCGTTCACGGCCGTACAACGCATCGAAACAAAATATTTTAGAGAGCGGTCATTGCAACTCACTCATACAATATATAATTGTTATCAATGTTATATATATTTTTATACATATTATGCTATATACCATGGGACATGGGTAATAGCCGACACGTTTCCGATATGTCCGACAACCGTGCTTTCGTGTCAGCTATAGTGGTAAAGACGCGAAGTTATTGTTGTATCACCCTCACTTACCGCGAGCACGTTGAATCATAGATACCGGGTTAAGTGATAAAACAATAGTATTATGGGTTAAACAATGTTGGACAAAGTTTAAGTTTTCTGTTGACATGTCTTTTTGTGGCAAAGTTGGTTGCCTGCTACAGGGATATAATTATATAGGTACTCGACAGTCGATAGTCGATACTTTCATAATTATTATGGTCCTGCTTAACAAGAGTTCGTTTTTTTGCTGGTATAGTTTTCCGCGCAACTACTTCGCTTTATATCGCGGCTTTGCTTTCGAATAATATTCTAAATACACGTTTTTTCATAAAACGTCATTTGTCCGTACTGTTGTAGTACTAGTACCTACCTATTTTAGTTCGAAATTTCGGAGTATTTGAGCAGGGACGCTACATCCTGTATCGGAGTAGGTACTTCTACCTACGCGTGGATATTATGTGTATCGTGTATGTGTATAATTGTATAAATATATATATAGAACAGTAGAGCACTGCCAGCATAATTATTGTAGTAGGTACGCCCATTATGCTCGCGGTACTTATGCACACTGAATATTATAGGTTAGTGTGCTGGTTGTTGTTTACAATATACCGATTCCAGGTCGCTGCAGCGATTGTTGGGAGATCGTGAGCCACGGCCGCGATGTCTAACTTCCCCCCACACACAAGCGCTCGCGCAGGCGTAATTGCGGTAATTTACCTTGTGTATACGCGGGAGGATGCGACTGTGCAGGAAGAGGAGTCACCCGCGCAAAGTGCACGCCGTCTCGCGGTTTGCACCACTGACATACTGCGTGATGAGACGGCGGCCGCGCGAAAAAAAATGAGGGAAAAAAACCTTAATAAAATAATATTATTATTGTAAGCCCGCTCGGCGGTATCGTAATAATTATATCCGTCTGTATGTGTGTGTGTTTAGACGGACGAGATGACTTTCGACGTGCCACTTTTACGAGACGAGGAAAAAAAATCGTCGATCTTATGTATATGGGTACACATAGTTTGCGATCGGTATTTTTTCCTATTACATTTTATGCTTTTGCCGGTCATAATCATCTGCCGATGTACAATCGTTTAATCACACGCGATCGAAGGTTTTTTTGCCCGCTTGCGACTGCAGGCCGCTACATCGATGTTTAGGTACGCGTCGTGTCTGAAGGATATAACATTTGTAGGTACATAATATTTTAGTTTTACTTACGACGCATAATATATATATAACTATCTAACCTCGTGCGAAGTGTAAATGCGTATTTAAAAACGTCTACAGAAAGTCGGCTGACGAAGTACATTTCGGATTGGTACTCTTTTCAAAGTTAGCGCCTGTTTTTTAAATCAAATTTTTAAGTTATCCCTTGAGTATCATAATATGGTTAAATTACTATTAACAGAGTTTATAATCGATACGCGAGATCGAATATATTTATATTATGTAAGTGAATTGTTGGTTTTTTGTTTTACGCGGTCATTTTACATATACTACTCGATTTTCAATATAATATTATTATTGTTACTTATTTTGTTGTGTATAGAACACAATATCATGGTTATATATTATTACATTGAAAAACCAAATTTGCACGCCGCCGCCAGCAATACGATAATAATGTGTTAATATTTTGACGACGACATCGATGATGATATTAATATAAGTTATAACAACACAATACAATAATATACGTATAATACATTATCATTATATTCGTTTTCGACGAAAACAATACGCGTTTTTTGACGAATTTCTCTCGAAAATATTCTAAAGACGTGTTACGTAGTCGTCGGCCGCGGGCGCTGTTGGGTCCGAAAAGCTTTGGAAAACACCCCGCAGACCTTATATGTACGATGTACCTATGTAGTTGCAGATATTATTACATTGTGTGTGACACCACCTGCGCCGTTATTATAATAATATTATCATATAACACGAATAGAGTTACACGTGCCCCGCGCGCCGTGGTGTGCGCTTGTATCTGTAGTATACATATACATTATGTTATTTTATATTGTTTTCGTCACTGCAGAGAAGTGTTGCACAACTTTCGACTGGCCGACCGGTCTCTGTCGCCCGATCGGTTCTGAAAAATGTGTCTACGTCACTAGGTAAAATATCTGTATATAAATATGTACTCAAGATAATGTAAATAATAATGTAAGTTGTAACCGATTACCCGTTCATATATATATATATATATATTATTCAATTATTGACTGTTATACATATTGCAATAATGTATCTGCGTCTGTCCGATGCGAACTGAGTACTGACACCAGTGGCCGTCGCTCCACCACTCCACCCTTCCCATGCCACACACACAGCAAACAATGTGACTATAGGTATCTAAATATAACGCTTCGATTTTCCATAGTGATAAATACCCTCGTGCGATTATGTATGTATAGACATTTCAAATACATATTGTCTAAACAGGAAACGATTTGACCTATTCGCGCAACTTGTATCGGCTATAGTTTTATAACAATAACAAATACATATATAATATTATCGTCGATGAAGCATAAAATATGTTATGCTCTCTATGACCTGACCCGAACGGACTCGATCAATTTTTAAACCGATCGTGTTAATATTGCAGTATCCAACACGGTATGCAGCCGGAAATTAAACTATTGTAGTGTACATCAATCGATACGGCGCGTGCAGGATTTGCGGATCAGTATTTATATCATATATTATATCAAAAAGAAACTTTTTTTAACGATCTTATCAGCAAGTGCTAAATTTGGCAGGTGCGTTGTGTATAACGAAGATTGTTCTTTAAATTGATAAAATAACATAAACAATAATTTTCATTTTACCATGATTTACGCTGTCTTATTAGTTATTCAGTTCTTTCTGCTGCTCTCCCCTAGCTGTATTGAATAAGACGTATTATCTTTCACATAGGTTTACATTATTTACGAATTACGTTTGTTCAAAAATTCACAATGGCCACAACGTATAATATACATACAATACAATACACATAATATGGTTCAATAAATTGTGCTACAAATAAAATTGACGTTCCGTTTCCTATAATTTTATATACCTATAGGCTGTACCGGAGATTTTTGTTAGGGGACAATACCAATTATTCTTTCTCCACGTTGTGCGTTTATATATTAAATCGCAGACAAATAGAAATATTATATTTTACTTATATAATCCCGAAGACTGCCTAGTCGTCGTTTTTACACCCGGTGGTTCCCACTCCCCGAATAAACTTTAATATTGTATGAAGTATAACAACAACAACCATGTACAAGCACATAAAACGCGTATATACTGCATTACTGCGGGTAGACGAGTTATCAACCTCCAGCTCTGTTAAGTGTTCAATTGCGAACAAATATTCAAGATGTTAATATATAACCATACCGCATGTTATTATATTATGAACGTACATAATATTATAACTATATTATATACGGCTAAAAAAAATACCGTCTTCTTGAATACCGCAGCGAATAGTAGGTACCAATTTTATTTCTCTGAATATTCCAGTTGATGTTTGTTTTCCTAATTTACATATATATTAGTACCCGTTAAACATATCATACATAAAGACCGCACTCGTATTATGAGCAAGATATAATATATATATTATATCGTATAACAAAATATTTGTATTATATTTTATAATATAATTTATTAAGTAGTTCTGTGCGTAAAAATCCCGACCGTCGTCCGCTGACCGCTAGATATTTATATTTTATACTACGAACCGATTCGCTAGGCATACTCGTTATACGCACACGATATTATAATATTATATTATTATCATATATTCTACGGCATACATTGCAGAATTTTTATACATTAACCCTCACGATCGTGTATTTTAGAACTCGATTAACAGCTGGTGGTAGAAAAATAAGTTTTTCTTGTTTTCGTAACCGTCTGCATAAATGATTAGTGTACAGAATTATGATGTATAAAACGTCCGTATTTATAGAACATTGAATCATATAACGAGAAGAAATTATGGTATATTTATGTGTTTGAATATTATATTATTATCATTAATTACATCCGAGTGTAGATAAGACAATTAATTCGATACGTCTCCGTGTACTACAGCAGTCGCGAAGCAGTGTACGAATGATGATAATATTATAATGGCAGCATTATTGGTGAATAGGTACTAGAAAACTTAAACCGAAAACAACGAAATTTGACTCTAAATAATGTTTAAGATATTTCGCAATAAGTAGAGGTAATTAGGTACACGATAATAATTACGGCAATTTTTTGTTTAATTATACAATTTATAAACATTATCGCATAACACGATGCCATTACTATCATTATATGTTATTATAAACAACGTTTGACGCGATGATAAAAGATTATCCTCGTGATTTCATTTAACCGTGTCGAGTCGCACGTTTTTTTCTACTGTGGCTCATTCTTTTCAATTCCCAGAATAGATGCGGAAATCTCTCAACTGTTGTAGGCCTGACAAAAGTCATTCTTGTAGTCTTGTGTCGAACGTGTGTTTACAGGTAGATACATGCTGCCGTTTATCTATAGTATGTTTTAATATTGCTCCATTGTATTATCACATTGGGACATATTATATATAGGTCTCCCGATCGGTTTTATCGGCGCATAATATCTCGGTGTATTATGTTGTATATTTACTGTGACAACTGCAGTTCATTCAAAATGATCGATTTATCGAATACAACTCAATCATTTTTTTTTATATTTTCAAATCGTTCACCCGCGCCATCGATCAGTATAATAATTTGCGGAGTATAGTATAATATATATAGTTGCAATACCTATTGGACCGACGGTCGTCAGGTTGTCTACGTTATTATATTATACCATACCTACTAATATTATATTATTATATGCTGTTGTAATCGCATTTCCAATCAAATCGCTTTATTTTATATTACTATTTTCGCTCGATCGAGTAAATAATATAATTAACGCAATAATAATAACATGTGAACAAAAACGAACTCCACCATGACCTCATCTCCGATTCGAAGACCGCGACAACAGCGTGCAATACGTACCGCGTATGTATCGGGGCGACGGGGCCAAAAATCTTTTCCTCGTATATATCTGTGCTTGTCATCGTACAAAACTAAAAAACTTGTCGTGACATTCCCTTCGCCGCCGCCATCGTCGTTGGTTCGTATTCGCGCCCGAAATTTCATTAATTAAATTCCATCAAGGTTCCGCCGGTACAGCCACACCGCACTGTCGGGTCTTTATTTTATTATGTACATGTATGTATCAATATATTGTTTGATGGCGCGCGTGTCACATGCATCGAGATTTTCCAAGGCCGTCGCCGAATCGACGCTTGAAATTGACTCGACAAAGTATATAGGTATAGGTACGGACTACAGGTACATACCCGCGTGTTTGTAGTATAATATTATAATATGTTATTGCTTTTTAATTATAATTTATAACAATTTGCTACATTGCTCTATAATAATGGAGACTTACACACACCACCGAGCCAGAGAAGATGGATAAAGAGAGATAAACAAAACAAAAAAAGAAACCGGAGCAATACCACGTGGCGTACATATATGATACACAATAATAATAATGCTCGTGTTAATCCCGAACGGCGTGTGTCACTCTCTCGAAACAATATGTCTTATAATAATAATAATCGATCTTTGTTTCGAATTTTCGATCACGATCAATCCCGGAACGAGCCACACGATCAGGCCGCTCAATGACCCACATTTATACGCGATTTCGGCCGTGTTATAATAGCCGTACGGTGCTCACCTATACATGAATACGCGTCGAGATGATGATAATAATAATAATAATAGTATAATATGTACGCACTTTCACGCTATCCGTTTGTTTGGGGAATAATATTTCATTCATTCCTAATGATTTGTGATGTACTCCATGTGTATAGAGTCGAGACGATGACAAGAAACGGTGTGACATTTTCGACTATAGCGTTACCTTTGCTCGGTCCACATAAAAACACCTTTACGTATCTACATTTTTTTTTCTGGTAGGTTTTACAGATACTACGTGAGAACACATATAATATCATCCTTATATACCTATAATATAATAATATATGATATAATATATGTATAATAGTATAACTATAATACCTAACTTAAGATCCGTGAAGTTCGTAATCCATATTCAAAAGTGTTCTTAATTATTATAACCTACCTACCTATGTCATTTGTGAGCTCAACCGTTGTCAATATAGTTAACTAAAGTTTAAATCACATCTAACTTCTTCGAAACATTTCCGTTTTTATCACATGCTAAAATGTTGGGAATTTGTGAGCAAAATTCAAAACTTATAAGTCACCCCACCCTTACTCCTTATACTTAATTGAAGTTAGCCGTGCATCATAGAGCTTTCTGAACTTTGACCACGCCAAAACGTCGTGCTCAATTCGTAAGTATTTGTAAGCACAAATTCAGGCACTTATAGCCTATAACATCTACTTAATCAGGTAGCCACGTTTAATATTGATAATATTATAATATTGGTAACAATAACACACGTCATGTAATATGGAAGCCAAGCGGACTCGGAACGATTCTTCACGCGTTATCGCGCTGTGATTTGTAATAGACGCAAGTATGGTGCTGTTGCTGCCGCGCTTATACGTCATGTCCGCCGCCCGCTCTAATGGCTTGGTCCATTTGCACAGGTTGCAAAACCCTCGTTCGCCGCCGTAATCGTATCCATTACACGGTCGGTTGCGTGGGCGCGCTGTTCTCAATTATCATCAGACTCTCATTAAAATTCCGCCTGTCAAAACGTTTTGACCGGCAACACCGGTTCGAGCGTCGGCGAACGCGTGTGTGTGTGTGTTGTTAATGTCACGGTTTGTCAATTTTTTTCGAAACAAATTTCGTTCATTACATATTTTAATATTATAATATGCTGCACCGGACGAGACGACGATGCGAGTTATTATTATTATTGTGTGTGTGTGTGTAAAATATAATATAATATCTGATATAATAATATTATAATCGCCGTGTTCGGAAATAATATATACATATACAAAGCGCACAGATCTCATAATTACACAACACGCTTATTTTTATTTATTATTATAATACAGCAGATTAACTCCGGGCGAAAAGTACCGAGGGAAGGCGTTTTGCTCGGATATAATGTATTCGCGCTTAAAAGCGCAGTCGGGCTGGCGCGAGGGGCGTGTGTGTCGTGTGTACGCCGTATAATATAATACAAGTCTAGAAGTCTGTATAATATAATATAATATTATATGTATTATATTATACAGCGTGCGCGCCGCGGTCGAACGGTGCGCGCTCCGCTCGCAGGTTAGGTCGGACAAGTGCAAAAATTCCTCGGACGGCGACACCGGTTCACGGCCACAAAACAACCGGTTTTCATTGCCAATGCACAAACACATGTGTTGTGCGTGTGTATATAATATTATGTATATACTTGTACGTTACGCATACCATAGACGCGGTAACTATAGCACGAGATAAGTCCATCGGCCGCGAATATAAATAAATAGAACCGTATAGATATAGGATGATAATAATAATAATAATAGTTAACTTAGGTACAAAACGTGCAGAGTATGTGCATTACGATATATTATTATTACGATTTACGCTGCACATTTTATGGAATTCCCGTGTTTTATTCGGGAAATAATGACAGTGTCGTTAACGGCGTTAAAAAAATTCGTTCGTCGTCCGAGGCGAAAGTGAAAATGTGACAGAATTTTTTATACGCCGCGCGTGGGTGTTTTATAATACTTAGACACTGCCGCTGCAAAGTTAAACTGTCGGCGAGACACATATTATATACAAAACGGCGCTTGATGTTATGCAACTATAATATTTTAATATACTATTTCGTTTGATGGTGATAGTAATAAATCGATTTGGCGACGTTTAGTAATAATAATGACACTATATTATGTGGTCGCCCGCCGTAGTGTACACGAAATAATAATAATAATTAAATATAATTTATAATAAAATATAATATAATGTGTACCATGTACGTGAAAAGAAAGGACATAAAATATTGAAATCGTTTCGTAGAGCTCGCCTTAGTCACCATCATATATAATATTGTATGGTCAAAGGTCTCTAGTCGCGTATAAATAATTACTATACCGCACATACCAGTATACAACATACCAATAAAGTATAGTAGGTAGGTATACCATTTGTACTATATAGACACACATTCGCTTTAAAGAGGACGTCCTACGCTCAGTTACTCCGTGCTCGCGTGACCTGCATTGTGGCCGCGTAATTATACATTACAATAAACTCACATAATCCCGGCACATATCTTTCGAATTTGGTTTGTACAAAAATTATATGCTGTTACATTGATGAAAACACAATTTTTTGGTATGTAACAAACGATCTGCCCACGTTTTTGCCTAGTTTTATTTAAAGAGTCGATGCGTCGATACAATTTTCCAATATCTCGACAGTCTGACGTCAAAAAAATATGTCGATCCAATTATCCCATCGGATCCAAGCTGTCGACAGTGAAGGTGTATTATTTGTAGTCTAAAATCAAATCTCATGAAATGAATGCCACAAATATCTACGGTCTGAAATGCGCAATGTATAGTATAATGTACTGTGCATAATTTGACCGAGGGAATCATGTATCATAAACTTTGTATATTCCGTCGTGTAACGCATAATATAATAACCTCGGTCGGGGTTTCTTAACGCGAGCGCGCGGTGGTTTCCCCGAATTATTCGCCGGTTAAAAAAAAACAGTCGTAATTACTACTCGACGACGATTATACAGTTATTACTATACTAATAGGTACGCGTGTGCACGCACCTCTGAATAATTTATACCTACTACGAGTGTGAAGTTCAATTGATTGCTATTCGGCCGCGCGGGCACAGATTTATTATTATGCAATAATTAGTATTACGAATTATATTTTAAACACGTCTAGACGAGATTATTATTGTTGTATGCAGCATAATATAAATATATAATATTATATTGTCCGCAGTCGAGTGACCCACGATTGTTCAGTTGTGCTGCAAATAGAGCAAAACCTCCCCACGACGGGAGTATTACGTGGATTGCCTCGATGAAAAAGCGGCATATAACGAATTACGTTTTTACATAGATTTTATTTTATTTTATTTTATTGAACCACTTTAACATCTGCGATTTTTCGGAACACTGAATGTTAATAACATTTTTAGCTTTAGCATTTTCTCTTAATACTATTATACAATATTGTCTTCGTGAGTTGAAATTTTTTATCGCGTTACCGCGCGACTGTTTGGTAAATAATTCTATTCCTACGTTTTCTTTACTCTAACTGAATAATATTATATGGAAGAAGAAAAAAATCAGGTAAATAACCACGGCAGAAGTGTGCGGGCTTGCACGCGGGGAGGGGAAAATAAACGCACAACATAACATAAACGTATACCTATTACGTTTTCCGAATGAACAGTAAGGTCTCGCTCGGTGCAGTAGCAATTTTTTTCCGGACGAATCACTTTTTATTTTTTCATCGTTTCTTTCGCACGCACACGAATTCCTTTCGACGAGTGTATTATTTATGCGTTTAATGTACAGACGGCTGGCGGTCAGGGAAGCTCGTCGAAACGCATCTGTGGCACTAAATTATTGTGCATTATTGGTACTCGATACTTCCGTCCGTAGTATAATACAACAATTCATACCATCAACAAAAAATACGTTTCCTCTTTGAAGCCCCTCGAATACAATTTGATGTCTCTATTTACGTGCTCGTTCTGCAGCAGAACAATCGTGACATAATAATATATCACTATACAGTAATAATTATAAATTAGTTATTTTATTTACATTAGATTATAGATCTATAATAGATACGATTGCGCCGGAAAGAAGTATTTATCGGTATTTTGCGTCGGACCCGTTGTAGTAATAATATAGGTATACAAGGTACCTACTAATTACCCAAAATATAAGTTCTGCAGTTATATACAATTTAAATACGACTAAAATTAGTGACCTTCCTAGTGCGCGTACTTAATATATTGTAACACGCGCTCATTATATAATAATTATTACATTTTGTGTAGGAAGTGCGCGCATACACAATAATATATAAATATATAATACAATATTATACCTATCCAAACACAATGGACATCATCATCGGACGTCGCGGGTGACGACGACAATAACGAACACTTGACTCTTCACACACACACACATTTACCTAGGTACCTTAATTTACTTGAGTCGCCGCCGTGGTGTTGTTTAAACGATTTTTGCGTTCACATCTGAAAATCTTGCGCGTACACAGAATATACATAGATACGATACAATACTATAGCGTACGAATGTGTACGCGTTACACAATAATAAATAACAATATCAACTGCAACAACAACAGCATAGTCAACGACGCGATATGTATCGTCATTTTTTCCTCATATATATATATACATGTTTCAGCACACGCAGCATAATGTTTATAATAATATAATCTTTCTTCCGCTCGCGCGTCCACACATAAATCATTAACCGTTATTGAGACGCGCGCGACGTGGCGGCGTTTAAGTAACGGTAAACGCTCGCGACGAAGGGAAAAAGCGCGAAAAAAATTTCGCCGACCTTGTCGCGCGGCCTGAATACCTACCTAGCTGCCTATAGCCGCGTACCTATGACGATCGACGTCGTTTCCCACACAGATCATCATCCCGGCGATCACCTGTTAACAATATCATTAATACTATGTAGGTACAATATGACATCGTTATGTACGACCATGTCTGGCCAACGTTTTGGCGTGTGCTCCATAATATAAGCCCTCCACCTCCCTAACCGATGCCTTATCGATCGGCAGCCTTCCGCGGTTAATCGTATCGACTCAATAAAACGCAACTTAAATATACTGAAATATTGCTAAAGTGAAAAATGATAATTGATTATTTCATAATTCTACTGGATTAACCATAACAATAATTTTTTTGAAACTCACTTACAGACAAGTTTTGTACTTTGGAAAAAAAGTGGCTCATTCCATTCGGCATATATTCGTGTAAATACATATAAAGTTGCGAAAGTTTATTTTCCCGTGTTCCGTATAACAAATGCGATCAAATCTAAGCGGAGGAATAATATACTTACATTACGATGGATGAAGTCAGGGGCGTATTTACGGAGGCGGATCTGAGGATCTGTCCACAGATCCGCCCCCATGGCTCTTTAAGTACATGTATTATTATATAATTATTGTAGCCCCCACGACTCTGTAAGAAAATATTGACATCCCCCCCCCCAAAAAAAAAATTCGACACTGGAGGGTTTTTTTTAATGAATCCATTAAAAACAACGAAATATATACACGATACACTTGATTTCAAAAATTCTTTCAAATTCCAGATCACTCTGGAGGAAAAAATGTATAAAGTATATCTGTTATCTATACATGATGTTACTGGAAGTCTATAACATGCAATTTTTTTAAAACTTTGATAGTCCTATTGATAAATGACCCGAAAAATGTTCGCTATTTGCACTGGTATATGAAGCGTTATTGTCTCTTATTGATTTTCGTTGCAAAGGTCGATGCCGAGTTCGCTGTCTGTACGTGTAGGTGTAGACGCCGTCGGAAGTCCGGATTATGCAATATCGCCGTTGCAGCAGTACCTATATTATTCCTCGGAGAAACCCGCCGGCCACAACCGGTTCCCGACAATGTCCGGAATGTGCGCGCGGTCCAGTCCGTCTCTCACGTTTTAATTTTATTCTCGTTTTTTTTTTCTATCTCCCGCCCGGAGGAGGCTGTGCCGCAGTAGTGTTGCGATGCGTTTTGCCGCGGCCGGCTAATATATAATATAATATGCTGGAATAACAATCATATTATTATTATTATTATATACGACTGGCGGTGGGCGTGACCTCGGGAAATTCGGTAGCTCCGACACATAAATCATTCGGCTGTGCACACTGCACATGCACTGTGTGGGTAAACGTATATTATTATTATTGTATCATAATATAATATATTATATTATTATGTTATACGGAATACAATATAATGTACCCCCATGGCCCCATAAGAATCATATTGGGAGGACAGCACATAATCTGCGTGGAAAGATAAAAAATGATAATTATTGTTGTTGACATAGCACGTGCACCCTGCAGTGTATGGATTAAAACAAATTATATTTTGTATAAAATATTTTATAGGTATAGCAAAACCGCGGTTCGTTGATTCATAAAATAACATAGGTATAATAAGGTATTATTATATTTTTGTATAGGAGAACCAGTGGTTATGTAGTCAAAGGGACCCCGATACTGGTGGCTTAATCAAGTTAGGTCATATACCACGTCGTCGCAACCTTTTATCGTATTATGATTAGCCGTTGTAATAATGACATCGTAATCCTTCGCTAACCCTGATCTAGCTGCAGGGAATTTCTAGAGTTAGGCCGTCGAGCTCAACTCTTGGACACAACGCGACAGACGACGTATATATGATAGAATGAACCTGGCTTCATCCGATGTATGATGTCTAACCGTACATAATATTTGACAAATATTTGAAAAACGTACGATAAAATAATATTTAATAATTATGAACATTTTAATCACTAACTCGCGTCAAAACTTGTGCCACATTACAAATTTAGTTATAATCTCACTGCGGTGGTGCCGTTGTTAAAAGTTCATGTAAAATCTGTTATATGGATAGTAAAACGTACATCGTTCAAACGAGATCACTGCAAATAATATATTATTCGTATACCACACGTCCACACTGTTTTGATTCTTTTTAAACCACGTACGATTCAACCGTGTAATGCGCAAACTGATAAAAAAATTAATAATCGTATTTTTTTTTCATACGCGTGTACGATGTCGAGTGACAAAGCATTTCGGACGATTTAACCGAACGTACCAAGCACACGCACGCACGCGATTTTAATATACCATAAAACCGGTTTTAAACACTTCAAACGTGCACTCTGCGGTTTGCCATAATGAATTTCATATTATATATTTTTTATTATTAGTATAACACACAATAATAAACACAACTTCAATTCGTGGAATTATTTGCCGTGGCTCGCATCCAGTAACGTCCGATACTTACTCGTTATTATAATAATATTATGTACGAAAACACCCCGAGCCGGACAACAAAAGAGACTACGATCGATATCTGTGACGACGGTGTCATACCTCTATAATAATTAATAAATAATATGACCATGTCGTGGCCTGCATGTATATATTATTATCATTAATCGTTATGGTTATTATTACATCTCGTTAGTATATTGTGTATAATAATAACACTATTTATAATTCGTGTTATTATTACCTGTTATGACGCGATGTATTGGCTAGGTATGCGCAGAAATCACGTGATGTCGATGAATCGTATGCATGCGTGCCCGTATTATTATTATTTTTATTACAATAAGCACGCACGACAGATATACACTGCTGTTAATATCTTATGTTGATAATTTCTAGGGAACGGATTTAAATTAAGATTAATAGTAAAAATATTAATTTATAATATAATATTATTATTATTGATTATAAATACTAGTTATGTTTATTTTAAATCGACAAATATGTATCTTAAATACATTTATGTATGATATTAATTTCATTATACTAAATTTATAGGAAACATATCACTAACATTGCTTATATAAGTAAATACAGAATTAATATTAAAAAAAGTGTAAATTAACCAATTCATAATATTAAAAATAAACCTAAATAAAGTCGGTGCCAATTTATTTAAAATTTCGTGAAATGTATTCTTCTGTAGTTATGTAGTCGACTTCGCTATGCAAGGTATTAAAAAATATATATTTCAAAACAATCCGTTCCCTAATAACTACGAATCTCTGCCTCCGAAGTATACACCGTTTGTGGATAAGCAATTAGATACAAATAAATAATCATCGTCGATGGTAGATATACATACTTATTTTATATATTACATCATTTTGCATTATTTATACAATAATCCGTACACATAATAATAATATGATAACTGTCGTCATTTTTATATGTCTGATATCTTCGTACTGTTTTAACAGGTACCTGTAGGGAAAACTGCATTTTTTATTTTACTTACTCACAATATTAAATGTTTAATATTTTGATAATGTTGTTTAAACTGAAAAAGACAGAAATCATACGTGACTTGTCCACCGATTACGTAACCACCCCTTTTCAGATCAGAATAATATTGCGCTACCCTGCAGTACCCGGTGTAATTCTGGTATCTTTATTAGGTTCGTTGATCGCCCCCTCAACACCTTGCACACATTGCATTCGTACTACTTCCCGTAAATAAACTAAACAGCACTAGTTATTTAGTATGACGCTAACTAAAAACTAACAAGTAATAATATATTATAATATAATGCCGTGTATCTACTTCGTGTCGCCAGGTTTCGGACGCGCCTTCGTTGGTGTAATAGCGTCTCGGTCGGTCCTCGTCGGTCGGTGTATAATGAGTAATGACTATCAACTGTAATATTATTCTGCCGCAGCGGTCGTATTTTTTACTGTACATTTTTTTCGTCTCAAATGTCATTGTAGAAAAAAATCACGATAATTAAGATAATTGAAATTAAAAAATACCTTTGCTATGCGACCATCGATCTGTCACGGTCTTGCGGCAAATCGCGAATACGAGCGCGACGACTACCGCCTATTAATATAATATTATTTTGTTTATACCTACGGTACGACGCTTCCGGCGCCTTTTGGTTTTTTTTTAATTTTATTACGAACCGCACAAATTTTAATATCAGCGTTATAATACGCAAGATCTAATATTTTTAAAATGTATTATACATTCATCGCAGCTGAAAGGCTGTATTCCGGGTCCAAATAACAGGGATGAAGGACATCCTTTGTACCACCGTATTGTGTTAATAAAAACATTTAATGTAATGTCAATAATATTTCTTGATTGGAGAAGATCCCAACCAAAAATTGGTGATATTGCGTTGGGTGTATATATTTGTTTTAAAAAATTATTCTGCTCGTTTCTGTACAATATTATACTTGCGTTGAGTCATCAAGAGGACTAATTTTTTTATTTCCACAGAACACGAAACGATGGACCGTTCAATAAGGCCAACTGTTCCGCCGTGGCCACCATTAGAGAACTGCCCAGCAGCAAGGAAAACCGCTCATCGCACGGCAACAACGACGTCGTCAAGTCCGGTCGAGTAACGGCCCGCATGACTGAAACCTGCGACGGACATATACCCCGACACAGGGCCCCACTGCCACCGGTGGATGTGAGTTTTTTAAAATATTTTTTTATCTATTTTAATATAATATTGCACATGGATTATTGCGTGGTATGGATGCATTATTAAATAGCATTGAAGAAAATAAAAATTTTAATTTTATCATCATCATGATTGTAATTTACCCTTTTTTCCGTGGATTGGGGTGCTGAACTTTTTTATTAAGGCCCGCTACAAAATAAAAAATTAGATGCATCAAAATGTTCAATGGGCTTGACAATTTACAGTAAAAATGGATTGTTTTCATTTGTAACATGTCACTTCTTAATCTTAAATGGTATAAAAAATCTTAAGTATTTCAAAGTTTCATAATTTATGACTCATTAAGTAACTGGCGATTTTAATAAATGTATAATTGTATACATTATGTTTGGTGAATCATCCACCCCGTATACTATCAACTTTGGGAAAAGAGTTGACACTCGACGGTTTTTTATCACGCCTTCCCGTGGTTGTTTCTATGACATATAGAACTTCCGCAACAACGTGTGGTACTGCGCGAACGAATTTAATCTAAATATTTTTTTTTATTCCTGAAGTATGTACAACACTGATATCAAACCACAAAATTGTATCATACATTTCTTCTGCGTGTGTGCGCATAATAATATACATAACATCTAATAGGTACCACGCTATATTTATCTCTGAACTTGTTTTTCGACGAATATAATCTGCAAACTTCTATAACGATATCTTCACGCTATTTATAATATCTCAGGTTAGGCTGATAATAGGAACACACAATTTTATTGTGTTTCGTGTTCGTTGGCGAATCATTGGAAAGCGTTATTTAATAGGGGAGCCAACCATTCTTATTTTAATTAAAATAATTAATATACAATTAGAAAGTTAAATTGCAAATTAAAACTCGCAGCGTGCATTAGTATAATGTAATAAATAATAATAAATTAAACGAAATACTGATCCACACGTATCTAAAATCTGCGTGCATGTGTAAATGTATGATGCGGTAAACTGCAGAAAGACCGCAATGATTTAAAACTATGGAAATGAATGAACTCTTAATTTATCATAGTGAACCTACAAAAATCGATATATTCTGTCCAATGCCTTCAATATGTACAGACATTATTTTGTTTTTAGCCGAAATATTATATTATACGTTTCTTGTACTTTTATCTATATGTTAACTGCGAGTTCCCGGAATATCGTATCATGTCGCATACCTGGAAAAATGCACGCATTTCTATAAGATTTTACTACGAAAACCTGCTTCATTAATGGCTCATGTTTCTTGTAACCAGCTAAATAGTTTACCACATTCACTAATGACGTTTAACTATTATTTGTTATATTGTTCCGTTTCCTATAATATTTTTCAGTTATTTTAAATTCCAATATCGTATAATACCTATGATGTACGCATTTAGTATTCACTATTTCTCTACCTACGTAAATTTTAATTAAAAACAGATAAACACTCCGAGGCGAATGGGAACCGTATAAAACATCGTTAAAATTAATATAATTATGTGCATAAAAAAAACTCCTTAAAATATTGAATGTGTTAAAAACAAAAACATTGCTGTAGAAATTATTCACTGGCTTATTTCAATGCAATTCCGTACAAAATACTTAGCATCATGACTTATGAGATAATAATATAACATATTGCACTTAAAATAATTTAATGCTACAGGTGCAAAAAATAAAACTTATAATCATTTCTTGTGAAACACGTGTCAATAATTATACACATTTTCTTCTTTTCCATCGATATCGTTTAAATAATAAATTATTACCTACATGATTTGTGCGGCACAAATAAGGGTTATCATAAAAAATATTTTAAAATAAATTCTAAATCGTATAGGTATAACGCTTGTAACGCATCTGAAAATATATTATTTTCATATTTTTTTTGAAAGTGTATATACTTTATAATATTATATCGACAATCTACAGTACGATTATTCATCGACGTAAATAAAATATATATTATACTCAGCGATCCAGGTACGAACCAGGTACGGTGTGCTCTTCGTCGACGCGATGACGAACCAGTTATATTATATCGATTGATGCACGTCGTGTATGCGTATAAAAAAATATGAAAAAATTCCGTCCGTGGGTGTTCGGCTTATACAATAGTAGTCGTACTTAAATGAAAAAACAAAAAAAAAATCTCCGTCAAGGACGAATTTGAGGTCGATGTAGTCGGAAGAATCATAGTCGTCGCCGCATATCCGAGGGAATTTTTTCCTTCTCTCGTTCGTCAACAACATACTCGGCGGCGTACGTAATGCATTATTATATATTATTATCAGTGGTGTTTTGGTAAAAAAACTGGAGGGTATACGCGGAAGAATTTATGACAATGACTATCGTGTATTTATTGGGATCAAAAAATATCAGATTTTATCACTTAAAACGACGCTCGCTTCGCTCGCGAATATTCAAGTTTTTTTTAGATCTCATGTTCACGAGTATAAGCTTTTATATCAAAAAAAAATGTATATTAATTTTATACCATATTGTTTCTTGATTTATCTAAGTATTTAAAGTTTCTATGGAAAATTCAATAATTGCCCGATTTTAAAGGCAAAAAATATTAATATAATTGTAAAATAAAAGCATAATCATGTCCACTCAGATGGCCACAGTGAATCCTGACAGTCAGCTTCAGAAGTCTCAACACTGTCTAATTGAATAGATGGAGATGTCTCGGAAAATAGATTTTCTTTTACCTACACCAAATAAAACCATCTAAGTATTTAGTATATAATTATTTCAGGTACCATTCAAAATTTCTAGTATCTTGAATAAGAGATAGGTATTTGGTACCGATATAATTTTTAATTATTTTCTTAGCACAATAAGAATAGATTTTGCTATACATAACTTATTTAACTAATATTCTCCTCATATTCTCTTAAAATTATAAACATATGCCATAATAAACAATGAATATAGGTAGGTAATATAAATAGGTAGGTAGGTATATGAATTTTCTTTTTATACAAATATTATAAAAAATGCACAAGTAAAATATACATTGTACAATACACAATACACTTGAGTAATACTTGTAGGTGTTGAAAATAATCTTAGATTTAAAATAATTAAAGATAATACAAATTAACAAATGGTATTCTTTTAGAATACTTATAGGTATTTTAATAATGGTGAGATAAATCTTGAAAAGTTTTATTATGTTGACAAAATATGGCACTATAACTTATAAGTGTTCCTTAAATAAATGGTACACAGTTGCATACTTGAATTGCACTATAGCATAGATTTTATAATATACAGCTAAGACAATACACATACCTATAAAATAATAATATTATACAATATACCAATATATTGTAACATAAAAAACCAATATTCCTTTGATATATTTAAATTATAGTAAAGTAAATGGTTTAAAATAATTTTGTTCAGGTGTTTTAATTTACCATAATATTAAAAAGAATTATAACAATTTAAAATTTAAATAAATAGTATTTTTTCTCACTATTAACAAAAAAAGCTAAATAAGCTGACACTAAAACTATTCTCAAGTATGCAAAAAAAAAATTTTTACTGTTAACTCGATGTTGAATAAATTATCCACATATTGTCCCTAATAAGTCTACATAGGTATATTCAGTAGCCATGGTAGTTTTATTGGGAAAATAATTATCTTATTTGTTGAAAAATAAGAAAATAAAGTGTTTTTTTCTTTCGAGTGTGTAGAATCCATATTTTCAACACTTAACACTTCACTTCACAAGTCACAAAAAAAAAATATTACAAGAAACAAAATGTAAAATAAATAATAACGGAAGATGAGCAATGCTGCAGGACGTCAGCTCTTGGAATAGCACTCGCCACACTATCTAGTAATAGTATTCTAGTATATTCTTGTATAGAAACATCAACGGCCGCTTGTAGATATATTATTATAATTTAATACCTAATGAATATAGCAATAGCTAGATGATAATCGATAGCTATAAATAATAATCAATTATCAATTTTATTATTAACCTACCAATAACAAATTTTCTAAAAATAAACTATGCCCTATGGATTTTTTTCTGTTTATGAAGTAGGTATACGAGCGTATACGTGCGTATACGTGCGTATTGCCGTTACTTTTATAAGGTATACGCTAAATCACCAAGTTGGTTCACGGGTATACGTCGTATACCCGCGTATACCCTCCAAAACACCACTGATTATTATATACCAACCACCACGCAAAGTAGGTACGCGTAGTACGTACGTTGTCGCACGCACAACCGACAGAAACAATGAGGTCTCCGATTGTTGTCTTCAAACACGACCGATTGGTTAATTTATAAACAATAATAATACTATGCGCACGTTGTATTTTGTTATCTATTTCTGACGACAAGGTCAATCCGAATTGTTGTATCGCCGACACTTTCGTTAAGATTCGGTGTTTTCGCCGTTTTTAGGTCGCCGCTATATTGTCCACGTCGTCACAATATAATATAATATAATATCATTGCATGTGTGTGTATGTTTATGATAAAGGAACGCAAATATGCGAGTGTTGTACAAACGAACCGTTTTTTATAGGTCAAGGACGCAGCTTGCGGACACGAAAAATTTCCATCCTGTCCGGCCACCGCCACGGCGACGACCGTCAAAAGCAATGGAATGTCCGTCACCGCGGCCAGAAAGTCCTGGGCGGAAGAGCAGACGGGCAGCAGTAATAGTTACCCAAAGGAACAACCGCCGCCCATCGTCCGGCCATATCCCAAGAGATTGTCCAACGGGCTGTACACGCAACAAGTAAACAAGCGCTCACACAATACAAATGTATTTAATATTTTACACACATTATAAAATATACAGTCTGTTGTAGTAATAATATTTACCTAACCAATAGAATATTAATTATTATTATCATGCGCATGTCGCCGCCTACGCTGACGTGAAAATGGGGGTGGGAGGAAATCGGACCTATACGCGAGAAATCATCTCGTCAATAATTATCATCGATATTTCGTGTACACAAATATATTTTATATTTACTACGAGCTCATAATATGATATATTATATTTGTCTTCTCGGCTTTTTGTACGCTATATAATATTATCGTGTGCGTTCGCCCAAACGCCGTCGCCTCTGCGGCCACCGCCTAGGTGCTATTGGGACTTAATAATACGCCCTCGTGGAACACGAGTGAATCGGTGAAAGTCAGTGGAAAAATATGTAGAAAATACAAACCATCAGAGGAGGAGGAGGAGGAGGAGGAGTATATTTGGCAAAACGTAAATAAGATACAAACGGCCGATAGTCTCGCCACGCCGCCGTCGAATTCGTTGCAAAACCGTTGTTAATTGGTTCGAAATTTCCCCTTGGAAACTCATGACGATACATATTATTATGATATTATATTATCGTAATACTCGACGAGACGTTATTATAATAATATTATGTTCACATACGTCACCGACCCCGCCCGCACGCGGTTCACGAATAATTAATGATAATTTTAAGTTCATAATATTATTTTAAAGTGTACCACTGCGTGGCGTATTGGCCGCATTATAGTAATATTATAATGTGGGACTTGACGACAACGACGCCGCGGCCATGTCCGTCTCGAGACGGGTCACTGACTTCGATCGCGTCTTCGGACGCTTCACGCTCCGCCGGTACGACACACGCCTTATTGTAATATATTTTAACAATTTTTATCGCCGCGGCTGTGTAGTAATAATATTATTGGCGATTTCGTGGTCATCGTCGTCGTCGCGCGCGCTCGCGCTCTCGATCCGACAACCGAATCCGATTGATGTCGATTATTACAATATAAACAGTGTTGTCGTTGTTAATAATCGATGTTGTTTCGCGCGATCACCGGCATTATAATAACATACATATACCTGCCGGGGTCACACCTCTGCGCCGATGACGATTTGGGACGTTTGAAATATCGATTTTGTTCAGTGGAAGCGCGGAGGACTGACGATTAATGATGTATAGTTTTGTTTAAAAAAAATATTCCAAAAATAGCTTGTACCCCCCTGCGATTATCGAGCGTGAAATGTATAATGTATATATTACTATATTATTATACTGTCGGTAAAACGTTCTCGGAAATAAACGCGCTAACGATAATGATGATGATGACGACAATGACTAACTGCGCGCAGGGCAAAGGACGCGGTATGCGCGAACGTGCATTTTTGTGATTCCGCCGAAGTCGGTGCACTCGACATGCAGCAGCAGCGGCGGCAGCAGTCTTCGTTGTTGTTCGGCTGCAGCGAGCGTGTTGATCATGGGTAACTGCAGTCTGTGTAATTGCCTGGGTATTAATTCAACCGGCCCGGCGACGTGCAGGGTTTTTCGCGTCGTGTGTAGTTCGTATTTGTCCCCGTGTACCGGATCGCGATTTTCCGGATTCGAATCGCCGTCGTTGAGACCTGTAGTAGCTCTCTGCTCGCCTTATGACGTTACACTGCCCACTCTCGTTATCTCCATTTTATATTATTACACAAAATTATGTTTACCGGCGTGTTCGTCGTTGTCTCGAACGCTCTTCTCCCGCGAAGAATTCCGGTGCACAATTCGTGTTGACGAACCGTGTCCGATGTGTTCGCCGCGAATCGATTTGTCGTCGAACTGGCCGGGCCTAGATCACCACGGAGAACCAGGCGTGTCGGATGCGAATAACGAGCGAAACACTTTCGGTGTGTACGGCGGCGGCGGTGCGCGGATAAATGTTTGTTTAACGAAACCGGTTTGGGTATTAGGGCTTACAATATATTATAACATGCTGTCGGCCAGACTTAGATGCCGCCGAAGTTTTTGACCCCGAGCCATTGTTCGTATATACCTGTGCATATATATAAATGTGGCGGGGAACCACCAATCGGCCCATACCACGGGCCATTGATTAATATTATGTACCTATAGTTTTATGTAAATACATCTAATCAAAATAATAATGTAATGATAGCAAGATTTAGGGACGATTATTACTGTCATGTCACAGAGACATAAATCTTATTGATCGTATTCACATCATATAATATTAGGTGTGACATGATAATATTTTTTTTACGCAACACTAATGACATGGACCGTTTTTCGTAGTTGAAGACCGTGATGGAACGTTGCGAAAAGGGCAAACCCGAGCTGCTGGACCGGGTGCGGTCGATGAGAACCAAAAGCGGTGGTGGCGGTTACGTGGAAAGACTGCAGCAGACCGCTGAGAAACATTTTTGTGTGCCATTATCGATGACCGCCTCGTCGGATCCGACCGACCCGAAGTCTCAGCTCACACAAGCTCAACTAGAAAAGTATTCCAGAGCTTACGACGACTCGCCGCACGTTAGTGGCCGATTTCATATATACTTATATAATATATAGGCTCTTTGACGGAAACGTCGTCGTATATTATTATTATTATTATTGTTGTATATTTTTGAAAATCGTGTTTTTCTGTCTCCGCAGCGAGAAACAGACGAGTACTCAAGCTGTTTCGACGGTAGCGACAGCGCGTTGTCCAGCCATCTCACAAAGGAGGAGCTGGAGCATTACACGCGGATCTACGAGGAAAAGTCCACGTCCCAGATCAGCCTGACCGAGAAAACGGTGCCCTCGCACCAACACCAGACCTCGTACGCGCAAAGCGAAGGGTACCACAGTTACGTGTCCAGCACCGATTCCACGTCAACACCGTTCCTAGACAGGTATATATAATATAATTGGATTAAAAAGATATTGCGAACAACCTGTTTTTATGTTTTCCATTGATAACACAACGTTCGACTTATTTACAGGTTAAGGAGAGACAGCGAATCAGCCGTCGTGGTCGTAAACAGCAAAGACTCGGAGAAACCCGCCGCCACCCAGGGGAGGGACTCCAGCGCCAGCTCCGGTTCGTCTAGTGAAACGCTCAAGTGGCACGGTTCCAACAGCGACTTGAGCACCGTGTCTAGTGGTGGGCACCACCGGGCGACCACCCAGCTCATTGCGCACAGCGCCAAGGTGTCGGCGCCGCAGAGACACCACTCAGAGTCTGTGATGAGCGTCACCGATGGATGGTCGGGCGTCAGCATCCAGGAGCACAGGGTCGGCAACCAGAGAAATCTCCGGAAACTGTTTCCGGTCAGCACGTACACGGTACAACCGGCCATGGTCGTAGACGAAAAGACTTCACCAAAGTACGAACGACTGCTCTGCACACCACCTATATTATTTTATTTATGCTTTAAAATGTTACGTAACACATATAAGATATAACCCATTCAATTGTTAAACTCATTTTACTCATTAAGTATCAGTAACAAGAGTTTTATACCATCGTATTTTAATGTATTTGGAACCATTGGGACCAAAACACAATCGCATATTAAATTCGTAACTAAAAGTTAATGTTACGTCAATAATATTATTATTGTCTTCTGTTATCATAATAATATTACTGTGGACAATCACTACACAATCGCCGTAGGACAGGTTTTATTTATTCAACGGTGTGTAAATGTATTAAGTCAATAATTAAGTATTAATAATTATGTAGTACCGAGTCAGAATAACATCGGGTAATTAGTGAACGATCCGTTATCACCACACTTGACGATGTACATGTACTCATATAATTGTATTGTTCGACGTGTTAGTTATTATTACTATAAAGATATATATCAAAATGTAGTTTTCTATTTCCATTCACATCTCGGACGTCATCTGCTTATGCATAATATCACACTCTTATCAAATTTATTTATCTTATTTTTCTTATTATTCTAAATGACTAGGGATAAAGTATAATGCGTTTTATTCTTGTGTCATATATATATCAGGCACGGTTGTATAACACAAGCTTTCTCCACACTATTATAATATTATAATTTATGAGCATACTTCAGCCGTATTCTAATTATCTCACTTTGACAAAATATCAAACGCGTTGTCAATTGGTTGTTTAGTCTTTAAATACAAAAAATTACATTTTGTCAGTATTAGTTTAAAATCGTGAGGGGGGAGAGGGTACTGTCCTGCATACATAACAATCGAAATAGCTATTTTTTTTTTATAAATAAACGGCAGCTACGTTATCTTTAGATCATATTGTTCAATTGTTGGGATCATGTGGTTAACACGTGATTTATATGTATAATAATAGTACAATTGTGCAGACGGATTTTAACGTCAGTTTTGATATCGTTTTTTAGATCTCCACCAGCGCTGACGGTGGCTGAACGTATCAACGAACTGGAAAAGCAGCAACAACAGCAGCAGCAACAGCAACAACAGCTGCAGCAAACGCCCAACAAGTTTACGTACTTTGATCCGGAAAAGAAGCACAGGGTGGCAGACCACTCTCTGAGGGCCATACAGAAAAGGGCGTTGTTGTCGTTTTACGAAAGACACCAGCCCGGGTCGTCATGGAGGTCTGAGCCGCAATTGTCGCCACCGCCACCTAGGCCTCCGCCAATACCCTGCCGTCCACGGTTGCCCACTCCCCTGTCTAGGCGTTCGTCCATTTCGTCCGAATACGACTCTCCGGCCACTTGGAACGACGTAAGTTGTCCTCTAGCATCTTCTTCGGTAGTCCTTCGATTGTATTTTGGCGCGGGGTATTAGTACTATAGCATTATCCAGAGCAATTATAGGTGACCGGAAGATACTTGTACCTATGTCAATTTCTCAAACTATTTGTGCACTATGTAATGTATTACTCAAAAGTCCATTGAAGTACCTAAAGCCCAAACTGGGAGGGGGGGAGGACAACATTTCTTAATACAATACTTGAATACAAAAGGCTGCTCCTCGGCGTTACACATTTATCAACTTCTTGAATCATTAATGTTAACTTGACAACTATAAAATTATAGATACAATTATAATTATATAAATTAAAAACCTAGGTTCAAAAAAAAATACTCTACGATAACCGTTTTAACAGTGTTGATGAATCTATATAATATATTGGTATTTTTAGAATGACCTACCTTAAGTACAAAATAATGTTTAGCGTTTCTGACTCGTAGTATTATAATAATATAATATTTTATTTTTACCCTCGTCAATAATGCAGTATAATATTATTTATTGTTATCGAGTGTTTCATTTTACTTTATGTCCGCAGGATTGTTCGAAAGACGACAGTTCCACCGAAGAAACGAGCAACGCCAACTCCAAGGAACTCAGTAAAAATAATCCGCTCAGGAGGTACATTATACACTACGGAGTTACAAAATATATCGAATTAATATTTTATGTATATTTTTCATTCAAATTACGTCAACACGAGATTCTTGTATACATTTATACTGATTTAAAATGCTTCAATAAATAAAGGCGGTTAAGAAATATAAATTCAACAAATTCCTTTGCTGCTAGAAAGAAATTGCTAAAAAAAAATGTATAGAGTGATAATATGCCGCCCCTTACATTTTTGTTATTAATTAACACTAAATTGCCTATACTAAACCCCTTAAAAACATTTCTATTGAAAAATATATAAATAATAATTATAGAAAAATGAAACTTATACTAAATAAACTAATACATCATAATTTGAAAATTACTATTTTAATCTATAAATTATTACTTATAAGTACCTATTTAAAATAGATTATTATCTTGTGTTTTGTTTATTATTTAAGTTTTATAAGATTAATGGGGCTCCTGTTCATCAAGTTTTAAGGAGTAATATTTAGGCAATTTAAATGACTTGAACATTTGGGCTATGTGTAATAAATGAACATTAGTGTGTTTTCGAAAACCGCCGTAATACAGAGTCAGGCACACCTTCGCCGGATGCAACTCTCGCAAGCGCGCGCACATGTCAATTTTTCGTGAAAAATTAAGTAATTTTATGTTTGTATAACTTTTAAAACTACTAAAACTCCTAGTAAATTAAACATACTTCCTGAAGTTTGATTGTAATTTCGAAAAAAAATGGTTGATTTTATACATTTCTAGACAATGCTCTTTAGGAATCCCTTTTTTGCTGTAGAATCAGATGTGCCCAAAATAAATACAATTGTTATGCAATTATTTCATGGGTTTTTAATGGGATCTTAATTTTAAGAAATTTAATTGAAAATCTACTTTGTAAAATAACTAGATATTTTCTCAAAGAGTTCATACATGTATAAAGAACTAAAATCGGATATTCCGAAGTATGTGTATTTTACCACCGATTATTGGTCTAATACGTATGAAAAATAAGTGTGCTGCGATCCTCTTAACTAAATGTATTCCCCGGATTTATACATTCGTTTTAAATTTGTTTTTAATTTTTATTCATAATCAATAATCATTCGTCATTAACCCATCACATAAAATAAATCTGATTATATATAAAAATAGGCAAATCGTAGAACTATATTTTGAATTATTGGTACTTTCTAGCTCCTACCTACTTTTAAAATATTATTGAATTTTTTTAAAATTATTTATTCATTTAAACTTTTGTAAATGGCCAAACTTAAATTTAATCTTCTATAATCTAATTAAAATATAATAAATTAGTTGAAATATTAAGTATAGTTTTGTATTTTATGTCTATAAAATGTCATACCCTGATAATAATAACCTAATAGGTTTTGTTGAACTATACAATAGTTTTAATTTATTTATTTAACTATAGGTACTTACCTATTCGTTTATTTTACATTTTAATCGATATCTAGTATAAATATAAATAAACCTATAATAATATATGATTCTAAAACTTGGCAAACAAAGTATGTAGGTACTAAGTGTATTTGATATTTTAATAATTTAATTAATTTTTATAGTTGATCATATTCAAATTAATTATAAATTGATAATTTATTGCTATATTAATCGGTTATAGAATACACAGCTGGTCATCTGCCAAATTTTTTTATGTACTTAACTAAAACAGGTTTTAGCTAATATAAGTAATGAATCATCACTGTATTGAGTATTCACTATTAGTATATTAAATATTTGTTCTAAAAGTCGTAGTTAATGTCATCGTTGAGTAATAAGTCGTCTGAAAAATTGTTACATGACAAAAAAAACAAAATAAATCAAAGTTGCTTAAATCTGTATATATGCAGTTCTAATCGCTTATTTTTGTATACATTGTTCAGTTCTAGCTGCGGTTCACTGTCGACAGCGATTCTTGGGCCCATGGTACTTGGACCATCGATATCGATCGATGATTGGGTGCCCGAACTGCCACCTAAGAAGAAACAAGTCGCTCGGCAGCAGACGCCTCAAGTGAAACGGGAGCCGAGTCCAGACCTGCCGCCCCCACCACCAGTGGTCGATGATGACGATCAAATGTTCGTATCGGACGAACCGCTGCCACCACCACCACCGGAGGCCATCTGGCCTAAACCTGAGTCGCTGAGGAACGACAAGTTCCTTCGCAACGGCAAGGAGAAGAGACTGGAGAGCAGTTTTAGCGCCGTCGAAGACGTGCTCCTCAGCAGAGACTTTAACGCCAGCTGTGGCGGGGTATCAAATGGATTGTTCACTAACAACAATTACCATCTGCATGGCCATCACCATCAGCATCAGCATAACGCGATGAGCGAAAAATCAAAATCACTGTCTTATATATATGACAGCCACAAAGCCGTGCCGCAGACACCAGTCAAGTCGTTCGCCATTGAACTGCTGCAGCCACCCCTGCTGCCTGCACCACCACCGCCTCCACCATTACTGACGGCAGATGACAAATCATTGCAGTTTCCGCACAACGGCATCAAGGAATTTGGTCGTTCATCTAGCGTCCGTCGCAATAAACTCACCATACCCAATAAGGACTACTGCAAGTCTGAGTTCTCGGCCCGGAAGTCCGTGTTCCAAGGTGCTGGTGGTTCAGCGGTGCCCAAACAGCAGGTGGTTATGTCCACCGTAAAACCACCGGCATTCAGCGCGACCATTTCCACGGTTCAGAGCAATGTGGTCAAACACCAGATCTGTACCCCATTGAAAATCGCCAGGGACGCGGAGAAGAAAGCGGCGGCGGCCACCACCAGGTCGCCATCCGCCGCCAAAATCCCTGTAGTCGTCGGACCTCTCAAGTCATCGGGAGTGTTTCCCCCGTCCCTCGAACCCAGCTGTCCTCCGACTCTCTACCAACAGTGAGTACTTTTTTAAGATTAAGTTATTTTATATATTATATATTATATATAGGTATAGATATTTGTCTCACAAATTATTATGATTATTATTATAAGCCGATTACTTGGTGTATTTAACGACCACTCCACGAGTTCTAGTGGGTGTCCCGCTTTATGAATGAAAAATGAAATTATCGTTTTCGCCAAAAACAACGTCGTAAAATATAATTAGGATTTAAATTATGTGGTAGCAAGATGCGAGGAAATTCAAAATTGATCGTAAATTTAAATGCGTATACGTCAAAATTATTATTACTATAATTGTATAGATACACGGTATATAAACAAAAATAGGATTATAGGTTTATTTATTATACTTGTTTTTAGTTCGGTTTCTATTTACCGAAGAAGTATCTAGCTGGATATTACAGGATACTATACGAGACAAAAAAAAAAAGAGTTTACGGATTTCTTTTGAGGTTAATTCTTTTTTTATTCCATTCGTAAAATCGTATGTAAAATCGTCAAATCGTGTATATTGCATGCAAAAGGATTAAGATAAATTATAGTAAGATGTCGAGACGAGCCATTTTGTGATTCGCTAGTTATCGCTGGGCGTGCACGCATTACGGTTGGCCTATATAATTTTTGTCAGGCGCCTTCGTGCGTTTTCAGTGTGCAAGTATAATAATATTATTATTATTATAGTCGACGTTTTCATTAATTTTGTACGCCAGCCGATTATACTTCTGCAAATATTCGATTTGGCTGCACTCTGACTCGCCGATCGGTAATTCAGGCCAAGGAAGAAATTAGTATTTTTCTCCCTACCCTTGGCCCTAATCATCGGTTTTAGATTTGATTAGTTATTAGTTATGTAAGCGACTCATATTATCATTGTAATAACTAATAAGTAATAACTATGATGATGGTAGAGGTGAAAAAAAAATGAAAACCGTCGCGACGAATTACAAATATTATTAAAACGATTTCATAGACTATAATAATAATATAACGATGTCTTTGTACAGTAAAAACAATGACGAATTCACACACATTAATCATTATTTGATCGTTTTTGTTGTATTATTTTTTTCGATTTAAACTCAACAATAATGATATCGTTTTTGAGGCCACAAAACATACAATAATAATAACGTTTTGTTTTTCTTCAAAAACGTCTATACAATTTATGCGTCAGACAAAACGAAATATATAATATATTTAATCATTGTGCCACTAGCTGTGGTGTTTGTACATTATAATATACTATCGTTCGAATTAGGTTGTTTGCGATTTAAAGACGTCGAGTAATGCCGATATTGTTATGGCGCGCACTCATTGTACCTACAGTATAATAATATTATTGGCTCTTGTCATATTATGCTACGCATCCACTTTTACGTGCCCGCGCCGTATTGTCATCATCGGTCTATCAGCACGACAAACACTATACACCAGTAGTCTCTTCATCAAAACCAGGATATGATAACATCACAGCGACGATGATCATATAATATTTGTCATTTTGAACGATCGATCAGCAGCAGAGTTGCCGCCGCCGCGGATAACAATAATAACATAATAAACCGTACAAGAAAGCTGTTCCGGTTCGTTAACATAATAAAATCGTAAATATACAATACACAGGTACGCGTTTTCCATCGCACATCATTATCGTCACATTGTATACGCGTAAAAAACTAATTAACGAGCGCGCGCGCGTGTGTGTGTGTATGCAGTGTTTATTTTTCTAAACTCGAGTATTACCAGTGTATACCTACCTCGCATTATATGGACATTACTACGAGCCTATACAAATTGTGTTTAAATCTCATACGACGCACACTAGGTTCCCAAATCCCCCTCGCTGCAGGCTTGGAAACTCGCCGTGGTCATAAACGATGTATATTAGATATTGAATATCATATTATTATGTAGATCGCAACATAAACGGAAACAGGGGGCAGAGCACGAAAGGAGAACTAATGCAGATATAAATAGAATCTTCGTTATACCAAATATTCACAAATGTATTGTCTCAAATAGACTGAAATGGACTCGCGGGTGTACATTTCGAGATAGGAATAGTCTAATGAGACGCAAGCACTAGTGGCTAGTCACTAAATAAAATAGAAGACGCACCGACGAAGATAGCGACAACGATATAAAGATAGATTTAAATCTGCAGTTAGGTAATACTGCCAAAATATGAGAAGCAGACAACGGAGACCTTCTTTTGGAGGAACCTCAACTGCTACAAGCAGCAAAAAGCCGAAATGTCCTGTAAAGAACTAGAAAAAAAAATCATATGAATTGCGGGTATGAGATGATAGCCGCGGTGACTGTGGTCAAAGATACGGAGTCAAGTAAGAAGTTTGAGTTGGGCAAAAGAAGACCGATCGGCAAAAATTAAACGAAAATAAAGAAAATCGAAATGGGGGGGGGGGAAGCGAGATCTTGCTCTAGTGATGACGCCGCTGAATGTCGAATGCATGTCGCTGTTGGTGCTCCAATGTACCGGCTGTCGATCCGCGTATTCGATCTCGTCTACGATACGATTACAAGACGACAGCTCACTATTGGTATACAATACTACAATGTGTGGATGGTCGGAGGCGGTGTGCGTAAGTAATATATTATCCCAACGGCCAAACGATATATTTTATTATATTATACATTATAAATAGGTTCCTACGCGAAAAAGCCGCCGTCGGTGGACGCGTGGGCCCTCATTAGTAGCAGAGTACAACGGCCAAACGAAAGCACCGGGTGACGTGCGCGCGAGGGTTAGGCTCAATGTCAAAACTAGAAAGTGATAGTCGTCGCGTGTCCGAGACGTGTTCCGTTCGCGTCCATAGAACGAAAACGACGTATCGGGTTACGGCGGTCATGACGCGCATGTCGTATGTTATATTGTATTTGCATGTACACGCGGCGCGGGAGTGTCAGACTTTCATGTCTTGTTGTTTTTTCACGCTCTTATTAATTCTATTTTATAATTCGTCGAATGCACTTGTATCGGTTTATAAACGTGTAAGCTACTAAATAGAAGGTACTCAATAATTATAGTCTTAATGGTTAGCTGAATTTGGTGCAAAAAATAAATAATTTTGTGTCAACTGTAACCTTACGGATACCCCAATATCGGATATCACACTATCACTAAACAATATAATATTATATTTTTAATATTTGTTAGTTATAACTTATAAAATGATTAAATATTTAATGAACAGACACATATAAGTAAATCAATTTAGTAGCTATAACAATTATTAATTTTTAAAACAAATCCAAGCATATATAAAAATATAAAGGAATTCTTTTTGATAATGAATTTTAAAAATAACCTCAGGTTTCCGTGTAAATTGTTTGCCCCAAACAATTTTTTAACAGTTTATATTTTTTGAATGTAAGTTGGGTATTTAATTCACACAGTTATTATACCATTTAGTCATATATTATGCTAGTGTCTTTATTTTGATATAACTTGTAATTTCTTCGGTAAACCTATAAGTAATATTGTACAACTGTATAAGAAAATAGATAATCGGCTGAAAAATACTTTGAGCATGCATATTCAAATATTCAATATTGAATAATATTGATGAGGGAAACATGTACCTAGTGATTTAAATCACACAATTTCGATTTTACGTGTAATAGTGAATAATGATTGTATTATTATATCACGTATAGGCGCTGAACTTTCCATACATTTTAATTGATGGTGGATCAAACCCTGTTGTAGCCAACTTTGCCCCAGTCTGCACTACTAAAATGCTCGCTGCTCCTCTTCCGGTAATAGGTTCTAGCTTTCAATCCTATTTTTGTCACCATAATATGATATTATGCTGGTAGACCGATATCGGAGTTTCTTCTGCGTTGTCCTGAGAATACTGTACACCATAATGATATGGATACACAATGTTACTTAACGAAGGCACGAAGCCACGTCGCTACGACTGCCGCAGTATAATGTAGGATAATGGATATTATCATTGTTATAAATAGGTATATGTACCTAGTATATGTGAGACCGACAAATTTTGTGTGTATACCCGCGCGTGCGAGCGTATCGTAGGGATCGATCTAGACCGAGCTCTAGAAGAATAGAAAAGAAACGGAAAGTGGAAAGTGCCACTGACAATTTTATACGACGAATTCTGCCTATTTATATTTTGAAACCTATTTATAATCGACTAAGGTTTACTACGGATGTCGGGAGATATATACTTAGACATTATATATATATATATGACATAATGTTTGTATATGTTGTGTCGTTCCGAGTTTGCGACAATAGATTATGGCGTCGTTATCAGCTCGATCTGTGTGTATTCGTGGAAAAGTAGCCATTGTCACGTCCATGTTCGTGTACGAGAGGTTTGTGAGTGCGCAAGTTTTTGTGTTTAATTTCGATCCGGACAAATTCAATTAAATAGGCACAATGAACCAAGTATCGAATTTCACAACGAGCGCGTGTATTATAATATTATATATAGGTATATATAGGCGATACGCGCTTCACTAACAGTTCGTAAATTGCTTTTTATTTTTCTCATTCTCTCAGTTTATTATATTTTTTTCTTCTTATTATTCTATTTAACACTTACATATTTATAATATATCCTTCGGCGGTCGCGTAAGGATTACATCTCCGCAGTGACTTGCCGCCCGACGACCCATTATTATTGCAACGTTTATACATAAAGATAGGTACAGGTACTTTATTATAGGTATATAGGTACCTATTTTATTTGTGCGTATAATGGATAACGCGCTCTCATGTGCGCGCGCGTGCGTGTGTGTGTGTGTGTGTATATGTGTATAATATAATATAATGTACACCAACAACAAAAAGGGTGAAAGTGTCGCGAACCGAGTGAGAGTGTCACAAGTCACAGCTGCCTGTATCATATATTGTATATACCCGTGTGTACTGAATGTTGTAAATGTTTTAAATACGTGTGTGTGTGATCGGCGGCGGGTGGATGTGTATAATAATATTAAAACCGTTGTGTAGAGAAGACGCCGTGCGGACAATAATAATAATAATAATATTATATCTCTCAGTCGCGCACGGCACACGCCCACGTTTGGCATTATTTTATTGTACACGCGACACGATTGTGCTCGTAGAGACTTAAACCGAAATCTTAGACCGATAGTTGGACCTATATATTTACAACTATAATATTATAAAGCTCCACGCCGAGCAGACAATATGTAACTGAGCTCGCGCCACAATCGAATTTTCAAAACATACCTGTCGGTGGTTTCCGATTTTCGATACACCGTCGCGATGAAATAATGAATAATTCTGCACATAAATACTACAACAGCCGTCCGTATTACGCGCTCTCGTGTACATAATATAATTACACTTTCCCGGTCGTACCTATCATCTCTAAGAGGACAAACTCGTAACGTTACCGCCGCCGGTATAATATGCCGTATTTGTTTTTTTATTCGAAGAACGAGACTACGTTTTTCACTATAATATAATATAAACAACCGCGATCAGTGTGGGCGGATTTTGCGGGGAGGGGAGGAGATGGGGTAGCGTGGCAACCGCCGTAGTGGTGGAATCAATTGCGACTTCACGTAACGTCTATCGGAACTGGATTTGCACTCTCAGCATTATTATATATTATCATCGACGATATAATATTATTAGTACATACATAATATACCTATATAGTATATATACATGTACACGCACAAACACACGCGTATAGAAAGTAGATCTGCCCGCGACCATCCGTGTACATAAATATATTATTTATACGCACGCGATGGCGCCGTTGTCTCGAACAGTCTTTATCGGTATATAATACCTACACTTTTGTCCACTTTGTAGTGTGTGTCGTATATAGGAGGTACCTCGTACTTTATATATGATGGGTATATATTATGTTATATGTCGTAAAAGTATCACATGCAGATACATTCAATTTAATGTACAGGGTGATTTATCGAAAGCATGCTCACCTCCATTTTTCATTTAATTATGAATTTATTCAGACTTAAATTTTCGGAAAAAATATTAATTAGGTATGTATATTATACTTAGAAGGACGACATTTTAAATTATTTAGATTTTTATTTCAATATGTTAAATGTTAATTGATTAATATTAGTTACGAACTACAGTTTTCAAATAATTATAACCCATATCTTTCATACCCATTATCATCGTGAAATAATACTATCCTTGCTATAGGCACATAAAGTAAAATAACTCAAAAACTTTTCGTTCAAATCAAGATTTAGATACATCAAGATTTAAATAATAAATCATCTGATTGAAAATTAATAGAAAAATAATAATTTAATAGAAACAGAAGTGATTCGAATTTGATAAAAAAAAAATATGTATATATAGCCACAGAAAATCCTCAACTAAAGTATAAAAATGTAACTAGAATAACTTAAAAAATACAATGTGGGGCTAGCGTGTTTGGTAAATCACCCTGTATGTAAATATATATAGGCGTTGTTGCTCAACATGCTGTCAATATATAACTAGTATTGTGTTTGATTTTTTTGAATAAAGATAGAAAATAAAAAAGGTCACGCCGCAATAATAACTGGAGCACGTCTTCTGCTATACCACGCCATCATAACATTATATACATAATAACTTATTATATATTATGTACCTAGGTACATAATGTTGAACCGTCGTCGGTCGTGCGATGGAGAAGGCGAATATAGACTGAATATTAAAGTAATAATATTATATACGGTGACAACCAGAAAAAAAGTGTGTCAGCTCAGTTTCCGACACGATTCCGCTCGTGTTCGGCGCGACAGTCGAATGCGCCTGAGACGCGTTTCGATGGATATCTGGATATCGTCTGTATATTATTATTACACGACGCGGCGCGAGCGAACGTGAACAACGCGTAGGCACATTATTATGCCGGAAAGACTGTTTGTTTTTTTTTTTTTTATACTTTTTCATCTCAGCCCCCGGAATAATCATTATAACGGGATTCGTCTATATCCGAACTCGCGTCTTTCCGTCTTCACACGGATTGTCGCGGACCTGACCTAGTGGTTCCCCGCAATATAATAAGTTCTTGTCACTATACAACAAGTATGCAATAATTGTATGTTAAAATCTCTATAAAGGACTACAACACTTCAACAGTGAGACTGAAAAAAAAATCATGATCCAGTATATTATATTATACGTTGCTACAAAAAAATATTTTTTTAGGCTAGTCGCGGGGAGTGGGTTGGGTGAGATTCGTTAAAATAATACAAAATGATACAAAAAAATGTATAGTCATAAAGAATATATTATATTATAGTAGAATATTTAGGACCGAACGCCTATTTCATTATATTTTAGATATGGTTTTTGTTTCATCTTGGGCTATTTTATACGTTCCGCCGCCGCTATATTATGATCGTATAGGTATTCGTATTTCGTATACAATATTATATTATTAAAATAGTTGTTAACCCATATCTAGGGTTTTTGGGGTAACATACCTGTCCCGCATCCGGTTATCACTCGTAACAATGACTTAACATGCTCAATATATATTTTTTTTATAGCGTATTTTATACAAGAATTTCTCAATGTTTGCCGTTTTCGGTATCGCGGGGAAGAACTCGTCTCGGCACCATTGTTATATACATAACACATGTGCGCCGTGTCGTTCTTACGACACCAGTTATTAATCGACCGACTTACATGTTAATTATTTTACGTTTACTGTGAGTATAGTAATATAATACCAGTAATTTGTCATCGTACAAATGCGCTGCATCCGATCCACATTTTTTTATAACATTTAAATACTTAATGCGTTAATGCGTGTGTGAGCCAATTAAATAATCCGTAAGTAACTATACACACACACGTGCGCATATCTGGTATATACTAATGTTTAAAAGTATAAAACGACCTAACGATAGATTTTCGATCATATACTATTATAATGCCGCTAGCGTGACATACATTTCCCCAGCCCACCCCATTTCTAATTTTCCAAATTTTTCTGCGCCAATATTTAGCACTTAGTGATTTATATGGATTTGTACGACCGTTTCCGTGCTCACGTGTCTACCGTCTGGGCACGATTTTTTTGAATTTATTTGCGTTGTTACGATTCGGAAACTCGTATTAGATTACATGACATACTAGTTATATAGTAAATAGTAATATAGTATATAACAAAGAAATAAAGAATACGTCATCCGCTGGAACTTTTTATCGTTTCCAATCGATGAAATCGGCATAATACAATATAATGTATTATTATGATTATGTACCTATAATATAGCTTCTGCAAGTCTATAAAAACGTATTTTGCATATACCTACCTGTTATGCGTTCGTGTGTCGCAAGAACGGTTATTATACGACTTTTTGAGTTTTTTATACGTTCTGTTTGATAAGATGGCGTACAGCAGACAACGAACAATTTTATAGCAATATAGTATATTATTATACTATATTATGTTATAGAAGTTACGCGCATGATGCAAATTTTGCCGCTATACCCCGAAACCGTTTACCGTTATATATTGCAATTTTTCAGTATAGGTGGGTACTTACAGTGTTTTTTTATGAACACTGACTGGCTGCAGTGCTCACGCAGATTTATCATAAAAAATTAAATATCTTATTGTATGTGATATCGTTCGACCGTGTTTTTAACGATAGGTTTGAACTGGAACGCTACCGCGCAGGGTATTTTGTGGTACACAACTTTTAAACATTTTAACAGTCCTTATTGGTGGACGGCGGAGAACGTGTTTTGTATTTAATGCCTATATAAATTTTGTTGACTGAAAGTCGATACGATTTCCGTAAGGGGAGGTGGTTAGTTCATGTGTTGCTTCGGGATGAAATGCCGCCTCTTTGCCCACCCCTATACGGCTAAGGGTCCGCCTATGGACTCGGATCGATAGACGTTAACGATGGAGGAGAGTAGGGGGTTTGTAGAACGACGTCACAATGCCGGTCATTCAGCACGCCTACATAATATAATAATGATATCTACTTATAGGAGGTACTTGTAGGCAGTCCTGCAATATAATATAATTGAATAATGTAACACACTTGTGTTCAGCTGCAGCAGCCGTTTGTGTCCCGCGTTATTCCGTCTTCATTATATATTATAATGTATAGATAATTTTATGTACACTCGCCCGCATAATATGACGACGATTCATCACCGTCGCCGTCGTAATGATATTATATGATGTATGACTTTAATATTTTATATACTCCCACGCCGCCTCCAACATTTTTCCACTTATACGTAGCGTATACTTATAATACTATAATACATTGTATAAAGTCGTTTATTAACTATATACACACAACGCCAACCTGTGGAGTGTGCCTTTACATAATGTGTATATAAAACGTGCGTGTGCATTGACTGGCGATTACATTGCTGTAGTGTGTATGTCTGGTGTCATCGTTGTCGTCATTAGCATAAAAACCACGTGTGAAAACTGCAGTTATATAATATATAAATATACATATTATATTGTACATTTATGTGGTATGTAGGTATAGTGAGTAATGTTACTTACTGTTATATACGGTTTCATATTATTATAAACGCCTGTGTGCCATATTATAGATTTTAAAACACCCCGTTGAGATTCCACGTGTCTGATTCTATATATTATTTATATGATTTGTATGATGTACTCCAGTTGTTGTTGGTTGGTTGTTATTGAATATACACACTTTTAAAAAAACAATTTGAAGGATCCTATATTTTTCTATGAAAATTTGGTGAATTTAGACTTTTGTACTGTCACAGCTTCTACAGTAGGTATGCATTCGTTCAAACTGCAATATTGACGATATACATTACGGGTGGGTACCGTCCTCACGGCTCACGAGACACTTAAGATCACTATACACATATAATAGTACCTATACGACCTGCCAATATTCAATATACCTGATACTTATACTATTTGCAGCGGTTACATCCCGTTCTGCACGATGCTTTTTTTCCTCAGGCGCTAACAACCCTCTTGCGTCGTATTCGCGTATTTTACGTTATCTTTCTATTTTTCATATATGATAAGAGTATAGCCATTACCTGTTAAATTAGGTACACGCTTCATTATGGTGTCAAATTTTTTATTTTCCTTGACTCACCGCATGAGTGGTTAAGAGCATGCTCGCAAATCTTTTGAACTTGCGGTAACAGTATTATATACATAAATATAATACTATACATCCGTGTGTGTCGTATTATAACTTATAACTTATAAGTGTCCTAGAAAAACCGGTTGTGACCTATGCTGCTTGAAAACAAAGTTTGTTTTTAACTCGCGCTCGTCCTTCAGCGTGACGACATGCGCATGACGTGTAGGTACATTTTATTATTATTATATCATCGACTTAAAATATACTTAAATAATGTATATATTTTAATTAGTGATGATATCTTATGGACTTACGTACAACAGCTTACCTGCAGATCGGCAGCGCAAGGTAGGTACTATACCGCCTGCCTCGATTCCCAACCGTCAGTTCTTCCCCGTGCGCACGCACTAATAATGCAACATTGCATCAGATACATATCTATATGTATGTAATACAGTAATTACATACATATCTATATGTATGTAATACAGTAATTACAATTTGACGATGTGCGACGATGACACCAGCCGAATTAAACAAACCGTAAAATTATATTTGGTCGACCCAATCAACGTGTCATTTATTATAAAAGCGAACCGACGCGGCGATATAATATAGTACATTAATCAAGAAAATATAACATTTTCAACTATATTTAAATACTTTATATATTATATTATAATATATATATGTACTATGTAAAAAAATAAGATTTCGATCCACGCTATTAATCATTGTACTATATTTTTTTTCTCCCGCACTGCAGCTATATTATAATAGTTTAGTAATAATAATAATAATATATGTCTATCTGCAGGTCTCCTGAGTCGTCAGTACACATTCATACACATATTAAAGCCGCGCACAGATTATTATCATTATTATTGTTATGTATATATTATAATATTATACACTCGCGAGCATAGGAAAGGAACATGCAATAATAACGTCAGCGGTCGAACGGTCATTAATATGAATTATTACGAGCGTACTCCTGTGGTCGGCGGTGGCTGTAAACACCTATATAAAATAATATCTGTGTACACCACGATCGTCGATCGTCGCTGTAGCGTTATATACCCTTTCGTACAGAGTGAAACAGCGTGTAGTAGTAAATAGTTATAGCATAATATAGTATTAGTAGTAATATAGTGGTAGCATATAGTAGATTAATGTCCGAGGATTCTATTTCTTTTTATATATACAATAACGATATGTGCCTACTGCATATATATATACTTATATATCTATACTGTAGGATAATATAATCTATGTATATAGAGTACGCGTTACGTTACATATTATATGTTTATTATATTATAATATATGTGTGTATGATATGACTTGAGGGCATTGCGTGATTACGTTTTTGACCGTCAAATAATTTCATTTATTATTATTATTGGTGGTACCTATATTATAGCTGCACGTACCTACAGCACTTTCTCCGCACTTAACCGACTCAAAACGTTTTCGTTTTCTTCGTACACAAAACGACCCCTGCTTTTACCTGTAAACACATAGGTACGCGGCCAACTTACGTGTTCAAGGGTATATTTCTCACTGCACGTTTTTGAAACAAAAATATGACCTACCGTCATGATTTCTTCCGCCTGACATGTTGTGGAATTTGATTCCGACAAAACTAATATTGATAACGGATTTGGATTTATTTAAAAGTCTACACCTATCTTTTGTACACTCTTCAATTAAACCGCGTCTATATCATACATAATATGTCTAAATCAAATATCAATCCGGCATGTAAAATATTTGAAATGTTAACATATTGGAACCTTTGGAACCATCATCAGTCGTTTAGCCGATTAGTTAACAGTTACCAACGATAATTTATTCGGCCAATTCACTGTAATCACAATAATAAATTCAGCCCTATATCGCACATTCGCACATAAAAATATAACATATATATACAATATAAGTTGGTAGAATACAATAATTATTCATTAATTTATATGTACATTGTACTTATGAGTCAATTATATTGTATACTGGTAACGTTTGTGAAAATCACTTATAAGTTATATTACAGCGATGTGCAGGACATGTGGTGATTCGCAAGTTCATGTACGGTCATTCGAGTATAGTAATGTTCGCGATTGTGAATTTGGAAGTTTTGTCTTTTAGTAACACATAATACTTCAGCATATTATCGAAACTCATGTTTATTTTTTATAAATTGTTTATACCGTATACTGTATAGAGATACGCGTCGCTTATGCGATGTGGGGACAATGATGGGGTAAGAATTAAACAGTTAGGATTATTTTAAATTTCACGACAAAAAATGGATAAAATTATATTTTTATAATAATCCATGTTTAATATACTTGACAACAATCTTCGGGTCCCCTTCAGACCTTCTAATCGTCCAACGTCTGTTGGTTAGGTGTTATAGGTACCAGTTTTTTTTCATTTAATCGTGTCATTAAATATTAAATACATTTTCTACGAAACCTAGTTTTAACACTAACGCTGAAGTATATAGAAAACCATCCTACGAAAACCGAACCACTATGTATAAAAATGTGTTTAGGTAGAAGGTGAGGTGCACAGAAATATGTGGAATGTCTACTTTTGTACAAACGGCTCTTAATTAAGCAACGCGTATACATATAGATAATTACGGTGATTGGATTTTATTATGTTAAATAACCTTCTTTTTTTAAACGTTTTTAAATAAACGTAACGCGTGTATAGAAGGTTATTTTTATTATGCTGTATAATATACGTAATACGATAATATATTACTCATAAATAAGTATTGATTTAATTATTACCATAATCTTCCGGGATTTATTTATAAAATAAAATTCTTACAAAATTCATTTTTACACTACAAGTTTTGTAATGTACCTACCTATACTATTTATTGCTACTTTTAATTTTTATTGCATTACAATTTAATAATAATTACCTATACTTCACAATTTTATTATTATAATAAAGCACACGATATATTTTATCGAAACATTTTAAACTAAAAAACTTTTCGCCATTATAGTTTTGTACTTAGGATCGATTGAATTGCCATTTTAACAGTTTGTAACTATGCAAGTAATCTACATTCTAATACCTATTAATAAGAAACCAAGTTCATCGTTCACGGTTGATAATTATATAGCGTGTTATTATATTTGAAGTAACCGTTAGAATAATATTTGTTAATCGTTTTATTGCGTCCGTCGTTACTAACGTAATCGAGACGTCGTTCTCGTATCGTATTACCCAATTACCTTTAAATGCAAAATTTAATTGATATATTATAATAATTGCGTGATAAAATAAAATTGTTTAAATCTACTCTCTTGAATCTTAAGTTTATTTCGGCGATTGTTTGAAAACCTGATTTATACTATTTACGTTATTTGAATACTAATAATATTATGTATGTTGCTTATATCAAATCGGTACGATTTCAGACATTGCTAATTATTATTTATTTATATTCGCGATTATCCGTACATTATAAACAATATGATACGAGTATTATGACTTCGCAATTTATGTAAAACATATATTAATTTCCAAAAAATAACTTTCTCTATTGATCATAAATCATAATTCATAAGTCTCGTCTGCGAAAAAAAACGACGACGTTCATATTTATTTATAGCTCAAAATATGAAAGGGAGTATTCTAATATGAGATAACCGATGTTATTATTGAGGTGTCAAACGATAATGTACACATATCCTATACGTCCGCGTTTTGTACGAGTAAAAAGCCATGATATTAATAATAGTAATAATAATAATATTACACCATCGACGTCCGTACGGAAAAAAACGTATTCGGGAAAAAAAACGCATCGCCAAGACGGTATAAAAATTAAAAAGACGTCGCGTTTAGAGTATTATTTTATTTTCTTTGTCGCGAGGTGTGTGCATATTATATAGGGCGGCAGGTGCAGTCTGTCAGTATTCAGTAATATTATGTTAATATCTCGACGGCGACGTACAAAAAATGTTGTGCCCGTTTTCGAAATAAGCTCATCGTGTGCAAGTATAATATAATATTTATATCAATATTACAAACTATTCGACCTTGATGTGGGGGACGGAATTAATTATTATTATAAATATTATAATATGAATTACAAAAAAACGTAAAAAAAGTCACGTACAAAGAGGGACTATGCGCATTATATCATAGCGAAAGGAAAAACGGTTTTCGGTGCATACAACTGAGTACAAAAAAGGCGTGAACCACCGCGACTTACGCACCCCTCATCCCCGCTGTTACTATCCGTCTCGCAAACTCGTCCATCTGCAGGAAATGGGATTGACCTCATTATTGTCTGTCGCGCTCGTCCTTTGCGTCGATCCCGCGTATGAGTTGTTGTTCTGTAAGTTGACCGACGAAACAAAACAACAACTGGCCGAATTACTACAAACGCTATACTCAATACTGCTACTACTACTACCACTGTTTACTACTATTACTACTACTTCCACTATTTACTACTAATACTACTCTACTACTACGGCAGTGCGCGCGCTGTACTTACTACGCGACGGCGCGGCGTGGCGGGGCGGAGCGAGGGGGGGGGGCAGAGCTCAGCGATCGGTGTTTACTGTTTCAGAATTCAGTCGTCGTCCGACTGCGGTACCGGTAGCGATTGTGCGTGACCGTTTTCGTTACGTATACGTTTCGTTTCGTTTCGTTTTGATTTTTAATCCCTCGCAGTTCCTAACCGGTTGTTGGTCGTGCTTTTTAAAATCGATCGGTGTGAGTGGTGTGGAAGTATCTCGCGAACGCTCGTCTGTACGCGTGTGTAATGTGTGCTCGGCGATTAGGGTCTGGTCAACATCCAAGCCTTTAAAAACGACGCAGTCGAATAGCAATCATGGTATTCGGAAGCGGAAACAAATTTCGGATTAAAAGGTACGTTCGACGAATCGCGTGTATTTGTTTTGTGCCAAATTCAATATTACGCGTGAAAGCCCAGATACCGCACTTTATACGATTCATTTTTCTAAAATTATTATTATTTATTAGTTCATTCGATTAGTTGACGTGTTTATATTAATTTACACGTAAATGCGTATTGAAGACAATTTTTTCCGTGCGAAGTGCAATAACCGATAGTTCTTGGTCGGGTTTGGCGTAATTTATTTTAGTTATTAGTTATTACACAATTGCATAATTGTCAATTGGAAACATTTAGATGGTTTTGAGCGTGATAATTATTATTTTTGTAATTTTTACCATCTTTCAGAGATTGCGATATCATTGTTAGAACGTTAGGAGTGATTTTAACGAGTTATATTGTTATCGAATAATATTTCATATTTGAACAACGATGATGACGATCGCAAACTATCAGAGTAGGTGTGTGTAAATTCACGTTCAGTGATGTCAACAAAAATGAATAGCTTTAACCGTAGATGTTAAAAAAAATTATCATTCATCATGTCCAAAAAAACATTTTAATATAATAATAATAACTGTACAATCCGTTCAATTTCGTAGTCGTTTTTCCCATGTATTATGCATATATTGTGTTATCGGCATTATTATTTTTGGAAGAAAAACTTTTCGATAAACTAGAACAGCTGTCGTTTCGAATGAATGAGTTTCGCAGAAAACCGTAAAGTTTATTCGATTAGCATTAGATTTTTCTCCTTGACGCAAGTGATTAAAATTAATTAAATAATTATATATAGTACGCAAACAAACACTTAAATCATAATAGCTTGCTATTATTATCTAGTTGAAAAATTAAATTATTACATATTATCAGTATATTATCATGCTCTACGTTTATGATTTATGGATTTTAGAATTTATTTTATGCATGTTGCATGTTACATAATAATATAATGCAAACGTATTTTATAATATTCTCTATATTTATTTATAAATAAAAATTGCAATGTGTTTATTTCCCTTAGTATAATGTTCCAATTTAGTTCTTATTTCCGTTTTTGTTTATTATGTGATGATAACAGAGTTGTTATTGAAATATTTATTTTCTATCCATAATATATTTAGCTCCAATTTACCATATTCCGGTTCTTCTTGTGATGAAATAATAAAATGTCAATAGGTCCTATGTTCGATCGAAATATATAGATAAATTTAATACTGTATATCTTCTTACTTTTGATTGTACTGCACGGACCGTAATAATCTTGAAAATATTTTTTTTGTTCTCTTACGATTGTCACAATAATGCGCTCTTACCCGATAATAATTGACCTGACATGTGCACTTTTTACTTTGTACCAATTTAATATTTATACACACTCGCTGCAACTTGTAGTATAATAATCATATCACAAGCGACAAGCGTCTTCATCGAAATCATTATCTCTCGTTAATAGTGTCAAAACACATTATTTGGTTGTAACTGTTGTTTATCGTCAACGTTAATGCAAATTGTCGTATTGGACTTGCGAACATATTATTGTTTATTATGCTGTATTATAATAGTAATCTTATACACCCGGAGAAGCCGTAAAACGATACTTGATACTGAAATCTGTCACGCGCGTTGGAGAACAAAAAAAAAATGGTTTTAATTAATAAAACAGTCTTGTTAATAATATTATTTTTTGTAATTCGGTCTGAATCAGCGAGTGTTTGACGTGACGAAACGAGAGGATCCCACGCGGAATTCAGGCTGCCGCCCCATTTCACAGTGCTTTTGAGTACGCCGTGACCGAGAATAGCCGAGAAATCTGTGGTAATGATGAGTGACGACACCGGTGTCGCGTGTGCGTCTCCTCAAACAGTCGTACCTTTGGGCTTTGACGTTATTTTCGTCACCCGGGAGAGGAACCAGTTTCCGTGTCCGACTATAACATAAAACTATGTGCTCGTAATAAATAATAATAGCTAAAACAAAATTTCCCGTGTCAAAAATGATCCTTGGTGAAAATCGTTCAAGAATTATTGCACCTCGCGCTCACCCGCAGCGGGCTTACTATAATTTTTTTCACTATATTACTGTTATTACTATTTTTTTAAAGTATAAAACTATAAATTATACGCACCCGGCTTGACGGCGTTGGTATCACATCGTGGCCGTAGCTGTTTTCGTTATCTCAGCCCATTTAATTATAACGACGTGTACGGGCCGATATTATTTATGCGTTTCATAGTGCACGCCCAAGACAACCGCTGACCTCTGCTTCAACACCACGCCACGTTTGTTTTTATTTTTACTGAAAGCAAGACTTTTGTCTATTTTACGTGTAAAATATGACAATACACCGCAGAGAGATCGCCATGTTATACCTAATCAAAACAAAAATGCATACATTTTTTAATTAAAAAGTTGTATTTTAAATATTTTGGAACATATAATAAAACATATGTTACAAAAAACTTGAATCATGTATTACAAGTCATAAGTTATAACTTATAAACTATATAATCAATAGAAATTTTTCCTATAATGTGTGCAGCTACTCTGTACACTTAATAGATATAAAATATTATAAAATAGATGTTGAATGTAAATTATGTGTATTGATGTAATTAATAATTTGTATTTGTATGTCGATAACTATTGATGAGGGATGTGACTATGTGAGGCTTAAGTCTCCTGAAAAAAATTGGCCTATTTAGAATGTATAAATGAGATCATAATTTCCTTAAGTTACCATACCTAATAATAAGTACCAATATCCTATATGTACCACACGAATGTCGTAAGAGACTATATTGTGAAAACTGTTATTATTTTCTGTTAACTTATTTTTTAGTTGAATGGACGCCTCACTCCCACCTCATCTTCAACGGTACACCGTTAAATCAGGACGTTTTAACGCGTACGACATAATATTTCCATTGTGCGCAACAGCATTCAATGCGTTTTTGTAACTCTTTTCAACGAGACAGTGTCTGTTTGGCCAAGAGATGGGCAATTAAAAATCGTCAAAAGAATACAGTATAATATGAAAACGTTCTCTTAATAATTATTGTATCCGTCGCCGCCGCTTTTTAATTGCTACCGTCGTTTTCTCCGTTTTGTTCGCTTGGCATTTGCGACGGCGGCGGAGGTGGAGTGTACAGAAATACGAAAGCGGAAGACGACGACCGATGATTTACTTCGAATGACAATCGTTAACCGGATTGTAGGGCATCGGTTACAGTCGGTCGGTTGATCGACACCGATTCTACCTCCGCGCACCGGCTCCGCATCGTCGTACTCCGCGATTTGCTCTTGAAAAATCTGTAGGCGAGACGGAAATGCCGCTGCCCTGGCTGCTTTTGGGACCGAAACTGTTTCTTTAGATTTTTTTCTCGTGTTTCCTAACCGTTCAATTTCTGTCGTTTCGGATTGATGAGGTATAGGGAGTAATCAATTATTATGAGATATCATAGCTCCTACTTGTAAGTACCTGATTATCGACTGTCGTTTTTTTACGTTGACATAATATTATACTCATCCTCAATGTTTGGCATAGAAAAAAACCGTTTGTGCATCTTTAGAAATTTAAATACTGAGCAAAATAGGTGCCCATTTATTTTTAATTAAAAATTGAAAATCATCACGAATGTTTTTCAACACTCTTTAATTTAGATAACAAAGTAACCTTAATTAGTTACATCGTTTATACTTTGTTCTCGAATGCAAAGGTTGTTTTTTAATTAATTCTAATAATATTATAATTATACTTATTTTCTTAATATCAAAAATCATAACTACCTATATAAAATGCATTAATTATAATTTATGACTATGAGTAATTGATAATAATAATTCTTCTTATTTATCTATAAGTATCTTAAATTATGTATAGTATCTATGTATTATGAATAATTTATGTGTAAATTGATAATACCAAAGACCACTGTACTAAATATCATATACATTGTTATAAAAATTACATATAAATGTTAGTTACTCAATAACATTGATTATTAGCACTATTTTTAATGATGGTAAAAATATGTAGGAACTATTTTACTATGCTTAGTCGTAGGCTTTCTTGTAAATTATAATTGAATTATGTTATTCTGTTAAAAAATGTAAATAATCAACAAAATACAGTATTTTTTTTAGATGAATCCAAACTGGATTAAACTTTTTAACAATTACATCAAATTACTTTTTATTATTGAAAAAAATAACTGTTAATGGTTTTAAAACAATTATAAACGCAGTGGTTACATGGACATTTGACGTGATTAATATTACAATATTATTATTATAGTTATTTTATTCTTAGTTTTATTTACATTTTTGACGGTGTATGTATTGTACCAGACAATTACCAAATATTATATTGTACCTTATACCTGCTATAATGTAAACGATATTATTAAAAAAAAACCGTGAACATTTCACTGTAGGTTCTTTATACGTTACACACATTTAACTTGGTGTGTCTAATAATACTTGTGTTCCTTTTCGTGCGATCATTGGCGCAACAAATAGTAAAGAAATAATAATATTATTCATACATTAAGTCTTAGCCGGCGAATTTTTAAAAGTACAGAAGTGACGTGTTTCGCTCTCATTTCGCAAACTCCCCCGCGGTGGCTTCGGGTCAACATCATTCGACCTGCGGCCCCGCGGCCCCGCGGCCCGCGCACTACTGGTTCAACATAATCGTCCTGTTACCTCATAGGTGCTGTTATGATAACGATCAACGTGTGTTCAGCAACTACAGCCTGAGATTTACCGATTGCGCAAAATGACAGTAGCCATACGGCAGCTATCCATTGTCTCTGTCTCTCTGGCCTGCCCACAAGTGTGATAAATCGGATCAGACCGTTATGACGTCTTATATTATGAAGAAAATGTTATCATCGTTATTATTAATTTTTATAAAAACAATCTCTAGGAGAAAAATTTGTTTAGTCATCTGAATCGAATAAAAAATTCGACCTGTCAACTCCAATGATTTTTAAGTGTAACGCGGCCGAATGGTAACCTAACCAACGATTTATCTGACCGATATTGTTTCGTTTGTGATCGTATGATATTACTATTATTATTTTTATTATTACTGTGTGCATGTCGACCAGTACAACAGTAAGTTGCATATTATATTATTATTATTATTCATCAAAGATAAAGAACTAATCACGAGCGATGACGAAATGTCCGTTTCCTATATTAAACATTGCATTGCAATATATTAACATAATATTGACGCGCGTCTGTATAATATAATAATATATGAGCACTTTCGTATTATTATTATTGTTATGCGCGCCCTAGATATCGATCATTGTCTTGTAAAATAACAATCAACACGTGGTTATTATTGGCGTTGGTAAAAATATATATGTTCTTACAATCTACATATTATTATGCACGTACCGTATTATATTATATTATTCCCTTTCATCGATAATATAAATTATTATGTTCCCCGTGTACCTATGTAGGTACGAAAATACATAACTAAATATTTAGGTACCTATTGATATTATATCCTAACGTAATTATACGTCAAATATGCCGTGCATTATGGTGTGTATTTTCATTTCGTGTTTCGGCTTGACCGTGTGTGCGGTCGTCGTCGTTGACGCGGTCTCCTCTCCTCTCTTCCACCTCACCGGCCTTCGATCCTGACCGGACGCGTAGAGTTCGCCGGAAAACCATTGGTAGTCACCGGGTGTATAATATATTATTATTGTTATTATTGTTTAATCATAATAGAGACATGGAGTTGGCAATATATCGATTTACAGTAGTTAAAGTATATTAGGTCTGTGTGCTGTTGCCGACTTGTCGTGTCTATTTCCCCTTGGATCTCACGCTGCGGATATCGATCATCGTTTATAGTCATTTGGTTTTTTTAAATTGTATGTAGCCACGTCGTTTGCTCTGTTCCGAAGCATAAAAATCACCCATCAAATCTGGAGGCGACATCCAGTAGGGTTTAAAAATTGACCGGAAGTTAAAAAAAACCGCAACTAACCGATGATTATCGTTTTGTGAACTCTTCTATACTGGTTTTATTGCGATTTTATTCCGTTATTCCTATAATACAACTCAGATACTACCTATAATAATGATCTGTAATAAAATAACTTCGAAGGTATTTTCGAATAGTGTGCTTGCGTTTGCCTGTTATGGGGTAGACTGTTGTTATTGCAGTGTGTGAATTCATCCGTTTTGACTCATAATATTTTATTTGGTTGACGTGTATTGCGGCGAATGCATGTTGTCAATTTAACGCGGTCTAGGTAGTTTGAAAAATAGGATTTTGAAATTAAAAACCAAACAATATTTAACGATGTTATCATTGTCTTATGGAAATGACTAATGAGGAAGATGAATTGGTTCCCGTATAAATGCGTTGCGTTATTTCATGAGTATTTTGAATTTTGGCGCGTTTCATTTTCCACATCATGTTCCACTGTCATTAATATTTTATTTCGTAATAAATCAAAACTAACTTGTACTTCGAACCGCGGACGTGAATACATTAATATTTTTATCATGTTGCCAAAATTAATCTACGAGCTATGGTATTGCATACAGGGGTACACAATACATACATTGTCGGTTCAACGTGCCTCAACACAACAGCAGTGATCGAAACACAAAATAGTCCATGTGTACGATTCTCTTTGGCAGTCTGTATAAAACACGAGTTTTTCTCATTTTTTTTTTTTTGTCAATCCGATGCCAAGGACAGACACGTACGATATCGACATTGCACGTGTTGAAAAAATACACTACATCCTTGAAATTCTTTGACAACAATCGGCAGATCCATTTTGTAGAAAATACAGTACATCAGATTTAAAAATGCAATAATTTTCTACCCGTGCCGAGAAATATACGGTGGTACCAAAAAAATGTTATACAACACCTGGATATTTGAGAGATTGATATTAATAATACCCACGTAAGTTTATGTGTTTTGGAACAATTTATTTCTATATTTATAACGTTAAACGAAACGCTTATAATAAAATATATGACGGTGCATGAAACAGTAGCGAAAAGAAAAACGGTTCGTTAACTTGTAGAATATTACACACATTAGACAGTTATATATATTTATATGTATATGGGTTTGATTGACTAGTCATTAAATAAAAAAAATAAATAACGCGAGAGACCGTAGTAGTGGGCAGGTTCTCCGAGACGGGCGGTGGTGGCAGCGGATGCGGTTCGATGATCGGCTGCCGGCCCTTCTTTTTCTTCTTCCTTCTTTCGTCTTTTCGGTCGACGTCGTTTCTGTATGTACTGTTACGAGGCCCAGTTACCTGACTATACGTATGCGAGTAGGCACGCACGGTCGCATGCCAATAACACGAATAAAGTTTGATGTGAAATATCGTACTATAGTTATCATCGTAGCCTCCCCTACGTTGTATTTTTCCTCCTCACCCTCGTGCCACGTTGCTGGTAGCAAATTATATACACTCGAATTATTCGTTTTTAAAGCTGAAGTAGTATCAATGGATACCCATTTCATCCATGCCTCACTACATACCGTAGATCTTTATTCACTGTATCTACATATATGTAACAGATTGTCAATTTATCAAAATAAAATGAACAAAATTAGGTAGTTTTTAAAAAATACATTCATATAGGCCGGTTTTTCTATTTTTGTTTTACCACTTTTATTGTTTAGCATACTTTGAATATATTATGTTGTAGCGCTTATTTATAAAAAATTCGTGCAAGCTCTACTCATATTCTTATTCAGTCTTACGTAAAAAAAATGTAAAATACATATGAAGTATCCCTTCAACCACTGCCGATTAGCGTTTTTGATGCGTTTGTCTTGATACTGAATTTCTAAAAAGTGAATGGACCATGGTTTTTCATTGTCGAGCCGACTCCGTGAAATCTGGAAGTTGTGCGACGTCGACAAGTTAACGATATATGATGGGAACTGGTTTTTTTTATAAATTAATATCGTATTAAGTGTAGTATACACTAAATAGGTATCACTTCCGAATAGGTCCTTTCGTTTTCATCGTCGTCGACTTATACCACTAAAACGAAATCGTTAAAATATTATTGATTGGCCCGCCACCGCGCTCATCTTGCGTGTTTTCGCATCTTGAAATGAAACCGGCAAATGTGAAATGATATAGGTATACATCAATCTGCAATCAAACGACCGGCTACATTTTATTTCATGCGACTTCGACGAAACCGCTCGCAATAGTTGAAATATTCAGTAGTCGACCGTTATGATGTTTACATAGTTAGTTCTTTTATTTTGTACATATTATATTTTATACCTCTGACCTCTCCGCTGCGGTCCGTTTGATATGGAAATGACAAAAAACATCTTAGTTATGCGTCGCGCTGGTTGACTGTTGGATAATATTTAAAAAATGTGTTCATCTACAGTAATACTAATAATAATAACGATACACTCGCGGACGGAGTATAAATTTCGCGGGGCCTTGTTATACGCACGTGGTCCAGGGTAAATCCGTCGTCGTCTGACGAGAAGTCGCGTCGCTGTTATAGAAGAATGTCGTAAATTCGCGCCGCGGTGCAATAAACTTTACGTGGGATTAGACTGCTTTTGCTCGGTGACCGTTGTTGTCGTCATCGTTGTCGGGTTGTCAGTTCATATCTTCTTGCTGAGGTTAATGACACATGCACGTACCTACGACATAACCATGATATACCTCGCGATACGCATTTGTTTGTACTTTGGTCGACGGTCTTGTACGCAACAAAACGATTTAATATAACTGATAAGTAATAGGATGGCAACATTTGTCGTCCTATATAGGAAGCGATCGTGAAACACTGCAGGGGTGCAAGTGTTTTACAATACCACAATTATATATATGTTCAAAATGTGCACCTCTCCTCCGCTGTATATTAATATCAGGACTATAGTGTTAAACTTAGTCATTTTTAGCCACTCATTTTTTTTCAAATCACTTTGTCACTTTTATCAGATTTTAAGTTATAAATGTTGATATTTAATCAATTTAAAATTGTTTTAAATTATTGTGACTGTTGTAGAACCTATTGTTAATCTTAGTACGTACACAATTTCACAATTTTTTAAATTATAATTAAAAGCAGCAGATTTTTTATAATTATTTAATGCTGATAGTATTTATAATAAAATTATGTAATGTTAATTTCTTAAAGTGATCGGATTTGGAAACTGGACATACTTAGTTAAAACAAAATACATTTTTTAAACAGTTATCAAAGTTAGGTTATAGGCTAGTTGTTAAAATCATGGTTATCTCAAATTACATTTTCATATTACAAGCATAAGCAATCATAGTTGGAGTTTTCAATTTTGTATCGCAGATACCTTACATGACTATATATTATAACATGAAAATAATATTATCTCCAATAATTTTACCAAACAAATTCAACAAAGATTAACTTTTTTGTAACAACTTAGTTTTATCATATTGCAGAATAGCAATTAGCAGCAAAAGCTATATATATATATAGGTATATAGAAGTATAGAATATTTTATAATAACAAAATAAATGTACATGTATTTAATTTTTTGATGCAAAATTACTTCGTCGCGGTTCTCACGAGTACGTCTTAGTCGTCCATCTCTGTTGTATCACTCTGCTCTGCGTGCACTGCCGATTTATGATCGATGTTTCCACTTAACGCACGTCCGCCGCCGTCCAAAGCACAACAATGGGTGAAAGTAGGTGGAAAAAAACGCGGCGACCTTCTCCTGGGGGACGTTGACGGCCCGCGATGAGTGGCATCGCGTGCAATCGACGACGACAGACGTCGAAAATATTTTGTTATTTTTATTAATACAGCCACCCCCGCCATCCTTCGAGCCCAATCAGAGCGCAGGTGCGTACGTATAGGGGGTAAATTTATCTGTTATAGGAGGTAACCGTTTTTTATTTTTTCAATACATTTTTTATTCGTTGGACCTCGCGACACGCACTTGTGGCATATATTGTAACTGTATTTTTTTTTTACGCAATGTCAATGTAAAAATATTGCTAATGGTTTTTCGTAATGGTCGTCGTTATCGTAGTCTCGCACACATATTACACTAATGCGGCAGCGGTTATATTATTATTATTTCCAGGCGCGTTACATACGAATAGTTGTAACGTCGTTTACACGACTGCAGTCTCGTTTATGTGAATTGTAACCGTATGAGTATCGACTTTAAATACGTTTCGAGAACAATAATCTCGGTAAGTGCAGTATAATATATAAATCCGTGTCAAAAATAAATTTTATTCCGAAATCTTTGCGTTACATATACGACATTATAGTACAATAATATGTTGCGCATCGTGTGTCGACACAATACTTTTCTTAAATCCGGAGCTGTGTTCTCGCGGACTAATGTAGTTTTCGTGTCGCGCCTCCTAGAAGATTTTGTGTAAATTACCACTGTATAATAATACGTAATTTTCGTCTGGCCGTGTTATTTGTGGTAATGGGTGGTAATGGTGGTGACTACTGCTGCCCGTAGTGTAAGTGCGACGACGAAATTTAGTCTACCATTTAATTACGGCTTTTTTAATAGATATGCACGACTGTGTGTTCCATTGAAATGTTAATGTCCGCTCCATTGTTCGTAAACGATCGCTGCAGCAGCGCAGAGAGACGCAAAGCATAACAGCGGTGTTAACTCTACACGCGCTCTTATTATAATATAGCAGTAAAGCAGTAAGGAATAATATGTACCCCCGGTGAGGAGGAACGGACTAAATGGGTATGTGAGTCGGGAGATACCCGCTCGTGCGGTCGTGTACTTTATTCCTATGCTCGGTTGAACTCGACCCGATACGCGGTGGTTCTATCCTCGCCTTGTGTGTGTTTGCTCTGGTAAAACATTTATTGTTTTCCGACACGCACACAAAACGCGCGTCAGCTCTCCCGTCTGTATACATATAATAATAATAATAATAGTAATAATATTACGGTGTGCTGCGAGGCTGCTCTACGAAACAGCATTGCGTTAATTAGACGTCGCCGAGCAATATCAAAATATAGAATGCGGAGCCACAAATAATTTTGTAATAGTGTGGTGGAGGTTTTATTGCCTCGTGCTTTCGGGTGGTACGAAAAATCACGTTAATACACAGAACAATGGTGTAAAACACCTCTGCTGTTTTCTAATGATTACAAAACCGATCGTGTCATCATAATATTATCACGACTGAAATCCGCCGTCTGCGTTACATACATACGCTTCTTACATATTTGTGATACAAAATCGTATCCGTTTTTCGTCGTTTTCCCGTATAGTTCGTAGGAAACGACCGCCCACTCCACTACCTCCACCACCACCACCACCACCACCACCACCACCACCACCACCACCCTCCCACGACAAGCAGACCAACGACGTTAGCCGATCACCGTTAGAAATACGTCGTAGATCGCATTTATATAATATATTATTATATACACTTTTATTGTTGTTTACGTGCATTCCTATTTCTCTAACACACACGGTCTTCGTCTTCGTTATACACGCCGGTGACGTGACGAGAGTGGTCGTCGCCGTCCATGCTGACGACAGCGAAACATCGCAAAACTGCACACGACATTATTTTATTTCATCGGAGAGACATTTTAAAAAATAATTTTATTTTTTATTTTATGGATTCTCCCTCGTCGTCATTAACATATTATTATTGTTATTAGTATACCTATACTTACTACGCGTTTATGTTTTATATACGAGACGTATATTATACATTATTCAATGGTCTGAAATGTAAAATTCATTAGGGCTATGATAATGTATATCCATTATAATATATTATACATCAGTGCGCAGCAACGTTGTCGGAAATCGGTGCAGCAGCCACACTTAGTACTCTGCTTTTGTAATATTTTACGTCGTCTCTTGTTAAAAGGACGTTACACTCCTGTATGTTTTCTCAGTCTGGTCGTATATAGTAAAAAAGAAATATAAACTACATTGTAAAGTAGTTTTTAATAATCTTTCCTTAGAACAGATTGACTGTTGTATAAATATTATAAAAGACAATGTTTTACAGAACATCGTAAAAATAATAATATTAACTATTGTAAATAAGATAATATTATGATAAACAAGCATAAATGATCAAATTCTTGTATAGCTGGTTCGTTTTTTTTCTTTAATTTTTATAGTTTCAGTTCTCAAATCACCAACTATCTCCTTTACGAATGACCTGCTTAATATAAATGTGCTCATTAAACTGAAACGGTAATCCCTATTGTTATTGAACAAGTCAAAGCATTTAATTTCATAATGTGGTGTATTGTGGCATGCGTTGGTAATACAAGCCAAGTAACTAATAACTAGGTCCCGGATTTCAATGAAAAGTGCATTTTTTTTGTTACAATGCATTCCAAGTACTCATTTTGTTTCATTTACCTAACAGATATGTACATAGGCGAAGCTTTTTATTATGCATTTTTGTGTCATTTTATTCATTTGTAGTGCATATAATATATAATTTAAATTTAAATTTATATATTATTAACGTCAATTGTCTAGTGTAAATTCTTAATATTTTATTGAGAAAACTTATTTTTATAACATTTACTCTAATAGTTTTTAGGTACTTACCTAAATACCAAATGTTAATCAGTCTAAATATAATAAATGCGATAACGTTTTTGTCCATCTCTAGCAATTGTCGCGGAGGCGTTGTTCTACCCCCGATTCATACAAAAAACAGCTAATTAGTAATTATTGGTCAGTTGACGGTTGACAGTGGGGGATACATTACGATCGTTCTAAATTAAATTGTAACATTTCTAGACATCAGCTGCAAGTTGCAACAATTGTACTTTTTATTAAAATAGTTAATTTCCACTATGGATACATCGTGCCAAAACGTCGATATAACAGCTTGTGAAAACATAAAACGTGTATAAACATTGTGATTGGTACCTATTTATACTTTTTCTGGACGATGATTTTCGTTATTTTTACACTCATCATCGTCGTCGTACAAATCATTACGTGTAGGTAATATAATATATATATATTATATTATGTATAGTGTAAATCGACCTACGCATGCCAAGACCGCGGGTGTTATTTTCGCCACGTCGAATTCGTTACGGATAAACACTTTTACCGCCGTCCCGAAAATATCTTTGATCTAATTACGACGCGGTAGTGCTGCGTGTAAATCGTTCGTATCGGCCGAGCGAGAAATTGGCGAAAAAAAACAACCGTCGTCGGTCCTGTAAGTGTGAAACGCCATAGTAGTACTCGAGCGCATTTGGCACGTTCGAAATCATGATAAAATTTCCCTCCCCCCCTCGTTCGTTTCTGGCGGAAAAGAGATATTATATCGATAACATCTCGATCTTCTTCTTTTTCTTCTTCTCCGCAGCGCATAATGTAATAATATGTCGAGATATCGGTCGTGTGGCGGAAACCGGCTTGGAACAATATTATTTATTCTTCGTTGACCTTTTCGGCCACCGATTTTTTTCTCCTATAAAGGTTAACGGGCAGCATTACTTTCGTCAATAATTGGTTACCCAATAGAACCAGTGAAATATATACGCTTGTATGCAAATCCTCGCCGTATACTGTTATCACTGCAATGTTATGTAAACTCGTAATATTTGCTTTATTATTATATTGTTGTAATATATAGTAGTATCTAAATAGGTAGTAATAGTATATAATATAGTAACAGCTAGTGTGATGGGAACGCTGCGTGTATATATTGAGAAAAATACTACGTTCTGCACTTAAAACGAAACCAGTTTTTCTTCCAATTTGTCGTTTATTATGACGATCTCCATGTACGATATATATATATAGTATACATATAATGTTCGTGTGTGTATATTTAATATTATACGCTGCAGTTGTGGCTGTCGTCGCTTTTACTTTTTATTTTTTATTTTGTCGCTAAAACTTTCTATATACGGGCCAAAAGACAGGGGAGAAATACATAAGTATACCTATGTATATATTTATATATAGTATATAGGTACCTACCACACTCGCATGCACGCACGTAGTTTAAACGAGTGCAAGTTCGCTGTCACGTCTCTGGGAGTAGAAAAATGATCTTATTACATGTGTCAAAATTTGTGTACATGCATAACATAATAATTGATAGACTTCTTGCTCTAAGATTTGCGGTGTGTGTGTGTGTGTGATTTTCACCTATACAGAAATATGCATATTCTTCCGAGTCTAAAACCGTGTTGTTGTTGTCGCGTATCTATATGCGTACCTAATAAAATATTGTGTAAACGAAACGAAAGTCGAAAGTCGTGTACGATATATTTAATCGATTAGAGCTCGGCCTCGCGGAATCCTCATCCGAAATTCTATTATATATATTTGGAGGCGTGTATATATAGTTGATAAACGTTAACAGTATAAAAATTGTATGAGTATAAATGTATAATATATGTAATGTACAGCACGCTTGTATATATAATATTGTATTTATTTTGTGGACGTTTTAGTAAGTTTATACAAAATAATAATCAGTAAATGTTCAGTATAGATGGTATGCAACATATTATAATATGTATTATACTAGTTCTAATGTCTCACTAAAAACAAAATAATATTCCACGTTTTTGGTTGCATTTCTGTGGTCGGCAGATTTTTGTGCGTTTTGACTAAACTAATGAATTTTCGCCTTGGTGTAATAGTAATTACTAATTACTAACTATCTACCGAAAACCCTACGTTAACTCTAAACAAAAGTCTTGACGTTGGGTATGATAATATTATAATAAAGATTGGACGACGTGAAGGTTTCTCTGTACGCATGCGCCAGTATATGCAAACAACAGTATACCAACTAAGCACTCGTAATGGACCATAATAATAACGATATAGCTAGTGTAATGACACCGCTGCGGGAGTCGTCAATAAATATATAGTATATACGCATAATAGTTAATAGTAATATCATTGTAATACAAATGACAACTCGTTTTATTGGTTTATATTGTATGTAATTAACATTTAACAACATATTATTATATCTGTTATGTATGTATATTTATTAAGAAAATTATCGTTTTTTTTTCTGGTAATAATAATGCGCGCTGTACTTATATTTATAGCATATATACCTACATGCACTTTGAACGTCAGTCGACGATGGCCTTGCCTGTTTGAGAGCCTCCGCGTCAAGGTTGCGGGGGATCATATTATTATTATTATTATTATACTTTCACGGTTACGACTATGTTATTTCTTCGTATATAAAAATATAAGTACCCGCTATAATATATGTATATTGTATATAATGCTATCGGAGAGTGCTTCGAGACGGACGCGTGCAGTAATCCCGCTCGAGGCAAGTGCTCTGAGTGAAAAACATCGCCATGATAATAATATTATCATAACGTGTCCCCGCAGGTTGCAAAGAGTTAATGTGATAACGATCGTCCGGGTCGGCCCTCCCGAAACCATACAGTTTTCGCGTCATAGCGTTTTTCTGTAAAATGTAGTTATTATAATTACGTGCCGAGTACACATCGGTACCCCGTCGTCAGCGGTAGAAGAGAACTATGTAGGAGGAGATTATAATATCGTCGTAATACAATGTTCAATAATTGATGTATAATATATAATAGAGGCTTTCACCGGAAAACGCGCGTGAAAAACCCGCCCCGTGTCCGATGCACCGCGAGCGCGATATCTACGTAAATGTATCATAATGTATACTATGAGTGTATAATATTTTTAATATTATATATATGCGACCGAATCCGTTCGGCTTTCTATATTAGTTTTTTTTCTCCGATCGGCGACAAGCGACGGCGAATGGTCTCTGTGATCGCACGCGTTCAGCGGGTTTGTCGATAATTTTCTCTCTTTGTAGCTTTTGGCGGCGTTCCTAAATCTTCATAACCCTTTATTTACGAGTGGGGGGGAGTAGGAGGTGGTAATGCTCAAGTTCCCGCCATTGCAGGCTCTGTATAATTGCTACGAGGTTAGAACTCAAGATACACTATAACTTATGTCTTATACCTATGTATATACTGTCAATAAAGATGCATTTACGCGCTTAAAGTATACCTTATTTGTTTTTGCTTCGCGTTCCTTGAAAATTTATACGTGTATAATATATAAAAATCGTTGTTCTATGAGAATACACAACTTCGTACTCTTGATATGACCTTGCCTCTCAGTTGTTTAACTAGGTGTAATTAAACTTCATTAATTATTGTATTCATTACATGAAACGAAATATTATATAATTATTCAGCCGACATGGGAGACAGCTAGTTTCCTTAATTATCCCATTTGAAGGCCCAAATAATTGAGCTTAACCAAGTTGATAGATTTAACGTGGGTTTCAACATTATAGCTTATACAATAATGTTTATATTATATCTCTGGAATACAGGATCTAAAATCTAAAGGCTAAAAATATATTTATAAAATACAAAACGGTGGATTCGATGTATTACAACAATGAGATTCCCAATACTATGATAGATGATAGGTTAAATGAGGGTATATGCAGGTACAAATAGTATAGGTAACTACAATAGTTGACCGTTTAAAGTGTAATAATAAAAACAAGATGCAAATATCATCACTGCAGCAATGACACAATAACAATTTAATAATATAACTAGACTGTTATACACTAATACTATATTATACTATATAGTAGATATATAGAGCTAGCTTAAATTAAGTTCCAACAAATTCGGTGACCGGCGAACGCGTCCATACTTAATGTCCGGCTCGTTGTGGAAAACCAGATCGTCAATGATTTCCGCAGTACCAGCAGCAATTATTTTCATTAGCTATATAAAATCGGAATGAATAATTCACGCGACCCCGAGGTAAACGCCACCGCGCGACCGAGGTCGTTTACCGCGAACGTCTGTTTTAGAATTAATTTTATGGCAAAATGTCTTCACGGAGCTTCTTGCCTCGAACGCACTCGGTTCGTAACGATTACGTTTCTCCACCGTCGCCTTCTTGCACACGGTCGGAAGTAGCTTGCACTTGGTTTGGGGTCATTGCTCAAAACACACACAATAGGTCGTACATAATGTGTATGTGAGACGTCGCTCGTCTATATAGAGATTTTTTATTTCCCCAGGGCTGTGTTATAATAGGTATTGGATATTATAAAAATTCGCATCGTGTTTGTATACATGTATTCGGGGTACGAGTTTTGAGAATTGGACCAAGGTTGTGGACTGTGGTTGTGTTTAATATTTGCGTATTTAGACCCAACGGATATAATCATGGTAAAATACATAATACGTATTTGCAATTATGTAACCCAGTCGACGTGGTGGTACAAGGGGGGAGGAGAAGTAAACAATGGAAGATTTCTTTGCGTGTATACTATTATTATAATATTTTGTTATATATCGATCGGTGAAACGGTAGACCGTGACGCCTCGGTAGCGTTTCGGCAGCAGGAATAATATTTTTTCTCATTCTGACGCGTCACGAAATAGTTCATCGATTTGATAATATTTTGTTCTAAATTTATCCTCATCTGTAGATTGGAATTGTTGGTGTTCGACCTACGTTTTTTTTTCGCTGTGTCGTTTCGACTGTAGAATTTTTAGATCTGTTTAAATCCGTTATTTTTTTAAACTATCGCGCACAGCCTTACTTAACAAAGTGGGAATATTTCTAAAAGAAATACTACTCAAAAAACACAATACTAATTATTATTTTTAATGTCACTACATGCAGTGACCATACATTGAGTACTCTTAAAATAATTTTAAATTGTGGGTTAAAGAAGATTTTACCATTTTGATTGGACTGTTTTAAACATACAGAGTCTACTAGGTGTCTGGACGTTTGAAATTTAATACGGACTTCAAAAAATTGTTCTCCGATTCGTTATAATTCGTATTCAATTTGTGCGTTCCTATGTGTAAACGTATACCTCTGCATGAAGGACACGCCGTTTGAAATACAATATGTGACCGGCAAAACTGTAATAATAGCATTTATACACGTCATGTGTATTTTTTGTATATACCATCTATAGATATAGGTACCTCTACTGTATACAAATGTGGTTTTTTAACCGTCTGTTGCGTTATACGATTTTTAGCAAAATTCGCCCAGTGTGATCGTCTAGCGTTGTTATTTTATTTCTCATAATATAGTCTTTGTCGGTTCAAAGTACAAATTCGCCGGAAAATCTTATGGTTTTTTTTAACTCGTCCTTCTTTTCAATCTTGTATTTGACTGATTTAGAATCGACGATGGAAAACATGACGTTTCTCCGGGCCCTGAAACAAGTCTTACCGGCGTGTCACCAAAACAAACGATCGTAAATCATATTATTATAGTTACACTATAATATGGTACACAAATATTGAACGTAACGGGGTCGCGTTCGTCAAATCGTCAAATACCTTGGTACTGTATATTATACTGTTATGTCTTATGTACCTACTGCTGCCTGCTTGTGCTCTCTCGCCGGGCGTGTAGTATATTGTGACCTGTATAATATGTATTATTACATTATGGAAAAATCATAAATGCTGCGTCGGTGGACGCAAATTAACGTATTCTAAAACTAAATATTTTACTGTACTGATACAGTACTTATTATTATAATAATATAATCTCTGCGGTGTGGCTATTTACGGCGGCGATCGTCCTGTAAAGTAAAACTTTTCTCGGAAGCTAAACTGTGAAAATTATCCTCTGTGACACGAACGTTGTCCCACATAATAACACATTGATACACAATATAAATTATAATTCGTTTTGTGTGTACGTACTGCGTATGTACAGTGGTTGTACAGATCGAACGATGTTTGATTTTTATTATTATTATTATTTGTGTCGTCGTCGCATTGTCAAATGTAATATCGTCGGACAGTACAGTTGTTTGGCACACCGCGCGTGCGTGTGCAAAATTCGTTATCGCCGCCGCCTCTCGAACCAGTCGCGAGATAAACATCACCCGTTCTTCGCTACGGCTATTATACAGTACTTAATATTATCATTATGATTTTTTATTTTCGACATTCTTATAGCTGCCTAAATTAATATCAATTATATTAATTAATTTAACGATTGTAAAAAATCCGCTTTTTGCGTTGCAAATTATACGATATTACAATATTATCCGACGAACGACAATTATTATTATTATTATTATTATTACAACAATTAATAACAACATTATATCGCGTGCAGTTATTCCATAAACTTTCAATCGCACGAAATACGCACATAATGTATTATTATTATTATTATTATTATTCTTTTAGAACTCCGTCTATACGGCGGCGCACGCTTTTGACCGTGTATCATACGTCGTAATATTTTATGCATAAGTAGTACTTCCTTCCAATGGTATGAAGTAACGACGGAAAAATGTAACTTAAATTTCTTCGAGTAGTAGTAATTTTGTATGTTATAATGTTGCACCGTACGCGCAATAAGTAATAACGTTATTATTATAATATTATTTCCGTACGAAACGCTCTGAAATTGCTGGGAACGGCGGAACCAGGGAGATACGTTTCGTTCGTTCCGAGTTTAGAACAACAATCGTGTGCACACTATTATAATATATGCATATACTATATTGTGTGCACTGCAACCGAGTCAATTTCCGCACAGTTAATTATTTTTATGTGTTATTATTATCATTTTTTATTACAATTTTGTTATTTTTACCGTAATTATTGTGTGCTCTACCGACCTGTGGCCGTGGCGGTCATTGTATTATTAAAATCCGGTTCGGGCCAAAACTCTACTCACGACAACGTACAACGGAAGGTTTTTCATCCGTATTTCACGACTACCGAAATGTCGTCGCATTTGGCCCACGTCCGTTACACACACACACAACCGTCGTCGTAGTGTATAGTATAATATACATACCTATATTGTACGCGTTCCCGTTATTTATTGCGATTATTACGTACTTTTTTCTCTTTCTTTCTTCCTCCTCTCTTCCAACTCCTCCACCACCGCCTCACCGAATACAAAGATTCCGTCGTGCAGTCGTCTTCGTCGCGTATAGTTCCTCTTTATATATTAGAGTCATTTCGCTGCAGGAATAACGACGACGGACCAACAACTGCGTTTGTGCACTATATATATGTGTGTGTATCCGTTCGCGGGGGTCTTTGAACCAAATCACGTACACTTTTTATTATCCACACATACGGTCAGTGGTTTGTCGTCACGATCGCGTTTTTCACGTGGCTCGACGAAAAATCGTTACCGATCCATCACCGCGCGTTGTGAAATAAATATTATGTTTCTCTGATGATATTATATATTATTATTATTGCTACAACGCGGTGTTCACTGCCCGTGACGACTTAACTCGGCCAATTATAACACCGTGCTCGCCGCCGATTGAAACGTGTTACAGGAAAATATAATAATGGAATTCCGAACAGGATATAATATAATATTATATGCGGCCAGTGTGCGTCCAAGGACTCGATCTGTTTTGTGCGCACAAAAGTCTGTTTTTTATATTTATTTATCATTATTTTTTCATTCTTGACTTCGTCGTATTCGGATATGTTTTTTATATTTTGATACGGACCACGCCCCCGCCACCTACCTTGAATGTCGCGTATAGGTATACCGTGCGGTAATCTGTCGCGGACACACCCTTATACGCCACAACGCGACGACAGACTTGTAAAAAATGACAGTAATTAGATTATAGACTATAGTACACGTGAGACGTCGTACCAGAGGTACGTCTTGTGATCGACGACTTGCCTAAATAGCGTTTACGGGGGTGAGGGAAGCCTCGTCGTTGTTTGCTGACAAAGTTAAATCATTATGACAGTAAAGGAAGCCCCGACAGGAGAAGCCGTACGCTCGACAGTTATATAATTACATAACAGCTAGGCGACGACTGTATTCGGGTCGAATATACTGCAGTAGTGTCATGTATTATTATGACTCCACCGTTTTCGAGTATATAGTTGAGTTCGATCCCTTCTACGTGCATATAAGTATATCTGAGAAATCTTTGGCTTAAGCTTAAGTTAGGTTAGGTACGCCAACATCTGCAAGACTTATAGACATCAGGATCTATAGGTCTCGCGGGACTATAGAGCGCAGAAAACATTTGGGGATATTATACCAAAGAATTCAGGATGCGCAAGCGTGAAGCCATCAAGTCGATGGTGTTGTGTAGGTATTTGAACATTTTTTCGTCCGGTGTGAGGAAACTGAACGTCGGATTCTCGAAATACGTGTACGTATATAATATAATATTATAATATATATTATTATTACATAATAAATTAATAAACGCGTAAAAGCACGTTTACCTCCGTCTCGTATATTTAAGTCGTGTACCTATAACCTATAATATATTGTATATATGACATACTCAATGATGTTTTTTTTTTTTAAATCTACTCTTAGCTGACGTCGTATAGTTAGAACATAGTGATGAGTGTGCCTGTTTGTGTGTGTACCAACGACAACGACGTTATTGTATTGTATTGTTCATACACGAGACGGCATTCTTTTCCCAAGTTGAGTAAACCTAATCGTCGTTCGACATTCACACACAATGATAATATATATCCTCTCCCACGCGCACACACACACACACACACATACATGTGCTGTTTTGTAAACATGACGAATGCTATCGGTTGCAGCGTATGGGAACACGGGTCCCCCCCTCGATCCATTGTCGTCGAGCTTATAACCCTATTTCGAAAAAAAAATAAACCATATCTAATTCTGTTTTGTGGTGTTTTAGTATATATATATATTACGGCGAGTACGACATTACCCGAGCATATAATAAACATATTATAAGAATTAAGAATTATTTTTTGGTAAGTGTTATCGCCGCGGCGGTGTTTGCGTTTCGAAACTCGTGAGCAATATAATGTCGTGTGCTGTTTTGGTGGTGTAAAAAGAGAAACAATGTAATTATTTTTGATTACTTTCGACGGGGAGGAGTGTATACGATAAAAAATATAATTATCGCTCGGCGGTACAACTGTAAATTATATTCACGACGAAAATTTGTCAAAAACTGCGCTATACACCGTCTGCTTGCGTTTACTTATTGGTATAGTGATTGCCACGGTGGAATATATTATATAAATAACACGGGAAATAGCGGTTTCTTCTATATTATAATATAATTATATTATAAACAACGTATACTAGCAAATCGCTGTGATAGGTTTATTTGCAGTATATATTATATACATTTGGCAATTTTCGGTTTGTTTTTTTTTGTCAAACCTTTTGTGCGCTTGCGTAACTGAATTTCCACAAGAATTTCAAATAGACTCACGAAACTAGTCGAGTGATATTTTAGAAAATATTTACAAAAATCTGTAAAAAAAAAACGCTGTTCGATTGGCGAACGACTGATGACGGTGGCAGCAGCAGCACGCGGCTTCAACAACGACGACAACTCTCTCGGTTGGCCGTGAACGACCGCCAGCGCGATGACGGAAACCGGTAGAAGAACTTTTGCTTTCTACGAGTTCGATCGCGAGCGCTCGCGCGTATTCCCCCATCGTACGAGCGTATAATGATATTAATATAATAATAATAATAATAATAATAATATGTAATATTATTATACGTTTATGTGGTGTTTGATTAATCTTCATCCGCGAGACCCCGGAGGCCGTGAAAACGTACACACACACACACACACAGCGATAGTGCGCGTTCTCCGTCACCGTCCCCTGCCCGCGCTGACACCGCCTCGAGTATCCCGTTGCGTTCGCGCTCCGTGTTGCACAGGTATTATACATGATAATATATTAATATATAATATGTATGTGTATGAATAAAGTATAATATGCTCTGATGTTGTGCGTGCGACGACTTAATGCAACGTTATTTTAATTGCAGAGTACGTACGGGTGCGTGCGCGGGAGAGGATACAACGAGTGCGGTTACATGTTATTATTATTATTATTATTATTATATATACTACCGAGCGTGATGTGTCCGGGGCGGCGGTTCGGGTTACCATAACCGCGGCGGGGAGATCGGACTTTCGCGGTTTTCGAATCCTACAATAAGCGAGAGAGGCAACTATATAATACGCCATACCCGCGGACGTGTTGTTTTTTGCGGTTGATTTTTTTTTTTCGACGACGCGCTTTGGATTTTTATCGCGATTCCGTGCGTTATGTAAAACGCGTTTGCGAAAGACGCACGGGGCTGCACACACTCGGACTGCTTCAGGAGGTCGGCGAAGTTTACCGTATAATATGATGTTGCGTGTGATGCATAGACAGTGCGGTTTGCATTGGTAATACAAAATTTATTGTGCGGTATATGTGCAGGATTTAGGTTTCGGCGATTTGCGAACGAAATTCTCGCGGCCGAATTTAATAATAATATACACGGGTTAGGGTACCCGCACAGTTGTTAAATTCGAAAACGTGTTAAAACACCGTACGGGTGCGTTGCCGGCGGAATGTCGTAATACTCGTATACGTACAACAAATAATAATACGTGTTATTGTTGTGGATTTTCTCGTTTTTCACTCGTACGGCAAACAGATCTCCGGAGCGCGCGAACCGATTGTTTGAGGCCCGTGTTATTGTTCGCTGCGGATAACACTGCTGCGGCACAATGAGCTCGCGGTGTCGCGCCGACCTCGACGGGTCATTATGAGTGTCGAGCAAGCGACCTCGAAACGGCCGATTTATCCGTCGAAAACAATCATTTTCAATCGGCAAAATAATAAATAATTCGTATACAATGTAATAAATCACATTATAACAACAATAATATTCGCGTGGTGGTGTCGTATACGTGTCGCCGGATCATTAGTCCTGCACACGCCGCTCGGTACCTTTATAATATTAATTATTATGTATGCGCATACGAAACAACACATTCTGCGCTCGCGCCAAGATAATGACATGGTTGTGCAACGATCGAAAAATCCGCAATATGTCGGTATAGGTCTGCATGTTGTCGTTATATATATCGAGTTTTGAGGCTAAACGCGTCACGAGCGTCAAGCGTTCGATCGCCAAAAAATGAATCGCCCCGACGACGTGTGTGCAATAATAAGTAATAACGATATCGCTCTCGCTCGCGACCTCTATATTATAATAATGATATATTAGACTACGGTCTCGCCGCCCGCACAATATCAATTTCGAGCACTGGTTTGGTTTGATCAATCACAATAATAATAATATTACTGCACAAATATCGTTCGTGACTCATCGAGCACTGCCGCAGCAGATTTACAAAGACAGGTGGGGACGAAACGTATACGAATTATTTCTATATATTGACGATCGTATAGATCAAGTATCGTCGCATACGAGTACCTACCGATAATAATTAAAGTTTTTGGGTCGTCTCAGTAGTCGTTGTAAGTTTTCTCGAAATGTTGAGAAGGGATGCAGCGCTCTCAATAACCCCTTTCACTGCGTCGTCTACCCGTAGAGAGAGATCCCCGTCGGTACCATTAGTCTGCTCGACAATTATACTATTTATTGACGGCGATGGCGGTTTGAACGGTTTAGGTACTTAATTTCAGCATTGGTATATGCGGTCGTTTACCGTACTGTATAAGGTTTTTGATCGCGATGATATTATAAAGACGCCGATCGCTGCAGGTTTGTCTGTCGTCCGTTGGACAGCCACGAAGCGTACCCAATTAGTGGTATACGGTACTGTTTTTTCATAATGTATATTATATATATATAATTGTCTGACGGAGGTGATGGTACCTAATTAAATGATTTCCGCGAACGTTACGCATTTGTTTTAAGTATTTTTACAACGAGTCCTCGTGATTACACTACTCGTTCTTTCTATTCGGACAGTCGTGAATCCCGAGGGGATAAGTAACGATTTCGTGGCTCCTCGTTGATTGGAATGAACATTTTATTTCGTTTTAAAATCTGATTAATTATTGCAATTTGCGTCTTGCCATTAACTTATAGGTTGATATACTTAATTATACTTTTTATTAAAACTATCAAAATAAGTTTTTTCTTAAGTGTTATCTGTTACCATTAAAATTGTAGTATCGTATGGGGAAAAATCAATTTTTTCATACACCGACCTAATTATATATTACATTATATTATTGCTAATTAATCAATATCTTATATAATATATTTCATGAGCTATTTTAAGTAATTATAGTTTTGGGTTCAAATTTTAACAACTATATCCCCCCCCACTTCCTCTTACCATAAAATATTCGTATATAAATGCGTTCTGGATCCGCCGCGAAGGTCGTCGTCGTTCGTCAATGATATGATGGAATTTTCGTCGTCGCCCTTTTACTTGTGTTCGCTCACGTCGTGTCAAATCTGTCAGTATAACCGCGGCCGACGGATTATTGCGCAAAATATAATATAATACATAATAATGAAATACTTAATTAAAAACGTCGCACGGTTTGTTCTATCATTACGACTAACGGACTAAAAAACATATTTCCATAATAAGAAAGTCGCCGTCGACCACATCGCACGTGTACATAACACGCGTGTTTTTCTTATCGCCTATTTAGATTATAATATAAATAAGTACTCGTTTGCAATATTATGGTAATCGAGACAAATTCGGCGGAAAGAAATTTTGGGCTCCGATTGGCGAAATCGCCAGTCACACAATGACCGAGTCCGTGAATGTCATTACTTGACTGTGCGTTAATTTCGTCTCTTCTCTTCTCTTCTTTTGATTTTTTACCATAGTCGGGGACCCGCTTTAACTCCTAATATATTTACTCGTCACATTGTGTTTCTAATTGCGACACTATTGTGTTCTGCCACAAAAACAGTGTTTTCCGTTCATTCTGAATATATGCAACCGATAGGCGCAAAACGGAACGCGTCTAACGTGACAAACGATCGATATTCATAAATCGAATATAATAATGATAATAATAATATTGTCGTTTCATATTATTCTTTTACATTAATCACCCTACCCCGCCACCGCCGCCGCGTTCAACTGTCGTTATATATTATTATAATATTTTATGCGTTCGTCGCGTGCGGTTTATACTTTGTATACGGCAGAAACGCAATGTTAATAATAATAATAATATAAAAATATAATATGCACATATAGCACATTAAAAAAAAAAAAATTGTGAACCGCCCGTTCCGGTTGACCCGAGCCTGAGAACACGCACCTTCACCGCACCTCGTTGGTATCGATCCCGCACGATACGATACGCAAACATCGCGGAAATGGTTTTGATAATGATGTATAGATCGGAATTTTTATATCGCAAAGCGCTAAATATAATACGCATTATCCCGGCACCCCGCATTCGTGTCTAACCCAACTTGGGCGTTTGTCGTCGATCGGTGCTGTGTATATGGATTTCCCCGTTTAATGTTTGCGCTTTTCGCAGCTGCAACTTCCTAGATATAGCTAATAACACGCAACGCCAACGGTTGGCAGCGCCGTTTTTATTCGTTCCCTAACTATACATAATTCTGTGGCCAAACCTCGATAGCAATAATACGGCGTCGTCGTCCGCGCACATAAGTCATGCACTGCCGCCATGTCGGTCTTATTACTAGTCGTTGAAAAATTCAACGGTCTGATTAAATGTACAAATCGTTTTGTCCGCAGGAGTCAATCGAAGGCGTCGTATCTGTCGGCGTACAAGAGAGAGCCGAGGGAGCGCGAGAAGGGACTTCCGAACTTCGAAGGAAGCTACAAGAGGACGGCGTCGCCAAACAGCGGCGGCAGAGGAGACGCTGCCGCGGCCGTGGAACCACAAGGTAAGCTGAAAAGCTCATATTAATGGCAGTAAGGGGGTGGGGGTGGGGGATGAGATGAAAACGAATTATATGGTTGGATCGAAAAATTCAACTTTTTCTGCAAACGTAAAAAACACTCGAAAACTTAAACATTATTAATTTCCCTACTGCGTTACTATTTATTATTTAATAATTCAGTAAATTACCTGCATTGTTTATTAACACTTCTTGAAATGAAAGATACTCATTCTATATTTATAATCTAAATAAATATAAACACTACATAATCGACTATAGGAAAAAAAAACAAATAAACCGGTTTTTTGACTGAATATTATCAAACCATTTTATCTTTAATATAATTTACCCTATACGACAGCACAGCTATCAATACCACCGGAATTATGATAATAATAATTACAAATAATAATATTGGTACTCTTTTTACGGTTGGACGCTTTGCGATGCTTAGATTACATGTTTCGAACGTGTAATGAAATCTTTACACAAAAATCGATAAAGATATTAGTAATAGTTTTATCAACACGCTTAGTTCCTCCATTAATTCGTATTTTATTTATCAAACAATTTAATTGAAACCTTAAGTTTTTGTTCCTAAGCAAACTTTTCTGAAACTGAATGTGTTAATTTTAAAATTACTCGCGTCCACATAGTTTATTATTTCTAAAAAAAAGCTACAAAATAATGATAGCCCAAAGGTATTACATTTATTTATTTTTATAACAACATTTACGATGTGTGCGAACAGATGTGGAAAACGTGGCGCCAGACGGAAGCGATTGCTGCAGCAATCTTTTGGATACGAGCGGCGGTCGACTGCAATCCCTGCAGCTGGACCACCACCATCACCTCCACCACTATAACAACAACAACAACAACAACAGCAACAACAATAACAACAATACCACAGCAACTAGTCAACAACAGTCGTCGCCCGGCAAACAACAGACTGTCGACGCGGTGGCCGTGGCGGTCGCGCCGCCGTCACCGCCGCCCCCCGCGGTGCTGTCCGAGCGGCCGGTCATCGACCAGCCGCCACAACAACAACAACAACAGTTGTCGAAAACTCTGCCGCGAGCCAACAACTCGGCCGGACAGGATTTCAAACGGTCGTCCCGGACGCCCCGGACCCAGTCGGACCCGTCCAACATGCCCAACAAGGCAGACGCGGCCATCAGCACGTTGCAGTTGATGATGATGCCTCCGCCCCGGCACTCCGAGTCAACGTCCAGCCTGCACCTGCAGAAACGGTCGCAGTCTGACCTGTCCCAGGTGGGATCCACCGAGAGCGGCTACAGCAGCCTGTCCCTGAACGCCCCATCGCCGTCCCACTCGCCCACCAGGCTGTCGTCCGGCGACTTTGGCATCGGTGGCCCGCCGCCACCACCACTCATGATCCACTCGCCGTCGGCCGCGGGAGCCGCTACTGCCGCCACTGCCGGTGACCTCGACGATTGCTGCACTTCTACATGGCACACGGCGGAGCCCGCAGTCGCCGTGACCGCCACTGACCACCGTTACCGCAATCCGGTGTCCAGAAGCTGTTCGGTGGTGTCATCGGATTCCACTTCGCAGACGGAACTCAAATCCGTCGCCGGCGGCACCCCGTCGGCAGTCCGGCGCAAGTCGCCCGAAGAGATCGAATGCGAAGAACTGTCCCGTGATCTCATCAGCCACCTGTCGCCGTCCGACAAACTCCACAACATACTTGGTGAGTTACTATACTTTCATTATATATATTATACAGCACGGATTCCCTTTTAGCTTTTATTCCCGTTTAATAATTAATTTTACATTTGAATGCAAATCTTCACCTACCTATACACAGTGTTGAGCAAAAAAACTCTAATATTATGATCACAATTATAAAAAGGATTATAATATAGATAGTTTTAAATTAATTCGATATTTTTTTCAATCATTATAATTTTTGATCAATTATTTCAACTTATAATTAATTGTGTTATTTTATTTGCTTTAACCGTCGGTTAATCATATTATTATAAAATTATTTTTCCCAATACTGGTGGAGAAAATTGTATGCCAGTTTATCACGTTTTTCACTCACCTATATTTAAGTAATTAATTACCACCAAATCCTTTAATAAAACCAATACTTGCAACCTTCCCTGCGTCTCTTTTGACGATAAACATGTGCATTATTCTAATCTGTCGTGTATTATTCGTTTCCTCGCTGCTTTCTGACGCGCAGAGAAAAGGGAAAAAGGTAAATTCGTTATTCAATTGTCCATAACATTAGCCGCTTAGTCTGATCTCGTCATGTACATTGTGTTTCAGCTCCTGGACCGGACGTCAAACGTTCTACAGACTATGTTTCTCCGCTGTTCCGCATGGACTTGGTACCCCGGTCCAGAACTTCGGTCGCCGAAAAACTGATCGACTGCAGTAGCAGTGACGCCATGTGGTAAGTCAAGTATTATTTTACTTAAATATGTATACGTTAAGCAATGTTACCTTCCCGCCACAAACATCATGCATTTTGTAGTGTGTTGTGTGTGCGAGACATCCGATACAGCAAATCGTTTTCAAATATAATGTCTGTTCGCGGCGACGCATTTCCGTTTTGACAATATTGTTAACAGCTGATGTACAATAACAACACTGAAAAAATAAACGTGTTTGCTCGTCGAGCTTACTTAGCAGACTTTGACGTATTTTCGCACTTGACTCTGTCCCATACTAATTATATAATAATGTAATAATTATTAATTATTATACTATTATAAACGAATTGATATTATATGTTACCACTTATCCGCCGCATACAATTAGATAATAAATTAATATGATACGAGATATCCATTCCTACAATCATCGGTTGTTTGACGGTCGCTTTATGAATTTATACATATTATGTATCTCTACTACTATATACGACGTCGTGGCGTATCCACACGAGTGATAAATTCGCAAAGTTATCGAGTGGCGATGACTGATTGGCACCGTGTAGTAATTACGACGATGATGTTATATTATGGTAATACGAGTCGAATTTCGTGTGTATAGCGGTCGGGTTAAAATAAATGCAGGTATAATGAATGTGACGGAATTATGTATGCGTAAAATACACAAAGGAATATGTAAAGTGATGTGTACATGACGACGCTTCATCCGTATATAGTCGTAGGTATATACAGACAACATACAAATAACGTTCGAGTATTTAACGACGATCCTCTATGTACCCATTGGCTTCGGAATAATCCTCAGACCTTATAACCGGTAACCGCCGTGATATACTTAACAGCTCTAGTATTTTTCCGCCGGTAGATAATCCAACGGAATTCAACGACACATAATAATATGGTATGCGTCCCATATAATAAATATTCCGACAAGAGTTGAGAAACGTATGCTTAAATCCTATATGAAATCTTGTTAAAAAGTGTCTTGGAAGAATATCTTTGTACCTGAAGGATTGGGGACATCACGGTGTGCGTGCATTGAACTATATAAAAATGTGATAAATGTCACAGAGTTGATCGACTTAGGAGACCTAATATACAACATCGAAATTCTATAAGCCTGTAGTACAATCATTCTTTTGGGCACCCCTAGTATGTTGTAAATTAATAATATTATATAGGTATATGCAATTAAACTAATTTCGTTTTTTATGTATTTTGATTTTTAGCACCTATATAAATTATTCATTTCACGTTTTGTATGACATTTTATCATCAAATGTATCATATTATATTATGTGTACCTACAGTGCCTTATCTATATTGTCCCCACACACACTTATGTTGTTTATTTTTTTTATCACTATTATTCTGAATCATTTCGAACGAGTGGTACTATTTCTTTAAGCATATACCATGTTCAAGCATAAATGTCTAATTAGTGCGTGTGGTGCAAGCATCTTGAGAATATCGTCACATTATTCTCATCCGGTCGCGTTTTATTTTTCTAAGTTTAAAATACCAATAATAAAATAAAAATATGTAAATTGTAATCGCCGGTCAACGGCGTACCTACGCAGTCGGTTGAATATTACTACCATTGCCGATATCGGCTTGTTAAAATGAAATCGAACATAGATAGGTAAACATACTTTTTTTTGAGAGCTAATTTAAATATAATTCGTGGTTTGAATTAGTTTTTACTATAATTTTATAGTTTACAGAGTGTGGTATAAGTACAAGTTTTTTTAATGTGTGACTACAGAATATAAACCCATAAAAATACCAAATAATCAGTATCTGAAATTTATCACTCGCGTTTTTAATTATACCGAAAGTACATTAAACCATATCAGTGGAGCGTCGTTATTGGCAGTTCTCGTACCGTATGTTTTATACGGGGCGATCATTATAATGTCCCGTTTGAATAATTATCATATATTATTTTTATCGGCTTCATAATACCCGCACCGCAGACGGCTGATATACGTTTATAACGGTGACAGTACATAAATAATATTATGTACCTATTAATGTATATAGTTTACTTTGACGAATTGACGTGGATGTTTCCGTAAACACGGTCGAACGTGGTCATAGCAGCTGAGGACTTTATATTTATACGGGACGGTCGAATTATTCCCCTATGTATCCCATCTGTCTTGTAACCCACATATCCCTGCAGCCAGTGTATAAACACGAAACACGTATGTCTTCTATCGGCTTTGTTTGTCCTGGCCTATAATATAACTTCGTATTTTTTTAAATGTGGTCTTGGAAAATTGTTTCTGTCATATTATTATACTAGAAAGTCTCATTACTATGATACCACCTACCTAATTATTTTTGGTTTGCATCAACAAGAAATGAAAAATCATGAGATATGTATATGTATTTTGACTTTGTTCGATTTGTTCACAGTGGTTCAATCACTTCCACTACTAACACCTCGTCGACTACCACCGCCGCTGCCGCCGCCGGACTATCGGCTAACTCATCCTACTACACCACGTCCGAACCGAAGGCGAAACTTCTGAACCTGCAGCACTACAGCCGGCAGATACAATCGCCGGCCGAGTGCAACGGGATCGGAAACTTACAAAAGAAAAAGGCGAGTACAAAATATTAAATATGATAGTTTTATTTTATGATAAACGGTGTTAAGATGTATATTATATAATGCACTGTAGTTTTTTCAACGCAACAACTCTATGTTATATACTTTTTGTCGTCAGCAATTATTTTTTTAAGTTCGTCAACACTTCAGCTAACAAGAAAAATATTTTTTCAGGCGGACCTAGTGTCTCGGCTCGACAGAAAGCTGAAAGTACTCCGAGATGAACAAATCGCGCTAGCCGAAGAGGCGGCGCTGAATGAGACTCTGGGCGTGTCTGTGGCTGAACGGGTTAAGTCTGTGGCCAAGCCTCAGGAAGCCAACAAGTTCAAAACTCACGTACAGGAAGTGGGCCACATTACCAGTCTGCTGTTGAGCCTGAGTGGACGTTTGGCCAGAGCGGAAAACGCTTTGCTGGACTTGGACGCAGACCATTCGGAAAAGGTAAATAATAATAATAATAATCGCTAGGGATTGTACGTGCGTGCTTGTGGTTAGGATCATAAAATCGTAACCAAAATTCTCTCTAAACTGTATTTTTTTTTAAATTTTTTATTAGTAATAAGTACCTATATGTTTATATTTTTTTACGTGACTATTATCGTGCTGGGCTGCACAAAAGTTCATTAAAATGAATCGTTATCGAGTTAATGTGGTCTCTCAACACGGTATAGTAGCACGCGATTGGCCCATTACATTTTGACGTAGGTACCCTTGAATTAATCATTATACGACCTATACAGACATTAACTATATATTATAGTAATAGATGCAATGCCTATCGTAAATGAGTATACAAAATCAATACCGAACAAAAAAATAATCACATTGGTATTTCTTGGTTTTATTTTAAATACAATTTAGTGACATAAATATATCCCCCCCCCACACACACACACCTTATGTACGCGTATCTGCGTGGGTGCTCGGTATATAAGCACAGCAGTGGTCGAAAAATATAGGTTATCATAAAATGGTAATTAAATCGGTACTGCGTGTTTATCTGTACTTAATGTTTCCATCGCCGACCATCAGCTGGGTTAACATTTAGCAAAATGTGCTGAAATAGAACCTTTTTCCGGTTGCTTACCCGATTCCCGCGGGGTTCTTAATAATATACGGGGCTCGCGAGTTTTTGAATTTCACAGTCCACATGAATAGTCTTGTTGGTTATATTCTATTCGTATTCTACTATGATTTATTGTGATATATATATTATGACGATAGTAACAGTAATAATAACAACGTTTTCATCGTTTGTCGTCCCGCAGAAGGCGCTGGAGGAGAAAAAGTGCAAGCTGACCGGTCAACTGGAAGAGGCCAAGGAGCTGAAGGAGAACATCGACAGACGCGGAGACTTCGTGTCGACCATACTGTGCCGGTATCTGACTGCCGACGAGTACTCGGACTACGATCATTTCATCGCGATGAAAGCCAAGCTGCTGATCGACGCCCGCGAGATCGCGGACAAAATTCAACTGGGCGAGGAGCAGTTGCGCGCGCTCAAGGAAACCCTCGAAGACTAAAATTACATTTTAAACTTTAACGCTTTCAAAACACATATTACACAATACTATAGTATAAATATATATATAATATGTATGTGTGTTGTTGGTGCGATAAAAAAAAAATAAACTAAAATAAATTACAATAGGTTACACGTCGCAGATGAAGACGAAATCATAAATTGTATATATAATATATTATTGTAAAACAATTTTGCGTTTGACCTTGTGCGGTTCGAGGAAAATTTGGTGGGATGAAAAAAATCGACTGAAACACAGAAACGATTAAAACGGGGTAAGCCCGTCAGATCTCTACAATCGGAACGCCTCGCGTCTCATCACTTCTCCCCCCCCTCACACAAACCACTCGCTCGTCCTTCGAAATCGCATCGGCTCTATATGTGACTGTGCGTGTGGGTTTTATACTTATTTGCTCTCGAACAACGTGTGTGTGTGTGTGTGTGTTATATAATTTTTCCGTGTAAATATAGACTCTAAACGGTATAGGTCGAGACGAGCATAATTTAGTCGTAGTACGTTATTGTCTTCGCTTAAACCATCCGAAACGGTCTTCTCTAGTCGACGAGACCTGTCGCTCGCGCATCCCCCATTTGCGACGCCCCGTCAAAACATAATATTATTAGATTGTAACACGATATTATGACGTAATAATATTATTATGTTCGTGTGTTCCGACTTGTGGTTAGGATATAATATAATAGTTATTTATAAAATGCGAACGATAATAATATTGTTTTTATTAAGAGAATCAAACTGCTGTTCGGTATCGGTGAGCCCACCTATCGCAGGGTTGTGATATTCACCCCTTCGATTGAGATAACGAACCCGGATTGTGATCGCAAAGGTCGTGGGTGACAAATGTAAGGAATAAAATATATAAACAAATAAAACTGAAATAATATTAATCATAACAATGTGCATAATACTATATTATTATGTGTGTGCGCGCTCGCGCCCCTTATTACCTCTGTGCAGAGATGATTTATAATGATATTATATCGTAGCTTAATATTATATTATTATTAATTTTAAAAGTCTTAATTTATCCTTGTTATGCATTTACTGTAAATATTTTTAGTGAAATGTATTGTTAAATCTAACATAAAATTGTGTTGTATTATAAAACATTAGAAGCCGTGTGTGTGTGTGTGTGTGTTGTACAGATTTTAATGAAACAAATATAATGATATAGTGAACCGTCTTGGTGCTATAATATAAATGATCTATTTTGTTTAATTTTTTTTATCTAGTTTTATTATTCGCTGGATACTACATGTAAGTTATTCCTCGTGGCGACCCGCCGTTTGTAAATCGAAATTATTTTGTGTGGAAAATATCCATGAAAATTGAAAGGATGGTTTATTAAATCAAATAATAAACATGGCACAATCAAAAACAAATTATTCAGATTTATTTCAACAAAAATTTTTCCTAATTTTAAATTTTAAAATGTTTCGCACGTGTGGCTGCAGCCGGTATCACTCGCTGAATTAGTTGTTTCACAACAAAAACTAATAAATTAGAATAATAATTATGCGTCGCCGTACCGTGTTTTAAGGAGTACTGCTTAGGCAACACACATGACTTATCTTGGCCATAAAATAGTTATAATAGTTTGTATTGTGTGTCATCGATATTGCCGCTCATTCCATCCAGTTCATACCGTCGTAATGAACATATAAAATTGAAAACTAATTTTATCGAGTTTATTTTACATATATAGGTACAATTTAACTAGGCACAATTTTTAATGTATATTTCATAGTTTTTTAGTGATTTAAAGTTTTAAAAGCACAGCCTTGGTTTGGTGTCAGACTTTTTGTATACATAATAATAAATTACAATCACAAAAATTATCATTTTTCACACATAATTTTAAGAACTTAAACTTTTTCAATATAAAAAGTGCAAATCGTGGTAATTATTGTGGGGAACCAATATTCTAGGACAACTTAAGATTTCAAAATACCAACGTAGGTACTATAAAAAGTATAAAACAAAACTATGATAGCCGAAAGTAGTATTTTGGTTTCCATTCCATATAATTTATAATATGTTGTTATCAAGTGCGGGCACTTTGAATATTTTATTAAATAGAAGATCAGTCTTGGATCTTATATTTTGAATCTGAGTCGTTAGAAGACGCAGAGTTTAAATCTAATTTGAGAAAGCACAATAATATGGAAAAATACCCACTGACCATTGTGTTTTGTGTGGAAAGCGATGAGGCAAACGAGAAAAACTCGTTGGTGAGTCGGGTGTATAAGAATGAAGAGTAAAAGAAACCTCGTGGCAGGGAGTCGTAGCTACATGCGTGAACAGTGGGCCCAGGGTATGCCACTGCACTGTATACTCTGAACGTAGAAGTGCAATTTGGGGTGGTGGCAGGATAAATGATGGCACCCCTATTTTTCTGGCCAAAAACTACCATACAATTTACAAACGTGACTAATTATTTTTTCAGTTTATTGTTGGTGTGATAATTGATGATAATATACCTACATATAGTGTCATTGTTGAGTTAATATTGATATGGCTTATTTGTCAACTGCAAGAGAATACGATTACCTAACAGGTTATTAACCAGGTTATGTTAATAACATATTCCTAAAATAGCTTGAATATTTTGTTTCAGATTGTTATAATATTATGTTTAGATATATTGATCCTAATAGGTAACTTGTATTTTTAATAAAGCTGTTAACTGATAAATAGTTATCTAACTGTGCATTTGTACATAGGTATATAAAAAAGTGTCCATAAGTATATAAGTGTTTCCTGATGAGCGTGCGTAAATCTTATATTGAATATGTTTCAATAGGGGACTGTCCCTACCTGCACCACGGGTTCTTTTGGTACACAGGCTTCTTGCGTGATCTGAAAAAAAGTATGGCTATGCTTATGTGCGTATCCCGTATAGAATGATATTAAATAATTATTAAAATATTTTAATTTGTAATAATAATATGTAATATATGTTTATTAAATATTTAGATTTCAATGTGCCCGCAAATCTTGGACAGTGACTCTGACCCATATATTACCTGCTCCTTCATATTATGTTTCGTTTTATTTTATTATCGGCTTTCGAGTCACCTAAACCGAACATGATGACCGTCACGAGATCGTATGTTTGCAAATCGAAACTAGAGCTGTACTTATGAAACAGATGAAAGGGTATGTGTGTCGGAGAGGGGGGGCTGGAATTATATCGAGGTCACTTCTCATGTATAGTGTACATTTATAGTACATGTATAGTGCACGCAATGGCTTCTCTTCTCCCCCACACCGCTCATAGCTTCATATTTAAATAATAAAATAATATATACATAATATTCATAATTTCCGAGTTCTTGGGTTTATAGAATTATTTTGTACCAATTATCTAATCCTCGTATATATAGCCATATGCATAAGTAGGTGTACCTATACATATATGTATAGATACTATCATAGTATTATTCTAAAATACTTAATACTATTAACTATTCCACAAAAATAAGAGTTTTTACTGAAAATCCTAAACAAAGCCCAAAAACTCCAGTGTGTTTGAAACGTTTTAATAAAAATACCCCATAATACAGCCACCGGGTGCTTAAGCATAATTTTTTTTTCCAATTAAAACCCTTGGTGAATCCCATGTTGATTTGCTTAAGTAAAATTCGTCGATAAACGTAATTACGCAGTAATAACAATTTATAAAAATTGATTTTTTTGTAATTGGTGTTCAATTAAATTTTGTTCTGCACATGAAGACTTTCAAATAAATAAATATTATCGAAATACGAATATCTTACGATATAAGACAGAATTTTTTCTGTAAGGAAAATTTTTGCACTAACAACGAGTCGGCTACTCGGCTACACACCCTTAAGTCTTAACACTACTAAAGAATGCAGCATAGATTAAAATATTATACCTGCATACTATTCGTATGGTTTTATGTCTAAGTGTCTAACTAAAATAGTAAAATAGTATTAAGTTCTAAGGCTGTACTTAGTGCACTAAACAGTAAACAGTACCTAAGTATAGTTTGTACTCAATACCTACTTACTGCAGGTTGCTATAGGTGGTGATTGTTATTTATCATATTTTTACTAAAAACTTTATAGTTTATTGAATTAAGCAAATTTCTGATGGCTGCGAAAGAAACCAATATTTGATGAAAACATGAATTATAACTTATAACTTATGTAACTTTTAAGTGACAATGAGTAATTACTAACTAGTGATACATCGTACCTATATTTATCGGCATATCGCTATCGGTTATCCGAATTATGGTGTTCCATATTCAGCATTTATATTGAATACTAAGCGTAGTATGCTGAATACGCGACAAATGGGATATGGTTTTTCTTTTTTTTTTTATATAGCCATGATTTCTCCAAACATATTTCTTGTACGTTGGTTATCGTTTTTATATTGGTAAATAATGGTATCTCTATCAAATAGGAAGAATACGTGCAGTAATTAATATGCTTACCACATTCACAAAAATAAATTATTAAAATATATTAATTACTAAACGTAAATTACATGTTCACATGTTCACTCAATTATTTCTAAGGAGTATAAATAAATAACAAAAACCACAGTTATGAATTAAGGCCAAGGTCCTGGCTAATATTATAATTCATAATCATATTAAATAAATAGCAAACTTTAAATTATCATGTATATTTTTTTTTAATTTAAAATATTTTTTACATAAGCTGTTACAGCATATATGAGGTCACGAGGAACTAAGGAAAAACACTTGTTTTCTGAAATGAAGTATCTTCCTACCAGAGAAACTTTTGATTAACTTTTTTTTCTATTTAGTTTTTAACAAAAAGTTGGTACAGCTCAGTTAATAATAAAATATCGATAATTAAGTAGGTATATATATAATATAACTACTTAATTAAAGTTTTTAAATAATATAGTTTCTGGATCCATTGATGCTCCAACGCATCTATCTAGATTTGGATTACAAGTACCGTAAGGCAGTTGTGGATACAAGAACCCGAGAGAGATTTACCATAATATACCTATGGTAAGAACTAAATACCTAGAGGCTGATCCTCTAAGGAAAGCCATGTCTCAGAAGCGAACTGTGATAAATATCTTTTGTAAAATCACATTTTCATATTATAATGTATTATGTATTTATTAATATATTGTATAAATAACCTTTTATTTACTTAAAAAAAAACTGTATGGCGTTGATTAATTTAAATAAAAATAAAATAATATATGAATTATGTATATATTGTAATAAATCAATAATAGTGAAAGACGATATGATAATAAAATGTATATGATATTAAAATTAATAAGCTAATAAAAATAAATTAATAAATCAATGGCCAATATTAGATACTAATTAAAGGTATAGTTACATTAAATTATTTAAGCCTCTAAAAATAAAACTATGGTAAATTAAATGAATTTAAATACTGTGAAGACTTGCGCTATAAATTATAATAGTACAATTTTCATAATGTTGCAAGTTATCACATGCGGGCAAATTACCATTTAGTAATTTTATGGATTTCAGGGGTTCCATATACCTAAATACTTTTTTTGATTTACTTAAGTTTTAATGTGTTATTTGAAAGTTAAAACTCATACTTCCTAAAAACCTTAGCACGCTCATCCCGGTTTCCTTTGAAAATCGTACTTCCTAATTCATTAGAATAAATATTCTTTCGATTTCTCTCCTTGGACGTATTTGTCTTCTCTATTGATCATTATTTTTTACATATCAAATGAATGCGTTTTTGTCGTGATTATGCGCTTCGACTTTTGAGGTGTGTGTGTGTGGGGAGGGGGGGTGGTGGGTTGAGCACGCTCGGGGACACTAAGCTTCTCTCGATGTATAAGTTTGGTCCCCTCAGCTGGCTCAGCTGACTGATTATTAATAATGGGCTATGATTACGCACTCTAAAACTTCGCTATGAGGCTCAACCGGTGTGAAAAAATAACGCACTCGGATGTTTGGACTTATACTGACTATAGAGCCGTTACGCCATCACCGCCGACGATAAGCGATTACGCGACCTCCACCGGCCGACTGGCGCCACGGCGACCACCGGACACTTGCGCGCGCATTCTCGTATTGACATCGAGTGGATTTCTGCTGCAATGTCGGCCTGGACTCGGCTGGTATACCCAACATAATCCGATAACAGGTATCTTTATCGCTTAATCGTGTAGTGTAATACCACAGAATAGATAAATGGTAATACCGTTCAACTGTACCTGATATTATGTTTCCAAGTTACGTACTCACTACTTACGTAACAGTCGTCAGTCGATGAGCGACGACTGTTCGTCTTTGGCGTCGGTAGCGAAAAATCGTCGGGCGATTATTGTTTCGTTATTGGTGCGATTATTATCCAACAACAATGCGGTGTCTTATGGTGTTCGACAATTTAAACGACATCGTGTTCATGAAATGCGACGGGAAATTCTGCCAGCACATTAGGAAAATTGGAATTTCGCAGGACCTTATTAAACCAACAGAGGTACCTACATTTTTTTTTTTGTTTTTACTTAGTATTGATCTTTGTTTTACTTATTTTGCGGGCTGCACCCAATCTTACATTAACATGTACAGCTAGTACTCAGTCATTTACAGTAAAATATCTTAAATATAGTACAAAGTAATCTTATCGTTAGCAAAATAAGGATTCATTACTTACATAATTAGAATTTGAGTGACTTAATCGAAGATAATATACAAAATAAAAATTTAAAACTAAAAATTAAGATCTTCATTGGCGTGTTCTTAATAAAACGTCTTAACGATTCATTTGCAAGGTAGTATGTGAGATATAAAAAGGTGCAGGGGATCGAGTTAATCGTTGAAGTATAGTATCTTAAAAGGAATTAGTGAGAGAAATTCGGAAGACTCAATTGTACCATTTAGTATTCCTTTAATAAACCTGAAGAGTACCTAAGCTCATCCAAAGTAGATAGGCTTAATTTGCTTGCAACCGTATTATAATTAAGAGGCGTACAAGGAATATTTAGTATAAGTAGTATGAGACTGGCAAAACACAAACATTTATTTTGTACTCACTCCAGTTGCCTTAACCATTGACTATGTAAGGATCCCACAGAACACAACCATACTCAAGCACAGTTTAACATATTTATATTCAGTAAACAGTAGTTGTAGGTACTTTAAATTATGTTTAATTTTACTCTTTCACAAATAAATAGGTATTAAGATTATTTACTAGTTTATCTTAAATGCTTTTTTACCTAAGTCAAATAATAAACCAATTTTGTTTAACAACTGATTACCTACTTAACAACAAAATTATCTTAGTTTAACTTAATTTTTAACAATAAGCATTTCTAAAAATGTACTTACTATTTCAATAATATATTTAACTGTCTTTTGTTTTATAAGAATGAAAATGAAGACTGTGATAAAATTGATCCAGACTTAATACTTCAGATTTTTTCACCGATGGTTACATCCCAGAGAATTATGAATTGTCATTTTTCAAATCGGTATAGCTCAATGCAATGTCAAAATGGTACAAATATTGTATTTGATGAGGTAACTAAATCAACTATAGGATAAAGATGTATACTCATCTAAAGTATATTAAATAATTAAATATTGTTTTTTTTTTACCAGTACTTGGGTCATTTATTCATTTATATTGGTGACAAGGAAGTTTCTTGGCAGCAAAAAGTACTTAGTTTATCAATTTTATTTATAAAAAGAATTTGTGGTTCTGATGTTTCATTGTAAGTTTAAATTGGTTAAAATGTATTTTATTTATGTGGACACCCTATTGTATTATATACCTATTGTGTTTTAGATTGAAATATAGTCGCCGTCGTCGTTTTCTGGTTTCTAAGCTTTTAGATGTTTGGTTAAAACGTTCAAATGAAGAACAGTGTGTACTAATTGAAGCTGTTGAACAACTGACTGTCAGTGCAGAACTTTCTACAGCTGCTTTAACAGCGGCTAAAACAGCAGCCGAGAAAATGAAAGCAAAATCTGCTTTTTCTAGGGTACATATACTCATAATGGTTCGACAGAAATTTTTGACTTTGTATTCTAGGTAATTACTATAGATTTTGTATATTGTTCACTTTTAATATGTAACTATTTAAGTCTTAGGATTTTATAATTATTTTTTATTTAATTTATTGATCCTAGTCGTAATGCAACTGATCTGACTGCGGGTGATACATTATTCTTAGCACTCTTAGCTGAGGCTATACAAACAGTTGATGCAGAACCCAAGGATAAATCAGATCTTGATGTAATTATTGTAGAAAAAGACAATTCACTACAGTTGGAAAATGGTAAGAAATATCTCTGAGTGCTTATAGAAAATACTTAGGCAACCTTAGATTATTATATGTATTATATACTATGGATAGAGTCATAGCATTCCTTGCTCATGTAATAGTTTCATAAGCGACAAGTCCTTTATGGTTCTTTTGGTTATATAGATAGTATAAAGATTTTTGAAAATGTATGTTATCAGCATAAATTAAATTAACTTAATAATTCATAATTTAAAAAAAATAATATTTAATTTGTGTTGTGGTCATGGTATGATGTAATAAATAATAATCAGCCACACTACCCTAGGTAGGTAGTACAATAGTTCTCAAATGCATCTCAGTCTTATATTTGGCTTTTATAGTAGGCAAATTCATTATTGTACAGTCTTAACTTATTTCAATCATTGCTTTAACAGATAATTATAACATTTTTTTTTTTTTATCTTAGTTTATCCATATTATCATTGATTATAATCAATGGTAATTCAAACTCGGCTTATAAACATATTTTATGTGGTATATTATGTTATAAATAATGTTAAATATCATAAAAAAATCATAAAATATTCAAAACTCTGAACGTAATATTTGTATTAATCCAAGTTGATAGGTGTATGATTTCAGGCATATCTTATTTTATCAATTTAAATTACTAAATATGTGATAATTGTGATATTGTGTCTTTACGCATGCACTGTTTAGTTGTCTAATTCATATTATACTTGTTACTAATTTTATGTGTTTCATTAAATCAAGAAATGGCTCCATCCCCATAGTATATGATTTAAAAAGTCAACATATTACACAGTTACAAATTAAAAGTAAGTATTTAATGTATGTTTTATTCAGATGTACCAATGCCACGAAATAAAATTAACAGCTTACTGATTCTTTTGGGTCAACGTGGGTTAAAATTAAATGCTGTGCACTTGTCATACATTACTGATGGTGTTCCATTATTTATCATTCATGAGGTAATACCGAATTCACACAAATATTGAATTAATTAAAAATAATTTATTTTTTATTAATAAATAATTATTACTGTTAACTTTTTTTTTTTAGATTGGAAACGATGTTTTTAATAGTAGTGTAATCGATTCTTTAACATCATTTTGCACAATCCAAGAAATCCAAATTCGAGGAACTGTTGACCGCGAAGCGCTTAAAATTGCTTATGATACAGTTGATAGTTCCATGAAAAAAATTATTGAATTGTTTAAAAAGAAAAATGCTCCATTTGCACCGACTCGAAGTGTACTTGCTATAATTACTACTTTAGCTACCAGATGGGAGCCATTGAAAAAGTATTGACATTATCATATTTTTTCATTTAGGTATTTGGCAATAACCAATAGGTTACATACATTTTGATTTGGTTTTTCAGGAAATACCTAGATTACTTTAAAAATAATGAAAGTTCATCATTAATTGCTATAGAATCGAGCAACATGAATATTATATGTAGTTTAAAAGATCTTCATCATCATTGTATGCTCAATGAATCGTTGATTGACAATTATACAAAAGAGGCAGTGAATGAAGCTTCTGCAATGGTGGCTGTAATGTTGCGTGATTATACATCATTTTTTGAGGCGAAAGCGATGAACAATTTTACAATGAGATCATATCCTTTTAAATTAAGTAATAAATTATAAAACCATTTAGGTGAATAATAATTTAAAATAAATAATAAAAATGGTATAGAAGAAAAATATTTTGTCTAGAAACTATTCTTGCCATTTATATTATTTTTTATTTTGTTTTGAACGCATTATTTTGTATAGGTATTTTTCTTTTAAATAAGATATAATATATTTTCTTTAATTCAATTTATTTTACAAGGTCAACATTAAATATTAATAAATATTTAGAAGAATTCCCAGGTCTAGTACATTTTATTTATGTAGATCGAATGTCTCATAGGATGATTGCTCCAGGTTTAGAGTTTGCATCACAAGAAACACTTGAACTTACTAAAAAAAAGGTGAAAAATAAGAGTTATGTCATAAATTAACTAGATATGTTTATTTTCACTTGTGTATCTCATTAAAAAATAATATTATATTGTTTTACATAGGTATGGTCCATGATCGATTTTAGTAGACAGCATTTAAGAGATGGACATTTTATTGTTCTTTGGAAAGATAACACTTTTACATATTCCTATTTCTTGTGGTTTGAGGATCAATCGGTAAGTGGTTCTATAATAAATAACAATTTTATTTTCAAGTGAGAAATTGGTACTTTCTTACTATCCAAGTCTACAGCTGTAGTCTCAACTTTTCTGCCCTAGACTACCTCCGTAAAAATATATTATACTATGTGCAATTTGTTTTTGGAAAAAACTTATCTAACCTACCATATTACTGAAAGAAAAATAAATTGCAAATACCAATAGACATTTTGTTTATAATGATACATAAATATAATATTCCTAGGCTCGACTAGGGTTAAAATTGTAGTGGTATATAGCCCACCTAACAAAACTTTTTATTTAAAGTGACCCATAGCGTATATCTAAATCAATAAGGGTTATTTTGGGGAGGTTAAATCTTAGTCAGGAGAACCTAAGCCCCCCCCCCCTAGTTGTGCCACTGATTAAATATCTCTTAGGAATATATAATAAGCTAAATAGTTATAATACACATCTAATTGAAGAATAAACCTTATGAGGTAGATGAAAGACAAAATGCCAAACGGGCTCTTACAAATTATACCTAACCTTGGTGTTAATCTATATTATTTAACCGTGGTCTTAGAATATGAAGTGAATAGTGAACTTCAGGTTTGTGGTAATCCGTAAAATATTGTAATAAGACCACAAAAAACATTTATATAAAATTCCAAAAGCTTATATCTATCTGACATCTGTTATAAATTCTATGAAATTATCTACATCTACACATTGAGTGTATAAAAAAAATTCATAGGATGCATTTTGCACACCTTTATATCCCATAAATGACATCCCTGAATTTACCTGGTTACTTAAAATGTTCTATTTGAAGAATAAATAATTTAAAAATATATTTAACTCTAATGAATTATAAATGTATAACCATTACTAGATACAACAGTCACTAGCTTATAAAATATTGAATAAATATTATAGTTTGCTGAACAGCTGAACTAAAAATGTATTTTAAACTTCTAGTAACTAACAACAGTTTAAGTCATATAAAATTACAATCATAGTTAATTTTTATAGGTTTATAGGTAATTTATTTTAAGATCTCAGTTCATAAATGCATTTCATTTCAGCAACATCCAGTCCCTATTTGACGATACATTTTGATTTTAGGGTACATCTTTAAAGCCAAGAGTTCAACCTACAGCTTCAGAGTTATTTCCAGGAATATTAAATGGTGACTACTATGAGTGAGTTGAAATTGGTAAAATTATTTTTAATGTTAAAAGTTTATTCAGTGAATTAATGTTTCCAGGAAGCTTTTGGAACAATGTTTTCCAAGAATGCCAAAAGGAAAAGTACGATGTTTTGAACTATTCTGTGTGCATTTGGGCCTGGCGACTGCTTCCTGTGTGTTGGAACATTCCCGGAGATTATCAGCAACTGTATGGGAAGTAACTGGAAGACCTAGCAATCTTCTAGATTTGTTTTAAACTGCTATGGTTTATTAAAATATTTCATTCCATTTTTTTTTTTAAAATTAACATTCTGTTTGTATTGATCTCATAGTATGAAGTCACTTAAACCATTTTTTTTTAAATATCTATTATTTGTTTATTGTTTGCTTATTATTTGTATTATTTTATGTTATGATTTAATTTAAATGTTTTATTATAATTTATAGATTTACTCGATAACAATATATTATATTATATTATTGCTACTTAATAATGGTGAACTTTATACTTAAATTAAAATAATTTTTATGTGCCAATTTATGAATTAAAAATTGAATTAATACTAAAATGGGTATTTTTACTGTTATTAATATTATAATAAGTGTACATTATCAAAAAAAAAAAGAAATAATATTATTACCTAAGTAGTCTTGGTGAATGTTTTTATACGGGTCCTTAATCTATGTCATATTGTTAATCAAATATATGATATTGCTTTTATTCTTAACATTTTTTCATTGTTTTTAAATTTATTTAATATATTGTAAGTACATGCTTGGTGTTATTATTACACTTCGGAGAGAAGTAGGTACAACACTACAACCAGTACTATAACTATAAAGCCAATGACCTTGGTGCAAACAAATGTGTATTTCTTGAGCATCATACAATTAATGGTACACAAAAAAAGACAACTGACTTCACACTGAGTATTCTTTACTCCTTAGATAGGATACTATTAGTGGATGTATTGAATTTTAAAGAACCAATAAATAATTTCTACATTGAAACAAATCTATTTAAGAAGTCACTCTAGAGTCAAAACTGAGTAATTTCCCAAATATTTAGATAAATAATTCCAAGTCAAAACGGAGAGGCCTTTACATTTTAACTATATGAAATTACATACAAGATAATAATTAAATTATTATGAATCAAATTAAAAAAACCATCTGTTGACGTCTATGGGTCTTTGAACCTGCGGGCCCCAGTTCTGTGCATCGCCCGCACCTATGATTTTTACAGCACAAGGTGCAACATAATTGATGCTATATAGGGTGTCACCTGTCGATGATAGTTGACCTACAAAGATCTTTGAACACCTGTGGTCATGTAAAGTTATGAAGCTGAGTTGAGATAAAATATCCCATTTTGCCAGTGTACAATTAAATAAAAAATATATTCACTGCCTGTGGAAAATGTTCATACTTAATGTTGCACCTAATTACCTAAGTAAATTGTTTAAAGTATTCTTGTAAATTTATAAATCATTTTTGTACTTTCTTTTTTTGGATGGTTTAAATTATAAAATTGGCTTTAGATATTCAAGACTTGAGCTCTATAACGTGAAAAAAAGTATAAAAGAAAATTCAAAAACTACATATATTGTTTGGAACTATACATTTTTAGTGTTCCCATATAAGTTTTTATGTGCCGAAGTACTGCTTGTAAAATATAAGAGGGGTGGACAAACATGATTTTGGCTCTCCTCCCAAAAAAATGCAGATCCAACTAAAAAAAAACAAAAGTTTAAATTAATATTCATGAAACAAAAATAATTAATATTCAAATTTCAAATAAATTAAGTTATTTGAATATTTTATAACTGACTGCTGTTTGGTTTCAAAATATTAGTAGAAATCGAATATAATTACGTGACATAATAATTTATTTTAAAAAGCATAACAAGTCTATTATATAATATATTATGCTAGTACTGCCTGTACAAACTACACGATGCCCACTGTAAACTGTTTTGTAAACAAGACCGTACTTTTGCCTTTAGTTCTGCATAGCAATGGTCTCGTCTCCGTTGGCTGCGCTATAACAGAAATTAACAACTATACATAAACTGGACATACAATATGATAGGTTAGCAAGTATACTGAGATTATTTCCATGGACAAACCTTAGAGTTTAATAACTTTTCTCACTCAAAAATTACAAAAATTACACTCGCTTGACAGACAACCACATCTGACGGCTGACAGTCCTTGAAGTTAAGGTGAAATGTGAAGTTATTAATATGTTGACGGCCAAATGTAAGCTCCAGCGTAAATAACTTGTTTTACCCGAAAATCTAAGATGGTGTAATTGCTTACATATACCTTTTTAACTAACAAAACAAATAGTGTAATTTCCTACATTAACTTAATGCAATTTTTAAAAATTAATATGACTATTTTATTGAAAAAATATTTTTTTTATTATAAGTTAAAACTTTTGTGATTTTTTGATTTTTCTATGCTTATTAAGCATTTATGCAAATATAGACATACAATGTTTTCAAATATTATATTGGTTTATGTATAAATGTTATTTTCTTGGTCTATAGCTTAAAAGTATGTTGTCACAATTTATTGACTGGAGGTCTGGTTATTTCATGATAGTATTTAATAAAGTTTATATTTTTCCAGGTGTTTTGGTAGAGGGGGGAAACAAGTTCGCTATCTGTAATTTAGCTTTTGTATTTATAAATATTGTGATTACAATTAATATTATAATTTTAATTAATTATAATTTTTTTTATACAAAACTTGTGTAAAAAATAAAAATAAAATAGTTTTACTGCCATAGCATCACTGCAATATTTTTGTCATATTTACATAAAAAATAAAAACTGCTTTTATAGCAGTACTAGAACATTGATTAATTTAATTATAAAAATTTTGAAGAAACAATTTAAACTAAAATATAAATAATATTATACATGACAATCTGTTGGATATATTCATTACCAAGATTTTTCAACTATTAACACAAATATATCTTATACTTAATACATTCTTCTAAAACCTATTATAACATGCAGGTTTACAACTGTCAATGTGTAAGTGTCTTAATCTGTTGATCACGTCTGCCTTTAAGTTAATGTTCCTGTGCTCCACATTGTCAAACACATTTAAATTTGAGTTGATGTCACCATGTCTTGCATTGCCAAGCACATCAGCTTTTGAGTCAATATCGTTGTGTCTGACATTGTCAAACATTCTGGCTTTTGAGTCGATATTGATACGTCTCACATTGTCAAACACGTTGGCTTTTGAGTCGATATTGATACGTCTCACATTGTCAAACACGTTGGCTTTTGAGTCAATATTGATATGTCTCACATTGTCAACCATGTTTGCTTTTGAGTCGATATTCATATGTCTCACATTTTCCACCACGTTTGCTTTGGGGTCGATATGAAGATGTGTAAAATTTTTGTTCACCATGTCTACTCTCGAGTTGGAGTGGGCCTTTTTGGGTTTGGCGTACTCTCCATTCTCAAGAATCATGTTCACTACACTCTGAAGTCTCATTTTAACAGCACGATGACTGCAGTCCCCATTCAACACACTTTCTAGGCTCTCCCAGTAATTATCTAAATTTACCCTGGATGATCCTGTGATCAGCCGGAGTAGGTTTACAGTCTGGCTGTCACGGTACGGTTTCAACTTCTATAAAACAGGGAAAGAAACAAAACAGTTAAAATAAATTTTAAAAGATAATAGAAAATTAGTAACACTTTCAAACAACACAATAATAATTATTGTGTTTTAATACATTTATCTGCAGACAGCAAGACGAGACTATAGTTCGCTATTTCTAAGATATCTCTCTCGTATATTATATACTGCAATATAGGTACGTACTTGTTTCAATTCCTTTAGGCGGCGTGCGTATTCAATTTTCTTGTTATTATTCTGTTTCGCCATTTTGGATATTTTCGGATGCTGTCTGTGCAATTGTTGGTAAATTCTGAACATAGATAAATATAATATAAGAATTTTCTGAATAAAAACGATGGTCAAATTAGTACAACTACTACAACTTACAACTTACAAAGTTACAACTCGCATTGGCGTCCTGCGAAAAATCGTGTCTCCGTAGCAACCTTTTATCATTAACATTCACGTAATCACGTTTCACGATTATAAAGAACAGACAACAGGTGATCAGGTTAGGTATCGCCACTGAAATAGATAAGAATATACTGGAGCGCGGACTCGGCCGTAAAAACGAGCCTTCGCGTTTGACGTTACCCCCACTCCTGTATGGCAAAAAATGTTTTATATTACGACCTATGCTACGGTTGCAGACGTCCAGTATATTTTAGTATTAACTGTATTAAGTATTTGTTTTGTTTTATGTAATTACCTATATAAAGTAATTAAAGGATTGAGACATTAAGTTGCTCTCCATACAGGAATTAAAATGGTTTTGTCATGTTCGGAAAATGTTTGTCTTAGGATTTATTGTTGACATGAAAAGTACCTTGGAAATGTCTTATAAACTACTGTATAAAAATCAGAACTCTTTAAAATTTGTCCTCACATATAAAGCTTCTCAAGATCATATAGAACTTTTTTTTGCCTGTGTACGTTGTAGAGGTGGATGTAACAATAATCCTAATTGCATTCAGTTTAAACATACTTTGAGGCAGCTATTATTTACAAGAAATATAACTGTTGAGAGTGGTAACTGTTGTGATTTTGATGCACTTGAAGATGACATTTTAGAATTTTGCTCTGATAAAAGAAGGGTAAGGAGTGTACAGGAAGAAACAACATTTGATGATGATGAAAGTGAAATTCAAACATATATAGATCAACTTAACAATTTACGGTTAGGAGAATATACTACTGATATTTTAGATTATATTTCGGGATATATTATTCGAAACTTGGTAAAAAAAATTTCCTGTACTTTTTGTATTGAAGCATTAACAGAACATCAATCTGATCATATTTATGCAAACAGTTTAACATTTACTTCTTCTGTTAATCGAGGAAAGCTGTTCATTGTTTCAAAGGCTATTTCTTTGATTGTTCAACATTTAGAAAAAGCATTTCAAATTATTGTTGTAAAGGAAAAAGCATTACATACAAATGTATCCTTAAATATTTTTGAGTGTGCTATGAGAAGCATACTAGCTAAAAGTAAAAATTTCTTTTTTACTGGATTCCATCCTATCAATGTTGATCTTGGTACTCCTAGTCATGAATACACATTATTTAAAGCTATTTGTAAACATTTTATTAATATAAGAATGCGTCACTATCAAAAAGAGTACAATATTCGTGAAGTACAAAAAAATTAATCTTCATTAAGGGTTAAGCTTTCCAAATTAGTTTTATTTAAAAATGTATAAGTTTTTTTATGTACTTAATAAATTTATGTATTAACGAATATTATGTTTGTATTAATTACCCAACTTTTATTTATAAAACTAAGAAAAATGTTATTTTTTCATTAATAAAAATGTTGTTCATATAATTTTTATTTTTAGTAAATTAAATAAATATATATGTATATAAATTTGAAGTCCACATGAACACAAAAAAGTTGGTACCACAGTCAACGCAATACGACCATTTATCCCAAAGTTATGTTAAGTTAAAATGTGTAGCCTTTCAATGTTATTTTTATGGGAGCTCAATTTCATGCCATACGGTGGTGGGGGTAGCGGCAGATGAGACGGCCTGTTTTTCCTAACATGCAAACACGGGCGAGTCCGCGCTCCAGTATATTCTTATCTATCTCAGTGGGTATCGCACGCTGTATCAGCGGTCAAAACAATGGCTAAATAGACTTAATATTAGTATTTAGCACGATTTAAGATATTATTTTAAATTAGAACACTTTATTGTTCTATGGCTTTAGAGTACTTTTTCATGGGTTAACCAAACCTAACTTTTTTGTAGTTACGCTATGGCTTCGCGTAGTTTATAAAACCGCCAAGCGCTGCACGTCAGACGTGCTCGTTTTTTATTATTTCATAATTCATGTTATTAATATTATTATATGTCTATATCGTATATTGATATCATTAGACCTTGCTATTGTCTATGGTGACTGATGAATACGATGTTCCATCACGGTTTGGAAACAGTTTCACTTAAGTTACCCAAATTTTTTGAGACTTGGGTAAATTTACGTTTTAAAATTTATGGGGCCAAAAAAATTCTCCTAAATCGTTAGTTTCGAAGTTATAACGATTTGAAATCCGCAATTTTCTGTATTTATAAATACGTACAACTATCTGGTTTACAATGTCTTTTACGAATTTATATAATTTTCTTAGAAACTTAAGTATTTTAATGAGGGTATGCAGATAATGTATACAGGTACGAGGTAGTGTACAATCGAGAATTTCAAGTGACTATACTTGAAAATAATGTCTAACTAATCTTAGAAACTAATGTTTTGGTAGCATTTTTTTTGCAACCAACATTTAAGATTTTGAGTGGAGCAATGAATGAATTTTACAAGATGTGGGTTTTTTTTTTAATTTTTATTTGTGTCCGTTTACACGATAACTAGTTAAAATAATGCTTCGATTTTTAACTACAGTATTTTTTTCCGGCGGGAAGATGAATCTAGTAGGTCGACATTTAAATAATTATCAGTTGATTAGAAGCCAAGTTTTCAAAAGCATTGGAAAAAACAAAAAAAAATTCGACAAAATCGATTTTGGTTAATACCTAGTGTATTGGTGTAACTTTTAAAAAAATTGAGTGTAAATTCACAATAATTTTTTATGAGCGTATGAAGTTAAAATGTTGACAAAATTCATTAAAATCACGAAAATAGTCAAATTATTTCAAGTTATAAATTCATAAAAAATGTTCTATTCATATCTAAACTTTGAAAATATAACACAAGATTCCCCTTATGTTTTACATAAAAAATAACTTTACCGGAAGGCGGAAAGTCAACTAAAATATATAAGAGCGTTTGAAATTAGACATTGGATATTCACCCGTAAATTAACAAATTCTTATACAACGAAAATACAGTCACTCATTTTTTTATTAGAATTCATAGTTTAAATCTTGAAAAAATGTATCAAGTTTTATCATTTAAAATTTCAATTAATTTTGGTTTCAAAAAATAATAATCTGTCCACAGCAGCTGGGCACAGAGTAGTTATTGACTCGTTATCAGAATAAACACAAATTATGATAACTGATAAGCTATTGCGCTCTTTTGTAAGAATGTAAATTCAAATTACTTTATTGTTGTTACTTGTTTACCTCTTGACTAATAATATAGACTATAATAGTTGTAGTCAAGTGTACAAAGTACTTACCTAATTCCGTCCTCACTTCTCATTTTTTCAAATGTAATCTCGAATCCGAGACTAGACAGATGCGAGAGGAAAAGCCATGTCGATGAAACAGTTACCGTCGGAAACTATTAAATTGATAAGTAGTACTCAGGTCATTACTTCGGCGTCGTCGGTGGTGAAGGAATTAATGGAAAACTCTATTGACGCCAATGCTACAATCATCGATATACGTCTGGTATTAAAAATCAAAAATAAACATTTTAAATATTGATGTAAACATTTTATAAACCACTCATTTTGTGATGTGTTGAACAAATGGTTCAATATTTAGGAAAACTATGGGCTGGATAAGATTGAAATCCGTGACAACGGGGTTGGCATTTCACACAGTGACGTGTATGTCATGTGTTTGCGTAATTACACTTCCAAAATATCCGAAATATCCGATTTAGGTATGCCATGTTTTTTTTTTATTCCCCGATAGAATACATTTTTTTAGTTTTATACTAAACAGGTAAATTGACTTACTATGGATTTCGCGGCGAAGCTCTTAGTTCTATTTGTGCTGTAGCTGATGTGACTGTCATTACAAAATCAGATTTTGATGAATATGCCAAATCGTTTACCATGGACAGCAATGGCCGTGTGAAGAATAGTACAATTTGTCATCACCAAAAAGGTTGGTAAATTAAATTTTCATAACTTTCAAATGATTCCGATATGCATATAACACCTATACTTAATATTAAAATATAAGCAAATGTTTTTGCCTATGTATTACCTAATATTGACGAGTCTCGTGCCGTATATATAGTCAATTTGTGTGTCACATAAGATATAGTTACATGTATTATGTGATACATAAATTGACTATGCATACGGACAACACAGTTTCTGACGTTAACTATTAAGTATATATTAGTATTTTCCACGGCTGTTGTATATAGTTTCTAATACTATTTATTATAATTTACTCAAGTTTCATTTTAATGGTATATGTTTTTAATAGGTACAGTTATCAAAATAGTAAACCTTTTCAAAAATTTGCCAGTTCGAAAACAGATTTATAGTTCAAAGAGACACTGTGTTAATGATTTACGAAGAATAGAAAATATTGTTAAATCATTAGCAGCTATTCAACAAAATATTCGTGTTTCTCTGGTTCATAATAAATCTGTGTTGTGGCAAATGACTTCAGCTATCGATTTGGCGGTGACATTTGGTCAAATTTGGTCATCGTCAATGACTAAGTATGTAAAGCACTTGCCGTTTACCAGCGAAGAGGTTAGCTTTTGATGTAATTGAAGTCAGATAATTTGATAATTTGATATTACTTTAATTCATAATCATTTAATCACATTAGGTAAATATTGATATAGTTTTACCTGTACAAAATATAAATGTGCAAAATTGTTTTTTCACCACAAATGTTGCTGATGCAATTTATTTATATGTTAACAAAAGACCAGTCAGGGACAATAAAATTGAAAAAGTAAGAATACATATTATCAACGAGTAAGTTGATTTTTAATTATTTTAATTGGTGACTAAATTATTTGTTTTCTTTAAATAAATTATGTAGCTTATTGTTGGAGAATTTAATAATTATTTCGGGCATTATTTACCTCCAGGCAAATACTTGCCATGTCTTATATCAATAACCATTCCGCCTGAAACTATTGACATAAATTTGGAACCAGATAAATCTCGAATATTATTTCATAATCAGGTACAGTTTATTAAAATGATCAAATTTCGACTATAATGACATTAATTACACCAACATATTGATTATTATGGCACAAAACTTGTTACTGTGTTAGTCTCAATGGTGTTGTCATAATGTCATTACTAATGTTAATGAATGTGATACAAATTAAAATTCAATTAAACTCTATTTTTCAGGATATGATACTACTCAATCTTAAAAATTGCATTACTAAGTATTATTATAATGATCAAGTAGAGAATAATGAGTCTAATATTAATAAAGTCTTGGAACCACAAAATAATAAAAGAAAAATACCGTATGATTCAGAAGAAGTCCAAATAAAAAAATCTCCAATCTTAATGTCTCAGGTTAATGATTCTTTTGTCCCAAATGCAGAGTCGACTAAAATTATTAACAATGATTCATATAACTCTGTATTAAACAATGACGAGCATACACAAATTGTTAAGGAATTAAGTTTAGAAGATATTGATTTTGAAGAGCCATTTATGTCAAAGAAAAATAAAAGTGACAATAAATGTTTAGAAAATTACAAAGTGGAAAGTACCAATGATATTTCAGAGTATCGTAAAAAGTTATTGAATATTGGAAACACTTCTCCTTTGCAAACTATTCAATCTGATGACGCAAATGTTAAAAATTTTAATACTGAAGACATATCAATTTCTCAATGGAGTAAAGGTGATGTAGTTCTGAATGGAAAACAATTAGAGGTATTTACATTTATCGATTTTATTGTCTTGGAAATAAAAAAAAAAAATGTCTAGGGTGGAGTGGTGTTAAAATCTGATTTATTGCTTGAAACCTTAGACAAAAACAGTATGCCAAAAACAAATACAGAAACTGAAGTTCTTCATTCTCGAACTGGTATAAAATATTAATATTTTTAGTTATTTGTATTTTAAACATTAATTTAACTGTGTTTATCATGCAAATGATTTAAATATTTGTTACTTGAAATAATACAAATGTTTTTCAGTGCCCCAAGAGGATGAAAATATTATAATGAAAAATTATAATCCAGTGCATATAAATGATGAGTCCTCGGATAATATTTCAGTAAACTCATCAAATAGCAGTATGAAACAGTTAAAAATTGAGCAACTTTTTCGTACAGTTTCTATTCCTGATGAGCAAGTTCCTGGTCTCAACCATTTGGTAAATCGTCCACAGTCATGGGTACCTCAACCTAGATCAAAAAGACCAACAAGAGGTATTTTATTTATTTCGAAATCTGTGTTATGCATAAGTGGGTTAGAACTTAGAATATACTTAAATTACAAAATATAAATAAACTTATCCATGTTTATTCTTTTGAAAAAATGGGAATAGGTTTTTAAATTATAAAGCAATATTACATATTATGTCTTGAGTTGTTGTTATACTTTTTAAATTATTGTAACCAATTTATGCATTGAAAGTTTGAACACCGGAAAAAACCATATAACATTTATATATTTAAATAATAAATAAAAAATTGTATTTGATTTAATTTATTAATAGAAAGTAAACAAATTTAACAATTGTTAAATAAAATTAAAACGATGAAGTCAGTTAATAGATATTATTACATTTTAGATATTCCTGAAGAAGATCTCAGTGACACTATTCGTAGTGTCAGCAGTCAAATGGGAAACAAAGAGATGTCAGGATTTACACTGTTTGCCAGGGAAATTAGAATTAAAAGTATTAACATTCACACTAGCCAAAATGAAATATTTGAATACAAAACTATAAATTAATTTTATTTAATATAGTTATTCAAGAAAATCCAGGAATAGAGTTTACAAAAGTAAGCAAAGAACTCGCAAGACTATGGGGTGATTTAAGCGAAGATGAAAAATTAAGGTATAAAAAATTGTCAAATGAACAGAAAAAAGTGATAATATCCACTAAAACAAATGATGTTCAATTAGAGAAAAAATCATTTAAATCCATCTCTAAGAATCTTGAAAGGCATTCTACACAAATTAACATAGAATTATCTGAGATCAAAAGAAATGTTCTGAAGAAGTCAAAAATTATGTAAGTGTCAAAATTCAATTTGTTAAATAATTGATTAAATGAAAATTAAATTTTAACCTTAAAATAGATTTTTTGAATAAATTAAATATAATATATACTACCCACGATAAGGTTATATTCTTATATAATTACATAAACATTTATTTTTCAAATAGTTCATCAAAATTTATGCTTATTGGTCAAATTGAGGACAATAATTGGCTTTGTTGTGTGCGTAATGAAATACAAACTCTAAATATTTGTCGTCTTCAAGAAGCTGTGATTTTTTTCCAGAAATTGGCTGATAGTGAGATACCACTTAAAATGTTGGACCAATCGATTACAACAAGCAAAAAGTAATTATAACTTTTCTACTTTGTTTATTTTAATTAAAATTTACAATGTATGAAGATTAGATACAGATAAAAAAAACTACTAAGCTGCGATTCCTACTTGCAAGGCACTATTGATTTACTTAGATATTAGATGTTCATAAATCATAATTGAGTTAATTTGTGTCTAAAGAGTTTTTTGTATAACATTGTATATTTGTATTATAATGTATGATAATGCTTTATGGATTGATTCCAATAGTAAAATTTATGATTATAATTAAAAAAATTTTTATGTTTGTAGATATCTGGGTGAAAAAAACTATCGCTTTTTAATGGATTTGGATACTTCATACGAACCATCAGCTGATAAATATACTATAACAGATAAAAGAATCATTAAGAATGGTTTTAATGTTGTTATTGTATTTAATGGTATGTTATGGTTTATTGTCAAAATATAATACCTACATAAAATGTAATTAAAATTCTAACAGATGATTCTGAAAATCCTGATATAAACATCACAGATGTAGCCCTTCATATATCAACATATGGTGCTGAGGAACTCAAACAACTTTTAGAATTGATGCAATTGGAAAAAGAAAATAATCTACATTGTTGCCGTCCATTGAAAGTGGTCAACTATCTCCGAGTATTTTCTTATTTATTTTTTAAATAATGACATTGAAAAAATGAACTTATTTTGATTTATTTGTTAAAATTAGAGTGAAACAGTGAGACATTGCAAAATAACCGGACTCCCTAAAACAAAGGAAGAAATAAATAACCTATTGGAGTATTGGTTTCAAAATGAAAAGCTTTTCTCGCATAATACTTGCATTCACTACAAAAACGTTTTTTCATCGATACACTGTATTAATGAGAAATCAAGAACATAAAAATATTCATTATCATAATTCTTGGTGTAGTTCAAGTATATTGTGTGTTGTCAACATATTGCTTCTAATACTAACCACGTAAAATTTTTTTTTTATGTATTAATTGAATAATTATTAAATATATTGTACAGTGTTTTTAAAATAAATAAATAAACATGAATATTAAATATTTTCATGCAAGAAAAAAAATGTTATTATTTATTATTATCTAAGAATTAGGTAATTACTACATTTCCACAGCTTAGAATATATCACGTTTTTAGGTTTATATCAGTGTGCATTTGTTGGTACAATAACTGTGTTTTAGGGGTCGATAATGTTTTGTCCAAATACTATAAAAGTAAAAATATGATAGTAGTCAACCCAAGGATAATGAGTATTGAGTATATAAATATAATGTTATAATTCTTGATTTTTTTACCAAAAAATGTTAATGTTTCAAAAATAAATCTATGAAGTAGAACGTAGGTACAATGCAGTTGTGTAAAACATAAATTGATATTCAACAATCAACATAAACAGTCAGAGGGGCCCAACCAATAACGTTTCGTGAAACTTGGTGGCTCTAGATCCCTTGTATAGGAGAGCGAGGCCCAAATACGGACATCAAATTATTAAATAGTTGAATAAATGTTAGAAAGAGTTGATGATGCTAGAAGAAATTATAATAATTGAACGCTTCAGGCATTTCAATCCATCTGCCTCCAAGTAATAACATCTTCTCCTTGGTGTTTCACAAACAATAACCTTCACAAAGACTTACAAATTCCTTCACTCAACCAATTATCAAAACTATATTACTTTAAATTTCACACCAATTTAAACTTTCACATTAATAGAACAACTATATTCCACCTCATTTCCTGGTAATGCACGCAGAAGACTCAAAAGACAGTGGCCTAGAGACCTACTGAATAAAACTTTAAAAAATAAAATTCTTATACTTAAAATGTACCCAGCCGGATGGTACTGCTGAGTGCCTGCCCATTATCGTTAAACTCCTGTCACTAACCATTATTAATTATCAAATTTGCTTATTGTACAAAATACAGTATAAATTGTAAATTATTTTAAATATAAATGTTAAGATCTTTATCGCTCAGACGCTTCTGTGCTAGTTACAACCATCGTTTTTCTATTAGGCACTAATGTTAGCTTAAAAGTGTAGGTTCCTTAATTCTGATCAATAATTAGCATGTATCATACGTTCTAAATACAATAAAATATATTCATTATTACGTATTCCCGCATAGGTATTTTGAATTACATGCATTCTATTAAATATTTTACCAACAAGTAATATGGTATTATAATATTTATTATTATTTTGATAAATATTTCATATTTTTTATTCACAGACATGTTGACAATTATCATCATTCCGTAATCTGTGATAAATTTGTTCAATCTGCAGTCTTAATTAATGAGATAAAATAGGTAAACGATTTTTAATAGCGATATAATATAAGAGTATAGGTATCTGTGATTCAATTGTTTTACTATAGGTATCTATAGCTATACTCTATATGCTACATTACTCGCCATTGACTTATTTTCTCATTCGGTCATTTGATTTTTCTATTTAGTGGGTGCCTAATTTTCTTTTTATATGATTAAAATTTTAAAATATGAATGTTAAATAACATAATGATATTGTGGTAATGGGTATACTCGTATTACTTACAACGATTTTCGACCGATCTTAAATAAACACTCGCAACCCGTTCGACGAGAACTGCAAAATATTGTGTCGCAATTTAGACGTCGTCGTCAAGTTCTGTTATACTGTTTCCTGCAGAATGCCAGAGCACAGAATGCTCCAATTTTTCCGCAAGGTATCGATAAGTTTGTAAAATATCATAGAAAATAAGCCGATAATCAACAACACGTTGTAACAATATCTTTTGCGTATCAATTTTGCTACAAAACGTCGTATATCCTATTTTTCAGTTACCTATTTTAATTTATGGTTAACGAAAAGTAATAACTAATAAAGACAGTAACTTTAACGTCTTTTTTATATTTTAAAAATAACAATAATAGTATTAAATTTGTTTTGGATCAACACCCGGATAGTATAATGTTGTTATAATTATTTAAATACGTTTCCGATTTAATTCGTTAATTAAATACCTGCCCAGTGTTTATTATTATTTTTATTTTTTTATTTATTTATTTTAATCGAAAAAGACAAAAATACATACATTATTATTTTTATAGATTCACTCAAACGTTTTCTCGTATAATTATTATTCAACGCAAATAATACGCAATAGCTTGCACATCATAATAATATGCAATACGTGAAGTACACATAAAACAAGTATGTTTTTTACCACAGGCTACTTGCTTTAGATCTGGTCGGGAAACTGCTTTCATCCAGGTCACTTTTTTCGCGAATTCATCAAAAGATAGTGCATTGTACGAAATGCGGGAGGCGCGAGCGAACATTAAAATATATTTTTAAATTTCTTACATCAACACCAAACAGTTTATTCAGACAAATTAATTTCAGTTGGTAGTCCTGGTCCAGGTCACCTAGACTTTGGCGGTTGGTATCTGTTCCAAATGTCGTTTTTGCGGCGCTTGCTCATAGCGACTTATTTTCTATGATGTCTCACAAACAGATAAATTAAGTGCGAAAAAATTTGCACATTTTGCCCGCATTTTGGGCTCTGGCATTCCGCAGAAGGCAGCAGAACTTGATGACGTCAGCGACGCAATTTGTTCTCGTCGAGCGTGTTGCGAGTGTTTATAAAAGATCGGTCGAAAATCATATTGTAATGATGTAAGTATACCAAAATACCACACTGACACACTGTCAATACCTATGATACCCAACTTGTAAGTAGCAATCTCCCGCACATCCTTTGATATTTATAAACGTTGAAAAATTCGAAGAGGCCGCATTTTCTCGAAGAACAAATAAATTGTTGGTTGTTCTTTAGTTTAGTACACTAAATTTCGGTTCTATAGGATTTTCGGGGTGGTGGCGATCCCACTACGTGAAGTAAGCGCAAAAAAGAAAACCACAAGGAACTTTTTTGTAACAAAAAAGTCGTTTTAAAAACTATTTTAAATCCCTTTCCTATATAGTTAAAACTAACATTTCTGAAATTTTTTCATTACTAAATTGGTACTCAACAATGCCGTAAACTATCTAGCTTAGTTTTTAAGTTGAAACAAAAATTAAACAATAATCAAAAAAGATGTTTAAAAATTAAAATTTTTATCTTTTATAGTAAATGGTTTTTAAGAGAACATTCCACAGTTGACAGACAAGAATACCAATTTAGGTATGTGATCAAGTTGAATTTCTAATACTCTTATAGTCTTATAAGTAAGTTATAATATAATATAGAATATACACTTATACAAAGCTTATGTCTTTTCTTTTATTTGACCTTCATTCACGAATGATAATTTTCTCCTTTTAGAAAACGAAAAAAAGTTAGGTATACTAACATTTTAAATACTATACAATTATAAAAAAACAATTCGCCTTAAACCTCGAAATTCAAAATAAGGTAAAATACGTATGGAAATGTCAGGTGTAGCAGCATATAAGTACGTGCAAAAAAATACATTTACAAATTTTTTTATGTAAAAACGTCTAGGTCGGCGAATACATTAATGATCAAGTCCATTTTGGAAGTTTGCATTACACTTATTCCCTTTTAAAATCTAAGTTATATAAAAGACACTTTAAAAACTATTTTCTAGTTAAAACTTCGGTTAAGATTCGATATTATTTTATAATTTATGTAATAATTTCAACAGTTTATCTTATGAATTACGTTTTAAATTCAAAGTTACTAGATTGTTTTTATTTTTGGACATTTCCATTACTTCTCAATTATTTTTAAAATTTTTTTCTTATAGATTCCATTACTATTCCTTTAGATTTTTAATTTATAAAATGTATATTATAATTATCCTAATACACTAATATTAAGTAATATACAATGCCGTATAGATAAAATTGTATTGCCCAAGGTACACATTTATTTACTACACTCGTTTAGCTATACAGAAGTTATATTTTTATTATTATACAGCATCACGCCATCACTGACCTCTTGCTTTAAATATTAAAAATTTAAAACATATCTGCAGTATTATAAAATAATAATGTACCTATAATTTATTATTTAATAATTAAGTATTAAAATTAGCTGCTTCTAAAATGTGAAGCTTCGGGCTATTGCACCTTCTACTACATAAACGCTCCACCACTAATACCTATATAAGTAATCAAACGAGTAACATTAATTTGCAGTGTCGTGTAACTATCATATAAGCACACATTCTTTACACTATAGTTATGGAAATAAAATATAAAAGTCTTTTGTAAGTATTATTATATTATTCATTTTACTTATATCTCAAAACAATCTGTGCGGTGGCGCAGTTCGGTCTTTCGGTCCATCGACCAATGAATTTATCTTTTAAGATACAGATTATATAATAACAACATTAAATAATGTATTAATAATACTGTTTCGCTATCGGAAGGAAAAAACGAATGAACGATTCCGTAGGTCATAAACGAAAAAAGAAAACATGGTCAGATAGCTCGTCGTCGGAGCGCACGTAGTTTTTTCCGGGCGAACCGTGGTCGGCGGGTAAAAAACCGCGTACAGATGCTGACGACGGACGTCGGGGGGACGTACCTCTGTACATACCACATACAACCTGTACACACACAAACAAACTAATAATATATATATATTATTATTATTATTATTATTACCGTCGGCGCAGGCGAACCGGTACCTCTGGTATACGCCTGTTGCCGCCAGAGTTGGGTAGGTACAGAACGCGACTCGTTCGGTCTTCCCGGTCGAATAACATAATATACCTCTCTCTCTATTTATACCATAGAGCAAGAATATACACAGAGACCGTGTACAACGCGGTATATTATTAATATTACCTGCAGCACTACCTGTGGAACAGTACGTGCGGTGCGGCGAAGGCGACGTCGGTGGGGGACCGCCGCCCGGTAAACTCGCACGACAGGTCGCCGGCGACCGACAACTACCGCTCCGCCATCAGTCTACGGGACACACCGTCCGCAATCGCGTCTCGTGCTGCGTAGTTCGTTTCCTGTTGTTTTGTAGTTTCGTCGCGTTTCACGTGTGCCGAACACACCACGCCGAAAGATCGCACACCTATATTATCGCAGTCACGAACCGCATATCGTCCGTCCCCTACACCGGCCGAGTTTCGAATTTGTAAACACGGGATTTTTCTGTGCGCGTACGACCCGTGATGTGAGAGACGGTCACCGACGAACGTCGTCTAAGCGCGTTACAGGGCATGTGAAATATTTATAAACAACGGTGGGCGCACACACAAATATATATATAAACGAAGCAGTGGACACGACGCATAGTACCACCGGTCTCGCAAAGAGTAGTAGGTAGCCGATCGTCAAACGGTTGTGGACGAGATTCGTCGGCCACCACCATGAGCATGATGATGATGATGAGACCGTCCGACTCGACGCCCATTTGTCGGTGCCGGGTCCTGTACCTGGGATCGGCTGTACCACACATCACCAAGGATGGGCTTCAGGGCATACAGGAGCCGCTCAAAGAGTTGTACCCGGAACAGGGGGCCTTGGGGGCCCGCGGCATCGACTCTTGGCTGAGTGTTTGGAGCAACGGCCTGTTGCTAGAGAACGTGGACGAGAACCACAAAAAGATCACTCGGTTCTTTCCGATTGAGTCACTGCACTACTGCGCTGCGGTCCGGTTCGTCTTGGTGCCCGAGAAGTCTAACGGGTCGTCGCAGCCACGGTTCCTGCCACTGGACTCTCCGTTTGCCCGGTCTCCGAACCCCAACCACCCGCCACTGTTCGCGGCCATACTGCGCCGGACTTCCGGCATCAAGGTACTCGAGTGTCATACGTTTATATGCAAGCGCGAGATGGCCGCTAACGCGCTGGTCCGGTGCTGTTTCCACGCTTACGCCGACTCGTCGTACGCCAAACAATCTGACGGTGGTGGTACGAACAGTACTGCCAACGGTGCAGGTGGCCACAGCATATACGGCACGGTGCGAACCAACAGGTCGGTGGGCAATAATACAATCGAGAAGGTAGAGGGCTGGCGGCGCATGACCAACGGCGGCGGGACGGCCGGCAGCACGCTGACACTCAATAGCGCCCACTCCAACGGTATCACCATGTTGGAGGCGTCCTCAAATTCCATCGACGACCTATCCGAGTGCAATGGTGACGAGAATCACAAAGTGTGGGTGGGTAGCACCAAAGACATATCGGAAAAAGAAGACCTGTACGGTGCCGGAAACACGATGCGCAGCTCGCGATCTAGCAGACCCAGGCAACTGGTTGGGGGCGCGCCACCACCACCACCACCACCGCCACCGGTCAGGGACGACAGTAATAAGTCAGCGACAAAGAAGGCCAAGGAGAGGCCGCGCCGCAAGAGAACGCCAACTGGCGGAAGTCGCGAAGACCTGTACGCCCCATCAATGAATGGTTCGCTCATGAGATCTGTACACGGCGGCCGGAGTTCGGTATCGCTCAACGGCACCATGGCGAGCCGGGGACCACCTAGAGGGTTCATGCAGTATCAACAGGCTCCACCACCGCCACCGCCGCCCAACCACATATATTCCAACGGTGGGGGTGGCACCATGCTCAGACCCGTTAACGGTTATCACCCACATCACCCACATCCGCCACACCACCCACATCACCATCATCCAGGAATGATGCAGCCGCCACCTCCACCGCCGATTATGATGGTGCCCACCACACTGCCACACCCCAAGAAGATGCACAAAATGAAGCCAGGCATGATGCCAGTACCCAGACCGGGTATGATCCCAGCAAACTACATGCCGGTGCCCATGTACATGCATACCGGTAAAAAATCCAAGAATGGAGTGCCCGTGCCTGTTCCAATGGCCATGGAAGAACCGATATACATGCCTTCCGCCCGACCGCTGAGTCCGGTCGCGTCCTATCAACCCGAGCACTTCCCGCACGAGGCGTACCTGATGCAGCAGTATGCCAACAGTGTCAATCACATGAACAACAACAACATAAATAATAACGGGCCAGCGCCCAAGACCAAGAAGGGAAAAAAAGACAAAAAATCCAAGGACTCGGTCAATGGGATGATGCCACCGCTGATGGTGCCACAGTTGATGGTCAACGGCGGCGCCGGTGCAGGCGGAATGATGATGATGCAACAGCAACAGCTGCAACATCAACCGCCGGCACCGCCCGCTGGACCGCCACAGCTGGCCGTCAACGGGCACAGGGTCAACGGCAACGGCATGATGTCGCCCGGACACGACGACATGACTGACGACACGGAGGACTCGGTGTACAGCACCGGAATATACCGGCGCAAGGGCCACCTCAACGAGCGGGCGTTCTCGTACTCGATTCGGCAGGAGCACCGGTCACGGTCGTACGGGTCACTGGCAAACCTCAAGTTCGCAGCGCCGCCAATCGTGCCGAACGGCGTGGACGGGGTACCGAACAAGGTGGACATCAAGAAGGAACGGGAGATCATGCAAATGATGCAGGACCTGGAGCTATCGGGCGACGAGCTGGACCGGGCTGACCAGGTGGTGCACCACCAGAAGCAGAGCAACAACGTGGCGCACCACCAGAGGCCCGTCAAGACGAAGCGATAACGACCACCACGATCTTATTGACGTCACAGCGGACCGGAACTTCGACCGCCTGCAGGTAAACAACAATTCACAGTTCGATTGTACATTATTTTAAATTTTGTTTTATTTTATAACTTATAATAATATTTCATCTATAATCCACTTCGTCGTCGGTAGATCATAAAATCCGTGATCCGTCTCCGTACATTATTATTATTATTACTAATTATAACCGCCGCAGCTGACTGGATTATTCGATGGATAATTATATTATATTATTATTGTGTTCCCCGGGACCCCTTTGTCCCGCTCGTCATGATAATATAATATAGCGTTAACGATCGCGTATTGTCCTTTTCCGATCTTACACGTCTATTTTTCCTCCGGAGCGAAAACCCGACTCTATGAGGCTTTATATGCAAGCGCGTGTGTCGATATAATATCATAATCATATTATTATAATATTATATTGTTGTTCCCAAATGTGTATTATGTAGCCCCGGGTCACGACAATACGTCGTTTCAGTAATAATAAATTAATGTTGATTTCGAAATGCGAATATTCGACGGAATTACAATATACGCGCACATCATGCAAGCAAAATATAATATTAGGTGCGCGTATAAGGAAATTGCTATAGTTTAGGTCAACATTTCAGAAAATATGCGCGTAATAATCGTTCAACTCTGAAGCACAATAACAAACCTTAATTACTACGGAATGTGTCAATACTCAATAACATGTCATATAGTCATGTGTGTGGAGTACACTGTACACATTGACTTCTCTTAACATAATTTATTGATAGTAAATTAATAACAATATTGAACTCTAAATTAAATGGTAGTTTAGACGATTTAGTAATATTTTGTTTCACGGATCAGGTGGACAATATTTATCATTCGATATTAAATCTTAAAATATATTTTTTCTTTAACTCCTCACCCAACTTCAAATACTATCACTAATTTATCATTATTTTAGGTGCTTCAAATATAGTATTTTCTACCGCGATAGTTTTATTTAATACAATTTATATCTATAATGTAGAAGGCACATTTTAAGTAAAATAAAATCTCAACAAGTATGTTATAGGTAATCAAATATTAATAGGAATCGGTATATTTGGTATTTTGGTAGGTAGTTAACATTCATTAGTTTTTTAACTAATGAATATTAAATACTATAAATAGTCTTCTGTACAGTAAATCTATGATAAATACCTCATGATATCTAAGTATACTTACCTATTTTTAAAAAAATTATAAAACAAAAAATAATATGTAAATAATAGCATTGGTATATGAGTAAATTTTAATATATTCTAAAAGTCTGTAGAGAACGTAAAAATAATTTGTGTTTACATAATAATACATATTTTATGTAACTCGTTCATAAGAAAAGATGAACGAAAATGCACTTAAAAAAATCTTGGTAGTTAGCTAATTAGTTTTGGAAACTATACACATATGAATTAATTTATGTCTGTATGACTGTAAGATATGGCATAAGTAAGGTAAATATAGTAATATAGTGTACCTACTGTACCTAAACATAAATAACGTTTGAGCGCTCTACTAAAAAGTAAAAACGATATAATTACAACCATTTAGACTTTATTTATACATTTTGCCTACAATATCGTGTTCAGTATTATATCTAGCCACTTACTTAGCCCTATAATATCAGTTATTGCGGTTACTGGTTATGTTATGTAAGTGTGTAATATATAAGGTGTATATCCTACATTTCTACGAACGAAAACTATAAGTTATAAGTCATAAAGGGTTATCGTCAATATCGACCGCAACTGCAGTGGGTCAATAAAATAAATGTCGTTTATAAACGGTACACGGTTTTGCAACTTATGAATGAGAACCCTATTACGTCGGTACTATTATATTGTGAATCAATTTATCGCGATTTCGCCGACTGTGGACATTGCAGTCTATATATTTATCATATTATGCGCTAAATAGGCTCGTTTGTATCACAATACGCAATTATCATAATAATAAAATAAAATGCACCGTGCCCGTTCCGTGTGAAAAAAAAAACAAAAAATTAAAAAAAGAACGTAAACAAATTTTTGAGCCTTCGCAACGACAATAATAATACGACGGTCGTATCATAGGCGAACACCTCTATAACCGGTGCGGCGGGGTTACTGCGTAGGTATATACTATATACATAATATTATTACACTGTGAGTGGCTCGTTTTGAAAGTGCGCGGCTGCAGAAGCATATCGCGCGTTCGAATAAATACATTAGGCGTAAAAGTATATATAATATTATATTATGTAGGTATAGACAGTTATGTAACATTCGGTAGTTAAGTCTCCCACCGTCGCGTTAAATAATGGCTTATATTATGACGGCCGGAATCGTAGTTTGGCCTTATGATGTATAAAAGTTTTAAAATGTTATACCTGCTGTTACGAGTCGTGTGTCGCGCGGTGGGGGCGTAAACGCGTAATTCCGTGCCCACGACAGACGCGAACGGTGGTCGTCATCTATATCATATTATTATTATTATTACTGTGTAGGTACGTGCAGTTGTAGTAAGTGTATAATACACAATGCGGTGGATATCGTAGGCATACCCACCCAGGGTAATACCTGCCCACGCGTGTACATAGCAGTGTACACATAGGTAGGTATTATATTATTATAATATCGTTTTGCGGTTTTTATAATATTATCATATACCATTCGTGTACGTTTGGTTTTGAAAGGCTGCCGCGTGTGAACCGTCCAGCATACCGTAAAACCACAAACCGTTCGTACCTGTAATAATACAACTCGACGGACGCTATTACTACGCTGGTCTCCGTTGTGCAGGCACAATAATACGTATATAATATACGCGTACGATAAATAAATAAATAAACATTTTATAAACGAGTGGCATCTTTTCGACTGTTTTTCCTATACGTACAACTGGTAGGTACAACCGATATTATTGAGAAGCCTGCTCTTAAAATATATTATACAGAGAGCGTCGTGTGTCTTCGTTTCTGTATACCTATACATAATAATAAATTCGATGGTGTCATGGGTTTTAAAGCGGTCGCTCCGGAATGCGCACCAGCATTCCTATAGCAGACGACGGTCGTAGAGGCGTGGCAGTCGGATAGGCGGATCTGGTGGGATACCTACATAATATAATATAATAACACGTCGGCGGCGGCGTAAGGTAATGAGATAGGTCTTGGTACAAATCCAATATTTTTCCTACGATCGACCGTCTTGAACCGTTTATTTTCTGAAACGATTCTTGCAGTCGAACCTTGACCAGATATGTGTTTGTACTGCAGTTATATTTCCATCCCCTTAGATCTAAACCACGTCGTTCACGCATACACGGATTTGTTTACTTAAATATTATATTAAATATATTACTTTTTAGGTAAGTAGATACATCCGATCCATCGAAGAAAGTATTGACGAGTAGGCTATATTGCACGCTGCTACATTGACACTGATTCCACGGACAGGTTTTATACCTTGGTAATATTATGTATCTCGCGACTGCTGCATCAGTATAGAAATGTTTAGAGAATTTAGTACATTAAATCTAGTATACAATATAATACACAGATCCACTAGGATTTCTAAACAGTTATTAAAATTCCATTATCAAATGAAAGTATTGCAATCACCACGCGCTGTATAAGGCACGCGAGTTCATTTTAATATCGACGGTATTACCGCTCGTCGGCTTTGTTATTACCCGGAAGACGTATGCAAAAATTTTAATATCTACTTGAATTGCAGTAAAATGGTGGAGCATTGTGTTGTAAAATTTAAATTACAATCAAACGGACAATTAAATAGTTTGACTTAACAAAACGCATTATAGTCGCCAGTGGAAAACCGAACAGTAATTATAAACACGACGATGAGTAGGTACTTACCAATAATAATATTATGTGTGTTACAGTAAAAATGATAATAATCGCGGCCGCTGTAGTCAAATGTGAATATTGATGACCGTCAAACGAGTAAAATATAAAACCACAGGTGACCCCAAAACCGGCAACCTGTCGAGTGTAGGAGCCCCCGCGGGGGCTAAGTTCCGACTTTCCTCTGCAGTGCCCTCTTGTGCCACTTTCGTGGTGTAGACGCCGCCCTTCCCTTTATTCGTCCACAGTATATTATATTATATATACATACACGTGCGATAGATAAATTAATATTCTAAACTCTTCACAACGCGTCTAATGCACGAATCGACCGGAGTTAAGCATCCGCGTAAAATTAATCAATGACCGTTTATAACACGTTCACATCCGTTACAATTGTGTCAGTGGACCTATTATTCGACAGCGTACGATTTTCGGTCGCACTCGAACGATTTATCTGTCTAGTGCAGCACGCACTACACACGTCGCGCAATAGGGCAATTATTGGAATTCTTTCAGTTTTTTGGTGGTAGGGGGAGATAATTTTAAATTTTTAACGCTAAAACCTCCAACGATACTCGTTGCACCACCCCCTGATTAGGTTAGGTCAGGTTGCATCCCCACTATTCTCAGGACACTTCTAAACGGTTTACCTATTAAGTCGATTTTGATAAACGTGTTATAATAATACAATCGGCAAATTTTTAGTATAACAAGTCACAGTTTTAAAAATATTCAAAATTGTGTTAAATATATTATTTATTATCTAACAGAGATCGTACATACTTACTTTTTCACTTCTATTTTTCATCTGTGTGCTATGTATAATATTCTTGTACAATAGAACAATAAATTAAATATTCAGAGAACTAGAAAAAAAAATTATTTATACGTCTTATTAAAAGATTTAGCCCCCTCCACACCCACACTGGCATGCGCCATAATTATATTGGACATTATAACGTCACGCGTATACGATCTACAGATTAAATAGTAAACACCATATTTTGTGTGAAAGTACATAGACATTTTGCCACGGTTTTTTCCCACTACATCTTGAAATGGGTCGTGTTCGTTGACTATAGTAAAATAAACATATATATATTTATTTTATTGGCATACATATTGTACCTACACCATTATACCAATAGTTCGTAGTCAAACAGCCATAACGACAATTCGTTACGAAACACGACGAATTCGTTTTATTTTAAGTCCTATAGGCGATTTTCGTGATGAAAACAATTTTCTGTCTATGGCAGTCTGCAGTGGATATTATTATTGTTCTATTGAAGAAAAATTTCGCAATAAACATGATCACGCATACGTACACATAAAGGGGGAAAAAACGACCGAGACGTTTTAGACTTATTAAAATATAATATTATACGCTCGATGATGTGTTATAGTTAGATGAACTTACTCGAAAACCAAACGATAGGTAAAATAATATAAACTATAAATTAGGTATATAATAATATTAAATTAAAACAATAATATAACTTAATATTGAGTAGTGGTAATAAGTAATAACCCGTTAGCAATAGTAGGTATAGATGCACTGCCATCACGATATGGAAAACGAGTTGTTTGGTGACACTCGCGAGCTTTGAATCGTGTCATTTATGATCGGCTTTTGATTACAATGACAATTGACGACTGCTGACTGCCGGACGAATATAATATAAATTATAATATATGTTATATTATGTGCTGCGTATTTTTATTATAACCTCGGTAACGGCTGTCATTACGTGCCACTTCGCCGACAAAGATTTTCTATACATGTACACATAATATTATATTAATATAAAATATCAAATTGAGCTGCGTCATTCGACGGGACGTACAACTGTAATCAAGAATCGTTTAAAATTTAAATACGATTTTCCACAATAAAAATATGCCCACCGCTGCGATTACGAACTGCTATCGGAATTCGCGATTTTCATCTTACAGGTATCACCAATACGGATATCGCTATATGCTTGTATATACCTGTATACCTGCTATATACCTGTATACACCCCATCATAGCAACTGGTCAATTAATATTAAACAGTAAACATTAATTATTATACGTCAAAAAGAATTAATGTTTTTTTGAAATATTTATTTCACATGCATTGAAATCGTTAAAAAAAAATTGAAAACAAATATTAGTTTTTAGTATTTACTATGTTGAATGACAGTACCAAGATAGGTACATTTTCAATTTTATATTCCTAATAAGCATAATACTTTTCTGAGAACTTGGTACAAATATAGTACATTTTACAATTGTTACAAGTTATAGTCAAGTACTCTATGATTTCATCTTACTCGTATTTATTTCAGATTATCCAAGGAAAAATACTAAAAATGTTAAAACTTTTCGAAAAAATGAGTGGTAACCTTTAAAAACCCGGAATTTTATCCTAATTAGTGCGCAGGTTTGTATGTATCCAAGTACCTATCACCCTAAATTCTAAAGAAATCCACACCCTATAATACACATCACATGCATATGCTATCTGGCAACAGTTAGCGGTCGTTATACAATATTATTATGTTATCCCCACCTATAACGCGGAATTAACGTGAAAAAACTTATAGCGTCGGCAAAAGAATCGCCGCCTCCGTCTCCGCGGCGTGTAGATATTATGTTCACGCGAACGTTTTTACGTTTCGTTTAGGTAAACCCGAAAACAATGTGATTCGCCGCGGTGAAAAGCGCCATCGACGGATCGTTCCGGGGCACTGATATATATAAATATATGACGAGAATTCAACGATGTAATTATTACTATAGGAGTTTAAAATGAATTTAAAATGTATTTATGTATATGATCATTAAAAATAAGTAAAAATGTATAGGTAACTATAATTATTCAAAAATGTTGTTTTTTAGTGACTTAAAATTACGTAAATACTAAAATTATTTTTCAAGATACGAGTATTATTCGATTAGAGAATCACCTAGTATAAGTAGTTAGGTATATATGTCATCATTATAATATTATTATGTTTTTAACGTCTCGCCCAGAGGCAGTTTGCCCATATAAACGTACAAATATCTAAAAACACGACCATATATTTGCAGTGACCGCTGCAACTGCGGAGTAAGAGTAAAATATACGTCGCGCATATAGTATATATATATAATATATATATATGATATCATATATTATAGATATATTATGTATTCTTCTTCTGCCATAATCGTATATAATATACGATATTGTTCGTTAAAGAGTCAGTGTACGCTGCAAAAATATGCGTTGAATTATACATATTATTACGATGTACGCGACGACGATGATAATAATAATATTATATACCTACGCGGCAACTGCGTAATATAATCGATAATATTATATACATACATAGGTAGGAGAACGTGTATTAAAATAATACAATACCGATTTGCTCCGTCTTATATATTTTTTTCGTGAGTTATTATTTCGGTTTTCTCTCTTTCTCCTTCACTCTATCGCTCTCTCTCCTTCACTCACTCTCTTCACGAACGCACCGCAGTCACGCCTGGCCGACACGAGGAAACGTTATAGTATAATATAAGCCGTACACTTATAATATATACACATAGGCCGCCGCCCGGATACGTCATCGTCGTCGTGTCGCTCTTGTCCCTCCCTTCAGCGATTCCCGTCACAGCCACAGTCTCTTCCGGCCCGCGCCAATAAACCGACTTTGCATACACTTAAATCGATGATGAGGTGAAGGAGAACGACCGTTTCATCTACACATCAATATTCCCAGACACGAGTGCGGCGTGACGTACTCGAAGCTCGTCGACGACGACTCGTGTACGGTGTGTCCCGAAAGTCCAGAATCGCCTAATCATAATTTCCGTGGCAAATCAATAAAATATGTAATGTTGTAGTATCTAAATGCTGTTTCTTGGACACTATAACCCGTGATAAAATTACATCATTAAATTGAAATTTTCCTTTAGTATATGTATAATAATATAGTTGACTGTCGAGAAATAACCACATTTAAATAATATTATAACGATTTGTGTCGCACGTTCTCAGGGTGATACGGGACTTTCAGGACATTCTATATTTTAATATTATATGCATTTATGCATCCGTTAATAATATGTATGCGCGATCTGTAGTCGAATTGCTATAAGGCCACGTCTGTAACACTTTCGTCTTTATATACGTGCACCCGCCCGCCAACGTCGTCAAGTCACTGAAAATGATTTATACTTAATCGTCATCTCCGGTGAATGTTATATGGACCGATAAAAGGAAAAAAGAGAAACAACGATTTTACACTTTTACTACTTTCCTGGAAAGCAAAATCAACAATTTCATATCTTCTTAACTTTGGCGTTGGGGCTTTGATTTTTATACAAAAGTTTTATAGGAATCAGGTATTATTATATACCGTGTGATCCATGTAAAAACGTGGTGTAACACTCATTATTTCAAAAACTTTAGTATTATTTGAAATACCTACAAGAGTGTCTTATAAAAATCAAATAAATGTATAGAACACTTCTTTGAGAACAATATTTAAAATTAGAAATACCTAATACATTTTTTAAGCACAAGTGTAGGTTAGGACGCGCGGTTAGGTAATTAATTTAATATGCGCTCGTTAAAGTCTATTTTGAGTAAAAAACCAGAAAAAACATCTCGTAGCTGCTGTACATGTCATCATGTCGCTTAGCCCATTTTCCCTATTGGCTATTCCAGTCGAATTATTGCGAAAAGTACTGGTATTGCGTCCGTCGTTGTAGACCGATAACCTCGATGAGACCCGTCCAAGCCGCTGTGTAATAGTAATCCACGAGTACATAATAATAGTGGTGCTGTCGTGATATCATCTTCTCCGCCGTTGTCGTGTCGTCGCCGTCACATCGATACTCGTGGAACGAAAACGGGGGAAAAAAACCGTAATATTATATAGGAACGCAGAGAAATACGCGATGACCGCCTGAACTCTCGCGGGTTACGCCCGTCCGCAAACCGCAGTCGATTATTCGTAACTCGATCGAGCGGGGCGGCGACCGTGTGCATAATATTATCGTTTCCCGAAAAATACAAAACCAGTCGACGTTATATAATAAAACGAAATATACTAAATTACGTTATGGTCGCAGCCGGGTTCGACGACGAAGACAATCAGTGCGAATAATAATGTCATCGTCCGGCCGAGCGCTTCTTCCGGTTCTTTTGTTGACTATATATAGTATACTGCTTATTAAAGAATAGGTAGTTGTTATTACCAGCTACGTACATGATTTTCGAACGTATCAAACATACACCTTATTTACATATACGTTTAATTCCCAGGTGGAGCCATGGAGACCTCATCAAGTGCTCACTGATATATTTTGTTGACACTTTTTTCTCTTGCAATTTTTTAAACTACCACTCTTAAAAACGTTATTATTATGTTCAACGACCATAGTTTTATACAAATATTCAACTTGAAACAAATTAAAATGCACTAACTAAAAACAACACAAGTACCTACTTGTTGATTTATCACTTTTTTATATATATAATTGTAGTACTTTTACAATACCATGCTGTGACCATCATTTATGGTGTTGAGTTTTTGTATAAAGCTATAATAGTATGCCTTGTTTTATAATGTCTCATGGCGTATTAGTACCGCTATTACCTACGTAGATTAGTTTTTGGAATAATAATGGGAACGGACTATGGTATGAGGAATGTCGAGTGACCCTTAATTTGTCTTCATTAGAGTTTAATATATATACTGCGCGATTCCCGCGTTGATTCAAATTCTTATTTCAGACTTTGTGACCTGTGAGAGTGTATTTATGCAATCGTGAAGAATCTAACACGCACGTGCGTATATAGGCACCGTAGCAAACTAGCAAGGCTGAAGACGAACGAATAATCTTCGAACCGTTGCGAATAGAGATAATAGGCAAGAAATATATCATATTATAATAATATATATGGAAATATATAGGAATTTGTGTAGTTATTCGGATAATTGTGCAGGGCCGTAATAATTAATCAAATTAGATGTTCGACGCAAATATAGTTAAAACTTTCTATAGAAACGTCTCCACCTCAACCTCCACAACCATCTGAACAATATCATATCATCTCTGAACCATCTGTTTTTAATTTTTACTACCCCTAAGGTTATCCCTTGGAAGACGACTGAATCGAAAATGGTGCCACGACCGCTTATTTGAATAAATACACCAGTATACTGCTCAAAGTTCCATCAATGGATGACTTCTTCACGATAGTCTAACATAATTACCTATTCTACACATCACTTTCGCTTATTGTAAACAGTTTAACTTACAGATGTGGATTATATTTATAATGAATAAAATGTTGTTTGACGTTAATTGATTACATATTATATATAACACGCGAGCTATTATAATCTACCAAAGTATTACAGCTGTTACGCTATAATATTATATTTACTATGATGAGTAGTGCAGAGACTTCACCTAATCAAACACTACTTTTGTGCGAGTGCATATGGTGTTGTTGTTTGGACTTTAACACGCGGGTAACATCATCCGTTACGAAACAAAAAAATCGTCTTGACCTTGACGGAGAGTCTATTGTTTCTTACGCTGAAGATGTACATAGGACATATAGGTACTGTGTAGTGTGTACATATTATATTATAGTGCAGTAAAGAAATAAAACCAAAGAAGAGATACGTGATGATTTTTTTTCAAAGCGATGAATATTATAAAATATAAATTATTGTTTGTGTACATAATATACGCGCAGATGGTATTCCGTAACATCGCATCCATTAGTCATTATCTCGAATGCATACAAAATAAAAAACAAATTTACCAATGCAAATAATTGCACATATAGTAATATAATACACCTACGCCGTGTTGCCAACTAAACCACTGAATATTTATATTTGAAAATTGATTTAAGAAACCAGAGGGCAGACGTATAATAATATACCTTATTAGGTATCTTTGAAAATAATTCTGGATTTCACGGATCGGATTTGTTCAAAAAGTCGTCTCGGGCCTCGGCAAAATAAAATTGCCATATTAATCTAACGGGATGTTTTTTCTTCATTATTAATTATTAATAGTTCCGGCGATTGTGTGCTCGTACCTATGTATATAACATTAATACATTATATGCATATATATTTATATATTATATATACGTCGTAATGTCGTGTATATAATATAATATTATACTCTTAATACTCTTTTGTTTGTATACGTGTAACGAAAGACAATGTATAAAGCGGTGCCTGTACGAGCACCGAGACGAAAATTATAAATAATATAAAAAATAAAATAAAATTGAAAAAAAACTGAAGGACGAGACAACAACGAAGAAAATCATTACGAATCGTTAGAATGGAGTGAAAATAATAATATCATGTTGGTCAAATTTCGGTTAGTTACGATATTTTTATTGTGAGCGGGTTATGTGCCCATATAAATATATAATATTGTTCCGAGTGCAGCGAATTAAAAAACCATTTTATGTATTTTTAGACCATTGTTTTCGGTTTAAAATTTGACCACACGATGCAATGGCGGTACACTCGAGAATTATAAGTTCCCGGAAACTTCTCGACTCATGTTCATCGCGATATATCATAGTTTTGACGTTTTATGTAGATGTTAGTTCCCACATTACTGAATTGGTTCCCGGGTATAGTATATATAGGTATAGCATGCGAAGTAGTTCTTGAATGAACTTTAATTTTATTAATTGAAAAGCATGTTAAACTTAATTTTTCAAATCTAGTTAATCAATTGTTTTAACCGACAACAGTTTCCTTCCTATTTTACACAGATTTAAGAGTGTCCAAAATACCTAGGTACATATGATTAACACGTTAGTGTTGTTATAGTCAATCTATATTGGAAATAGGTACACCTTACTATATTCTACAAGTATAAGCCATAACTCATAAGCTATATATAAGTACCTATTGTCAATACTAATAATAGTTAAATAGGTATATAATAGACAATAGTAGGTATTATATAGTCTAACAGTCTAATCCACATCAAATAAGTCGAAGTTATTTAAAATAGATAAAAATAAAAAACATGTATAAGTATATGTATACTTATACATGTTTTTTACAACATACCTACAGTTTTTACGAATTTACAATCCCAAAATTTGACGATCGTTCAATTTTTCATTTATTTTATTCGCCAATTAACTTTTTCTTTTCAGCTCTTTTTCCTAACTTCGAGTGTGTTTCTCTGTTTTATTATATACCTAAAACAGAAACATATTTTCACATTGGATTTCTTTTCCGATCAATAAAAATATATTTGGACGGGTGAAATACAATTCTGAATATTAAGTTTCTCGACAAACAATTCTCAACAGTATTAAGTTCGTTCTTAAGCAGTTGAAAATTCTACACACATTTTTGGTGGAAAATCACAGTACTCAGATATTCAACATATTACCTGCATGTATGGGAACTAATTGGAACAATATGTAGGATGATAAATAGTTTTTATTATGGAATTTAACCAATTCCGGATCACCCCGTTCTAACGCGTGTCTGCAGCTGTGTCCACCGCAGTATTATGTTATATTATATTATATATTGTATATAAACACATGCACAGCACAACACACCAAACTCTGAATGAATTAACCGAGCTGCAGATCACCAGGTGTGTCTCGTCGATATGTACACGCGTATATGGCTGCGAGGTAGATAATATACCCATACACTACCTGTATATTATAAGGTACTCGACTTACGACTTTCTAACCTTGACTCGGGCGCGCGCCAGTGTTAAAAACTGGGACACTATTTATAGCCACACTATCTATAGTATATATATTCATGTAGTATACACCGTCCGGTATATAAATGTGTTTATATATAATATATATATATATATATATACATATATATAAGTATGTATTTGTGTATACGCACGCACACACGTCGTTCTACACAATGGGCGTCCACCATTTTTGTGTATTGTATTATTTTTCTGGGGTGCCCTCCACCAGGCGAGCAACAGCCAAGACTCGCGGAGAGACTCAAGAAAACAATGCATGATATTATGTGTGGTGCATAAATGGTTCACGTGTAAACAGACGACGGACATATCGTCGGACACGTATGTGTGTGTGTAGCATGGTGTTCCTCGGGGCCACTGCTCAGGGGTATCAGTGGACCGTGAACGAGCGCTGTTGCTGCGGGAGTCAAGAAAACATAAAAAAAGTAACAATAATAATACGTGTACCTATATGGGCATATATATAGTAATATGTAAACAATACCGTCAGGCCGGTAATGTATACGTAGCGTTCTATTTAACCAGCTACACGCCAACACTATACTTCTTTAAGCTAATTTTTGTGTTTTTTGAAAGAAAAAAATGGTTTTTATAATATATTTTACAGAGTTTGACCGTGGTTTTCGATTATTTTTTGATTGGAATAGGTATATAGTAGCCGAACAGTGTTTACGTATCATATTTTATTATATAAGAAGCGATATCCATACAAGGGACGTATTAAGAAAAACAATTTATTGTATTTTGAGTTTTCATGTCTGCGAAGACGTTATTTTACTTTCGAACGTACCATCTGAAGTAATAGTAAGTGGAAATTATAGGAACCTGAAGAATCACGTATAAAACAAATATTTTTTATGTAAGAGGATTTAAAGTCGAGATGATATCTCAAGTATATGTATAGTGAAAACCACATCTTTGCTGGAGTATACCGCACAACTAACCGTTTCACTTTTCGCTACCTATATATCTTAGCTTAATCGTGCATATATTAATAAAACAAAAATTCGTTCAATATATTCAATATTTATGATACACCGAACGTTTTTAAAAGTGATAACTTTTCGCTACCTATATATATCTTAGCTTTGATCGCGCATATATTAATGAAACAAAAATTCGTTCAATATATTATTCAATATTTATGATGCACTGAACGTTTTGAAAAGTGATAACGGCTTACGATCTTGAATTAAAGTTAATTAGTTTTTTTAAAAATGTGGTGTTATGAGCACTTCAAACTATATTATGAAAACAATCTTTTGCAAAAACACAAAAATTAGTGGCAGTCTGCCGATCACATTAGGCATATCGCTTACCTCGGGTACTTAACGCGTTTAAGTATAATAGGTGTTTATAGTATCATAGATCGTGGTATACGCTTACCTATACGTAGCAGCTTTAATATACTTAATATTATATTGTGACGATACGCGCACCGAAAACAGCGACGCGCGGCGGCGGGCTATAAGGATTAAAAAACTGACGCGCTTATAATATATTATAAGACCGCCGCGCCGCGGAGATTACACCTGCAATAATCGTATAGTAAAACGTTATTATTATGCGTTCTTAAAAAAGAGACGAGGAAAAAAAATGATGCGTTACAGTGCGTTACGAATAATCAAACGATTTTGCGGTTTAACGCGCGTTTGTCCGTTTATATGGGCATTATATGTGTGTGTGTGTGATGTACGCGAAAATAAGGCTCAAAATGCACGCTCACGTATACGCAGGTACGACATGATCTTATATTATAAGGCGGCTTGGCATTTATGAATACAAGTCGTATAGGTGTAATAATAATAATAATAATAATATTCGTTCGCTTATAATATGCGTGTGCGAATTATAATATAATTTTGTTGTATGTAATATGTATATTGATAGTGATTCGCTTTCCACATAATAATATACCTATACATATTGTGAACTAAAACCCAAAGACGGACATTATCACTACTTGCGCTACTTATAGGTAAACCCATATGGATTACTTCATGCGCGTTTCGTTGAAGTCGATACAGTTTTTTTTTTTTAACATACTCGCGCGATTATCTATATTATATATTTATATGTATGCAGAACCGGTATATTTTCTATTATTATATTGTGTTTTGTATTAGTTCTTAGTTCGAACAATATACTCATAGCGCAGTTTTTATTTTTGTTTTTTTATCCAGCGTATGTGTTTTTTCGTATACCTTATGTCCTTATGTACGATTTATTTATTTTTTTGGCGATAATGATTTTTAGTTTAACCGAACGCCAATATGGTTTTAAATAATAAACTGACGTACAATGTTCACATAGGTACCTATAATAATAACGTTAAAAGCGGATATAATATTATTTAATATACTGTTATGTATAGATTGAAATGCGAGTATTATGCGCTGAAAAAAAATGTGGTTAAAACTATTATATTTCGTACAGCGCGAGCAATGTACACTTTGAGTACACATAACAAATACAATAAATCAATTCCTAATAGAAAACACTCGGAGAAATTGTAGTGTTCTTTCATGTTCGAGTTCGACATATTTTCCTTACCTTACGACATCGCAGGACAACCGAAAACATAATGTAAAATATATAAATAACAAACCATCAATGGTTATAAATCTATCATTATACAATATAAATTATTATTTAAAACGATGATTCTAAATGCACATCCGTCATTAAATATACCGAAATTATCGATAACCTATGATGTTTATTTATTTATTTATTTACATTTATCAAAATTATAAGAATATATAGATATTATTTATTGTACAATATATCGGAAAGCGTTGTGTATCAGTCTTTGGTTTTTAGTTATTTATAAAAGAATTGCCTAAAACGTATTAATTAATTCTTGTTGTCAACGCCATTGTTAGGTCTGTCTTGACTGTCTTCCGTCTTGGATTTCGGCTCGATCAATTGGAGGAACCCATTCCAAACAGGTGAATTACAAAATTAAGGAAAAAAAACAATTTATTGAAATTTTATGGTATAATTTCTGTAGTTTGACTCAAGATATTTGATGATTTTCGTATAGGCGTCGAGTGTACAAATATATTATGAATATCACAATAATTTTTATGAACTTTTATTTATACGTTCATCTTAATAATATCAAAAATCGATTACATTTTAAGGTCCAGTTCTATTTGACTATGTAAAGTATTACATCTTAATCCTTTTCCTTCTGTTCGAATACATGAATATAGCAAATATATATTATAATATTTAAAATGGTATTGGTCGTCGTCGTTTATTCCGACAGATTTCTTTGCAGTGAACTTTTAAATTTTGACTTTGGTTTTGATACTTTTTGCAAGTTGAAATGTCTTCAACGCACTTTTTATTAATCTTATGAACGAGAGTTAAATAATTGATAAATAACGTACAATTATATATGACCGTCAGCTGGCTCTCAGATTTTTGACTTTTGTGTTTCTATTCGGTCTGCTTGCGTGACATTGACATTTTTAACAATACCCATTCGACGGAATACATTTAATGAATGAAAACGATCGCCAAGCGACTGAACAAACAAATTACTTATAATAACTATTAGTTTTAATAAAAAATACGTACCTATATATAGTCGAGGAATCTTCGAGGAAAAAAATCGCAAATTAAAAACAAATTATCTTGACTGCTGAACGAATGATAATTGTCATGTACCTACGTGCAAATAACGGAAAACGTAGTACAAAAAAATAAAACCTCGCTAGGTTATATAATATATATACACATAATAAACATTTCTTCCGAACACGCACCATAAGTTTGAACAGACGTCGTTTGACCTGAGGACATTTTTATTTACTGCAAATAGTTTTTTAATCTTGCGTTGTAAATCCAATAGCACCTTTATAACCTTAATAACCACATTTTATTTTACAATGTATTGATAAATGGTGAGCGTGTTTTGGGAAGCAAAATATTAAATATCGCACGTGAGTATAGTGTCGCATATTTGTATGTTCTGATGCCATTTTCATTTTATCCCACCACGTTTTACCGGCAATAGATTCCACTCAAAAAATCTAAATTTACCTGCGTAACATTCAACAAGGAAATTTCGCACAGTGACCGCCGTCAATGTACGCCTCACACAACACGTATAGGTACAGGTACCTCTGCGTATACTACATTAGTTAAAGGATTTAAGTTTAAAATAAAGTAATACAACTATAAAATATATTTAAAATCTTAATAGAACCAAAATAAACTTCATAAAAAATGTAAGGCACGTTTGGGGTGTTTTCTCAGTGTTATTTATTAATCCTCACCGCAGTTATGAGCACAGCGTATAGACAGCTACTTTTCCACATAATATATATATATATTTACTACTATATACTTTTTGTAACTACCTAAGCTATACATTTGTTTGTATTATATGTAATTACGTTTATCCTCATATTGCATAATTTGTATTATATTCAATATATTGTAGTATAAGCCTTGCTGTAGGTATATTATGTTTATAAAAACTAAAAGTTTATATTTTGACACTCAAGTGAATATTTTCTTATATTCACTTCCGTTAGAATTATTTATCTCTAATGCTAAATATCAACGTTACTTCTTGTACTGTTCTAGAAAATTAATTGGAAATAATAGTTCATCGATATTACCCTGTTATGTAATTATTCGGTCTGTATAAGTACATCACGTAGAAGCTGAAAATGATCAAATAGAATATATTACATACGAAATAAAAAATTTTTGTTTAAAATAAGTGGTGACGTTGTTTAAATAAAACAGGTGGTGGCATTGGTAACCTATAGGTACTACTACGCTTTTCTCACTAAAAGATATACGATATCAAATAACTACTGCAACTGGAATCGTAACAAATTGTAGTGAACTTTTAGTACCTATATTATTATAGTTGTATGCCATATAACCACTGAGGTATCATAATATCGTCAGTCCCGTCGCGTACGCAACCGTTTACTACGCGCGTCGTAGTCTTAAATATCCGAGTCCAGTGATCCTCCTGCAGCGAGCGGTAAACGCCCTCTCCGCGCGCACTGTCCTCAGCAGGTCATCCGCACGTCCACTCGGCGCTTGGTGCTCGGTGCTCGGTGCTCGGCCGACATTGGCGACATTCCGACACACAACTCACGACGAGTAAAATATATTAATTACAATTTATAAAAATACACTATTTACTATAATAGAGAGGAGTAATGTGTACGTAAATATTTTATTTCAATATTATAAAATCATTTATTATACATCGACGAGCGCTCGTGAATTATTAGAGAATATGGGCATCATACCATACTACTATGATATACGGCTATTGAAAGTAGCTATCGGCGAATATTTATCTATCTATAACCTGCGATTATCCATGCCGGAAAAATTAATTATTTTTTTTACCTTTCGACTCTATGGTTTTTTTCGATAGAATTTCCGAGTTATGTTAAGGAGAAGATACCGATATGGCAGGTTAGGTAAGGTCATTGCGTTGAGCTATACTAGTTATCAAATCTCAATTAGTGTACAAAAAAATTATCCTAAAAATATTCATCTACTGTATAAAATTAAAAATGTATGTTGTCATACAAAACCTTAAAAAAATATTTGTTCTGTAATACTGTAACCGTAGTAGCTTATGGAGAGCCTGTAATAAAGTAGAAATGAGTATAGGCTCACTTTAGGTTTATTTATTATAATATACTAATCTAAGACTAGATCGGCTACTATAGAATCCGAATTTCACATTACGTAAGTATAATATGCACGTATGCTGCAGTTCTGTGACGTGACATCTTGATGACCCTGTTTAGCCAGGTCATGCGTGTATATATAACAGAGAGGGTAGAGGCCTGAGGCGAAAAATGTTTTTGTGCAATTTGTTTTCCAATAAGCGAACCAAGTTTGACTTTCGAAAACCCCTGCTCAGAGACGAGACTGCGGTACGTATATAATATAAAACTCTTGCATTGACGACAAAATGCTCTATTGTCCCGCTTTTAATGTATTGCATTGTATACCTATATATAATCTTATTCGAAACGAAATTTGTTTACGACGAGCGGTCGCGCGCATTATACGCGAGTATATTATATATTATATTTAAACGGCAATGCAGATAGTACAAATAAAGTTGCCGAGTGAGGTCGTGGATCGTCCTTGACCACTATGCACAGCTGACGCGAGGAATGTTCGTAAAACACCCATTATAATAATATTATTATATTAAACCGCTAATTTGGGCTTAACGAACGTCTGTTCACGATTTGAATATTATCAAGACTAGCGAGTACGTCCGCGTACCTATACAATTTTTAACCGAACAATAACAACAATAACAACGCATGTACTGCATACACCGTACAATGTATCACATTTCAAATATATTCTTCACATATTACCTATGCTTCATATTATATTATATATATACCCATATCATACGCGATACGAAATTAAAACGTAAAACCGTGTCACAATATGTGCCTATTCATAGGTACAAGTCAAAATATATAATAATATGAAACAAATACCCATACCTACACAACAAACGAAATATTGTCCACCGCTGCTGCACAGTAGCATAAAAGTATATACGTCACATATGTTTATATTATTATTGCCATTGCACCTGGATCGTATGTTTAGGTATGTCGGTGAAATCGAATACAATATAATATATTATATATATATATATATATGTTTATATAGGTTATATATGGATACATCATGTTACCATCCAAACGTCCGTCTTCTTGCGCCCGCGATCAATTTCATCGACGCGAATTCCAATATCAAATTCACTCCACGGTGTACCTCGATAATAAATACATATAATCTGCAACGATCCGCAGTACCTATACATATAATAATATATACCATTTAAGGTAAATCCGCGAAACGCTCACCGAGCTCTGTATAATATCCGTCTCTTACTCTCGCCTTTCCCGCAAAATGAGGTGTCTCATTTGCGCACTGCTTTCTATACATGCACGCGGTCGCGGCGGTTTTATTTTATGGTGCACACCACCGCTGTAATTCTACGCGTATTACGGCGACGGCGACGACGACCCATTTGTTTTTAACACGTTTTGAAAACAATGAATGATTAGTTCCCCGGATGATGGTATGTTATACGCTCATAAATATGATATATATATGTAATATATCGATTTCTAATCAAAGAGTTATGAGGAGGGAGGTGAGAGACAGAGACACACACAATGCGTACCCGCTGCGGGTGTACTCTCTCTCTCTAGAGAGAGACGCTTTGAGAAAATCGACGGTCCGCAAACGTCACAGGCTGTAGATTTTATAAATTTCGTCCTTTTTGCGGATTACGGATGTTAAGTAACGCTGACATATTTATTTTCGACTTTACCACATACGACGTGTCGGCTTCATAAACGATTTCTGTGTAAATGGCTTGCAAAAAACTAAAACGTGTATACTGCTATCGCGATACGTTATTAGCATAACATGTATATAATATTATATTATTCGCTAAATTTGTTGAAGTCACCAAAAAAAAAACGTGCCTGAATTGTTGGTAAACCAAAAACTTTGTTGTTTTTATAATTGTTTGTGGTTTTTCATACATTATTTCGTATACGCATAGACGCATAATATAATTACGTACTATACAGAACGAATGACACAACATTTTCAGCTGCTAATTAGTTGCAAATAGTCATTAGTCTTCACCCACGGCTATATACGTATTTCTAATTATTGCATGACGTTATGCGCGCGCTATTTTGTAAGCCACGCCGTAATAATACTCGTGCGAGCGACGTTGTGCATATTATATTACTACGACGTGACGCAGGACTGTGCGATTTTTGAAGATTTATAACTTCAAAACTTTAGGGTACATGACGTCTGTATTTTTCTCGTCAGTTATGTCGTACTCTTCGAAAAATACCGTCACCGCAGACGTAATGATTATTGCTGTAATGATCAACGTCAGGTGTCGTGGTAAATGTACATAATATATTATGATCTACCATTATAACAGCGACAGCCGTAAATGGAGTCGATCACGAGGACACACGAAGCTGTTTACGAGGGTAGGCCCACGCGTCGAAATCGAGAGAAAATTATTCGTATTTAATACGATATAGGGCAGCTCGGACAAAAACCAGAACGAGGGAAAGCCGAGATCTGCATCGAATTTACGTGGCAACTTGCATAAATCATATTATTATAATTCAATGTGCAAACGTATAGTGCACCGTAGTTTCGACCATAATACGCGTTTTCAAGAACGTACTGAACTATTGTGCAAGTCGTCTGCAAGACACAGTTTTTCCTTTTGGGAGGCTGTCCCAAACGCTTTGTAACGAATTCGTACAAATTCCATAGTATATACTCAATATAAACGGAGAAAAATTTGCAAAAATCCATGCGTGTGTAGGGGGGGAAGTACTAAACCTATTATATATTAAACCCGTCCGGAGATTCCACGCGCACCTATTTCATTCACCTCGTATAAAAGACAACCACAGATGTATTATATATCGTGCCAAGTTTACGTTTTTTTTTATTACATATAATATACATATACGTTTTTGAAAAACAATCTTACCGTGGACAAATAATAAGCACGTACGCGAGTTAATCACGGCCGCGAACCCGAACATGTCAATAATCGATATATATATGTATAAGTAAATATAAATATGTAATGTGAAATGTCTGAACAATGGGTGCGACGATTAACCAAGTGGAAAACTATACACTACTTAAATATAATATATTATGTATATACATTTAAACCTATACCCAACTATAATATCCAAGTGCAGTGTATACAGGGTGATTTTTTTATCGTACTCCGAGTGATAGGAAATCATATAATAGGAAATTCGAGGAATTCATAACAGATTTTTCTAAACGCGTACTTCTTTCAATTTCTATACCCATAGTGGTTATCACTAGTATTTGTACTTAAAATTTAAAAATATCGTGTATTTATGAATAGGTAGGTACACACTAAAAGTCTGGTATGCGATAAATTAATAACCCTGTACACAGTAGGCACGGCTGACGTGCAGGTTGTATTTCTTGGTCAACGGCGAAACTGTGACAACAACCATGATATAATAACACATAGGTGGTATTATTTATTATTGGGCACGGTCCACGTGCGCGCATGGGGAAAATTGTCGGAAAACAAAGACCAGTATATATATACCTATTATTATTGTTGTTAATTGTTATACGAAGTCGCGCTTGAAAAACAGCAATTTTATTCTTAAATTATGCCCCGTAAATACGCAATGCCCGATTATCCGGAACAGCTGTACGATTATACAATAATATGATGGGTATACTTATACAATTGAAAATTGGACAGATCAAAATTTTAATTCTATTATTTAATTTACATATATACGAAGTGATTCACCAATCATGCTCATCCCCATTTTTCTTTAATAATGAATTAATTCAGATTCTGGTTTTTGGAATTCTTGTACGCTTAAGTATCATATTTTTAGTTATTCAGATTTTTATACTACTTACGGAGTGTTTTGTGAGTTGTGACTTGTGGCAAATGGCAATACAAACATATTTTTTTTAATGAGAACAAATCGTTTTTAATGTAGGTAAGTTATTAAGCACATGGTTTATTTTTTATACATCTACATATTTAAATCAAAATTCAAACGCGTACCTAGGTAATGTCTGCGTTATTAATATGTATAAACTAAGGATAATACTCCTCAAAAATAGTTGTAAAACAATAATATTATGTAGCAGATAGCTATTAGATCTTGTATTTATTCACCTTGGACAATTTATGCAAATTATACAATGTTTATAGATTAGTATTAGGTAATTCGTAATTTCTAATGTTCTAATCGCCCCTTAGACATTATACTACTAGACTAGACGGAGCATGACTGTATAGTTCCAGCGATCTGACGTGAGTGCATTTTTTGATTTTATAATAAGAGTTGTTATTATCTGTATAATAAATATAATTGCAACCTCTCTATCACGAGACCACACCACCCGCCCGCGCCATTTCCGAATGCTCCGTCTATTAGTTAAATGTCTTTGCATTACCTCCATATCTTTCTAATCCATTACTATGAGCCTCTTTTATCTTTCGTACACTAATGTATAAATCATATACTACCTTCTCGATCGTATTTCGTTTGAAATACATCCAACTTTTCAAAAAATCTAGAAAAATAGATTAAAAAAATCTGAATAAGTATTTGAAAATCTGGTCCTATTAAGTTCCAAATATCATAATTTGAATTAAAATCTATATTAAAGACAAAACGAAGGTGAGAAGCGCATGCTTGGTGAATCACTCTGTATATATGCGCCGGTGTATACTGTATACCAATAACTAATAAGTAAAATTATATTGTTTATACGACTCTACGACGGCTAGTATTGGGTCACGTTGAGCGCGGTGTGCCTACCTATATATAGCGCGGCGCTAAGTAGGAGCTACCTAGCTATACCTAAATAGGTATACACGACGTATATGTACCGTTAGTCGTTACACACCGCACCGGCGCGGGATCGCTGCACCGACGACGTCGACATGACAGCGGAAACGATCGCCGCCACTGCCACAGATAATGCGTTTACTACAATATAATACCAGTATTATTATATTTTATTGTCTCCTTATGGAAAATGGTGGAATGCGCGACGCGGTCGACTGCGAAACTCCACGACGATTTTCCTTTCGTGACCTACTCGTGCGGCGGACGACGGTCCGCACCGGGAAACCGCACCGGCCTATATCAAAAAAGTACGAAATTAGGGTGCAGGTCCATTTTAACATACATATAAAGACAGAAAAAGAAAGAGAGAGAGAGAGAGAGAGAGAGTAATACGTTTTAACAAGCCATTACGGTAATAGCACAATATATTTATATAGTATGTGTATATTACTTTGCGGACGATTGACGATGACACCGGCCAAAGGAAGGGATTGTGCCGAGTGCCGACCAGTGACCCATGAGGCTCACAGTACTGTATCGTACATACAGCTAGGAAGATGTAGATGTGCCTGCCTACTCGATTCCCTATTTTTCTTTTACGTTTTGTTATGCGTCTTTTATCACAATAATAATATTTATATATTGTATAATATGACACAATAGCATCGTGATTTCCAGTTTTTAAGACTTAAAAATGAATATTTTTATGACATACCTAATTGTTTAGAATCCGTTTACTTTTTTTGAAATTATTCAAAACTACATCTCAAAGATATATTCTGCCGCGGAATTCCTGTTGGCGATCAAAATGTGGTTTCGCGATTCGTGAATAAATAAATTGTACGCCGATGAGTGCACTGTGCAGTGTCGTCCGACGAGGTACCTATATATTTATCGATACCAGACGAATGTTCGCTATAGAAAATATTGCGTGCAATATAATTATCGCACATGCAATATATTTTATCGTCATAATAATAAATCTGCATAGTTACGATTCACGGACATGTCCTGCGTGTGTGTAATATATAGTGTATAGGTACATAAACGACGGAGATAACTGGATAATATACCTACCACTGTTGCAGTTTATCCTGCAGCTCTGCTTCCGATTACATCTCGCGGGGTCACGATTAAAAATACAATAGTATATTTTCATATTCAATATTGATATAATATACGAATCGACCGCGGCGGTGAATCAAAAATAATTACCTATTGTTATTATCTTGTATCGCCGGTGATAATTTGCATGCGTGTGTAAGTCGACGTGAGTGTAGATTCATTAATCATTCGTATCGTGTAAATTCACATAAATCCGGCCTGAATCCGGATGTATATAATAAAATATTATATTATACCATACGTCTTAAATACGTACAGACCAGCTACGTCCGGTCGTCCGGATATTTGTATTTGAAATGTTTGAACCGTAAGTCTGAAAAAAAACCTTAGTGAAATAAAAAAAAAACAATCGTCAAACAAACATCAACCGCACGCGTGCGAGTTAACGACCTACGATATTATATTATTATTGTTAAAAAATTATAATATATACGTATAACAAACACGCAAATAAATAATAGATAATATATTATGCTGAACGCACGTAAATATACTGTTGGTTACTGTAGGTATTTAAAATAATTCATCCGGTTTTAAATGGTTATTATATATTTTAGGTCTTTATAGATCCACTTTAGAGTGATAATTGACACATTAAACAAAATGATATAATAGTACAGATTTTTACTCTATGCCTTATTGTACTTATATAATAGGTCTTTATATGACTTTACACGAACAACACCTGATTAAAAGTAAAATTCATCTCATAGTTGTTGTTCCAGCTTATCCGCTGTAGTTGACTCCAGCGATTTTTCAACTCCTCCATGTTATTGTGATAGTAATGGTAGTACCTATATACACAATAATACAATATTTTATACATATTCCCAAAATAAGTAGTCACATGGAGTATAGGATGTAGGAAGCCGGGTGCTAAGCATATTGGATGTATTATTTTCAATCTTGAATAACCTTGTATTACACAGGTGGTAGGTACCTATACCAAACCAGCCCCTTTCTTTGAATATTACATTAATGTCGTTTCGTTTTACTGCAATAATGCAATTAAATACAATATTCGTATACGCAGGACGTCGTACTTTATTACACTACCACCTATATAACACATATGAATGGTGAAAAAAAGGTACTGAAAATATTCATATACACTATAGGTACCTAAATAATTATTAATTAAGTGTATTGTAAAATTGAAGCGCTAAATATATATAATATGTAATTTTACAAATATTCAAACTTAAATAGTTAAATACAGTAGGTACGTATTATAATTATTAATTAATGACAAATTAGAAAATCTTTTTTATATAATTTGACATATTTGTCAAAAAGTAAGGAATTTTTTTTTGCATATCTTTATTTTACAATATACAAGTTACATATTTATTTATTCCAGAAATTTTTTCAGTGACTTTTTTTCGATTTCCAATACATATATGCATCTCTTCGTCTCGGGGCGTCATAGCATAGATGTTTATAATACTCATTATACGTCATTTATATAATAATATAATATATAAAATATTGAGTCGATTGCATTGACGTTTTTCCGGTGTGACACAGCTGCCTGCTGCGGGGCCGAGGCGGAAGAGGGGAAGTTGATCGTAGTCGTGAATATATAGGAAATCTCACGTGACAGCAGAAATGAAAACCGTGAATAAACTGTTTAATATAAAAGATGAGAGTATGTCGACGAAACGGGCGCGCGTCATCATTATAATGTAGGTTAGGACATAATTTGTGCCGAAATTCCGTAACCATTCGATATACCCCTAAACCCCGTCCGATATTATATAGCTACAATATGTGCATATACATACAGGTGGTGACTGCACTCCAAAACGACCCTTCCCTCAAAATTCAAACTTTTAAACGTTAAAATAAATCATATGACGAAGCTCGCAAAAATATTTCCTTCACAATACGAAGACATCTACGTGTGCCATTATATATACATACTATTTATGTATATATTATAATATCAACTTACTATTATTTTATATTTTTTAAACTCTGTATACATATATACTTCATAATAATTATATAATTCTTGGATGTTTATTATATAAGGTGCTATATATAGGTATACATATTTTTGTAATTATTATTAGAATTTTACGTAACTCTTTCGTTTATTACTTTACTTTATAAACGCAATAAATAGTACCATTGATATTGATAATGATATATATATATATAAGTATTCATAATCAATGGTAATACCAAGTCTGGATTAAGGGATGGTTGTAGGGGGGCCATGTCCCCAGGCCTACAATGGATATCGAACAATAGTGGGCCCTTGGCGGGTAGCACGTTTTCTATTATATATGGATAATGGATTTATTATTATTTATGACTATTTAGCCCGGAGCCCAAAATTATCTTAATCCAGATTTGGATATACTGAGCAATCGACAATCAGCTGAGTGCGTTTTCATGTAGATATAATTACGGCCGGCAAGTGTAAAACAGAAGTGTGCAATAAATAATAATCTTATTGGCACGTGGTAAACTGTATTGGGCTATTGGACGCCTCCCCCTCCGCCCGACCGGTCAAACGGACGCCACCGCAACGTCGTGTAGCATAATATTTACATGCATGGCAATAATCACGCGATCATTCGTGTGAAAATTAACGTTGTAGAGTCCGACGCACGTATATTCTAAAGTCGATTTCAATATCAAATCGCAACGTACGATCCGACGGCACAGGGGACACCTACTTGTGTACACCTGATACGCAATAATATATTATACTTGTGATATTTTGAACCTCGGCGATTGTCGGCGTAGATGATTTACGACAATCGTATAATATTATAAACTCGATAAAAATTGTTGTGCATAATCATCGTATTAGACGTGACATTCCTCCTGGCCCGTGAAAATATTGTTCATCGAGAAGAAAATTAATTATATAACCGGTATCCGTCGGCGTTGACGATATAATATATTTTTATCCTAAGCGCCGGCTTTCATTACGTTTTATTGATAATAATGTATTATATTATATATTATTTGATATTATACTGCATACAGGCGCTGATGCGTTTTGTACAGGAAACCTGTTATCGTTTGCACCTAACCTTAACACGTCTTCTGAAAAGAGTAAAAACCTTACCCGCGGGTTTTGAATCTTTCAACGAGATCCGCCCGATCACACTGCAGCACACAACTACATTTTTGTTCAATGGTATGAAACTGTTTTTTTGTATTTCGGAAAAACTAACGATGGTATAATATTATCGTTGTCTGGTAGCTGTCACTTAGCATAGGTAATGAAAATTCGAATTCGTAATAATATTTTCATCATCGTCAGTCGTCACTGCATTTGTGCACCTGCAGAGCACCACACTTGTGGACTGTGTATGACACTTTATAATCTCTGCGCAGTAAGTCATACTTATCGGCGGCCGTTCGAGCGACCGCGACGATATTTAACGTCCATATGGATGTATCTATATTATGTAAGTGTCATGAATACATATTGCTCGCGTATAGACGTTTTTAAATTCGAGTTTACAGTCATTGATCGAACAATTACCTGTATAATATTATTTTTATCTGTATACAGGCGTTTCATTTAAAAAAAAAGATGCGCATTTACTTTACGCACGTCGCTGCCGACTCGATTGCCATCGACGAGTACTCGTTCTAATTAGGTATTGCGCGTATTATTGATATGTATGAATATATATGTACATAGACATTTGTAGACAACGAACGGTAATTTTTACGGTACTATATATTGGTACGCGTTATTGTTTATATACCGGCCGAAATGACCGCGAGGATGACGTCCTTTGGCTAAGTCGCTTATATTTTCCACTCGGCGTAAATGTGTGAGCATATCATTACACCGGTACATTAATAATATACGAAATATATATCTATTCTTATTTCATTATTTACATGTACACAATTAGTTTTGCTATTCCGACCGACGTCGACATCGTTACTAATCATTTTTATATTAATTATTATTATTATCCGCTAGCGATTTTCGGTGCAACGCCAACGGACTTTGCGACTATATATAGAACGCGAAAAGGGCGGCTGCCGGCTATGTAATATCACCTATACCATACTGCATCTGGACTCTGGAGTAACAACAGAATATTATGATTTATATGAAACACATAATATTATAATTTATAAATCATATAGGGCGACGATATAGGTGGCGTATACTCGTATACACCTCGTCAATATAAACATTACGACCATTGCGTCCTATTGTCGGCAGCAAACAGAGAACCATATATTATATTATAATAAAAAGACGCGCACTTGATGTTATTATTATAATATTAAACCTAATTATATACGATATATTATATAGGTACCGATACGGTGCGTCTTATGTAAACGACTTTCCCACGTTCTCTTTCGGATACGTTATACGTCAAAAAACAGTCGTCGCGCCCGTACCCACATAATATTACTGCATAATATTCTAATTTATTTAGTCACATATTTTAATGATATTTATATATATATATAAATCATGCATTCAAGTCCATATAATATTATGAAGTTGAGTGTAGGACTCGGGTCTCGGAGCACGCGCCTGGTCGCAGCGACCGCATTCAACGGTAAATGCCGTTATACTATGTTCGAATACACGAATATTTTAAAGAAACCAAAATCAAAAAATCTAGATAAATTATTTATAATAACGACGACTCGTTTAAAACCATCATGTAGCGCAAGCCAACGGTTCGTATAGTGTGTGTGGTTTTTAACATGTTTGAACAACAACACATATTTTTATTTCATATTTCTAAGTTACTAGAACATTTTTCAGAAAGTAAATCTAACAGTCACATTTTGAACGGGTTTATTATTATATACCGACAGTATATCACTAACCTGCAACACTCGTGGGCCAGACATAATTTGATTTCTCAACGTCTGTAGCGCGTGATGATTATATTATGTTGAAAATCGCAATAAAAAATGAAATAAACTTTTCCCCGTTTTCGGACTATTGTAAAAACAATAACGATTAAGGTCACCAAGATATATTATGCGCCTTTATATACTATAGTGTGGCGCAACGTTATTCGTTTATTGGCATTACCGCCTCGTTCACAATATTATTTTTACATAATATATTAATATGTAAATAAAAAAGAAAACCCTGACTTCGGCATTATCGGTTCAAACGTCGATGTGGTATAAAGCAGGAATTAATCGAGCAAAGTGCGTTACATAGTATTATATGCTTGTATAAAGACAAAGTGGAGAGCGATTGATCTGCGAAATCACCGAGGTCGAGCGACTTAAGTATAATCGGGTCTACGACAAGACGTGACCGCTACTCGTCGGTTTCATAAATACAACACGGGCGCCACATACAGGGTGGTGGACATAATTTCTAAACACATAATCTGCAGAGACGAAACGTTGCTCCGAAATCGTTTTTGTAGCGATAAAATTTTACTACGTCACAGTGCCAGATCGTTATATTTCGATGTCCAATGTGGAATTTTTATTCTCGGATTCATTTTTCGTTGCATTATGTGTGGGTTTTGGCGGCACTACAAAACTAGGATCATAACATAAAATATAATATCGCAATATAGTGAATAATAATATATTATATTATGAAAAATGCTCTGTCATGTTATCATTATGTTGTTCGAAATCGCGGACGGGCGTCGCAAGACAATGAACTATATGACATATTATATTATTATTATGCATTTACTGAAAGTAACGCGTGCACGTTTGTCCTCCCGCGTGTGTCTGTACTATTACTACTATTATATTGCTATTATATATGTATATATACGGCGAGGACGATATTATATTGTATTATTTTAGCCTACTTTCGTCGGTCAGCCTCTGCACCATCGCATATTCACATGTAATTATTATAATATTATTATAGTGTATATTATACGTCGTGTGTATCGTACGCATTATTATTCCGCATCGACGTAATCGGTCGTTTTGCGCAACGCGCATATACGTGGACACATAATTCTTAATTTTCTGCACATATTGTACGCGAGCGTTACATTGTAAACATTATATTCATACAAAAATTACACAATATAATAATATTATTTTTACGATTGTAATGTAGTTATATACGGGAATACCTGTATACTATAATAGTATAATATGTTGTGTTGTGATTTTCGATTTCAAACGAATCTACTCCGCCGCCTACACTTGGTCGTATTCGTTTCGTTTCGTTTTACGAGCAACGCACACACACACACATATCGTACTTAAAATGTGAATGTGTAGTTTACATAAAGGTATGTGTTAACAGTTATTTACATGATCGAAAAGAGCGTAATAGGAAGGCCTTTTATTTTTGAGCTAAAACGTGAACCGTCAAAACGGGTTTGTTTGTAGAAATTGTGTCGATAAATCATGTGCCGAGAATACAATGTTTTTTACACTTTTTAGACACAGAAATTGTAACTTGGGAAAAAATAAAACCCATTTTTTTTTTAAACCAAAACCCGACACCACAGAATTTTAAATAGTTACCTACGTTGAACAAAATTATACAAAATTGCTGCAGTATTCCGTGAGAATGTGTTGTAATTTTTACTAATAGATTATAATATTTTATTAATTATGTACTGAAAAATATTATACTCGACATGAAATAGGTACAATAAAATTACGTACCCATTTGGAATAATTCGCCATCAGCCAATTACACGAATACACCAATATAATATATTATGTATACCTATAAGCATTGTGTTTTAAACTTCAAAATAATTAAACTATATTCTATTTTTGGCATAATTGTTTTTGGTACGTTAAACGGAAATTCTACAACTTTTGATTTTTAATGGAAACATATTTAAATACTATAGTTAAAAATTGAGTGGGATATTTGTATAAATACACTTCATAGTATAATGTATATAAAGTGAATTCATTGGAAGAATATAGGTTTTCTTGGTTTCTTTTATTTCACCAGGTTCCCATTTTGGAACTTATCACCCCTTTCACATTAACTATAAAATATGCTTATTAATAAAATAAAAAATAATAAATAGGTTGCCAATTAAAAATCAAAAGTTTATAATATAGTGGTTCAGCAACAAGCGGAAATGTGAATAATACAATATGAGCATGAAACATAATTATACTACCTATATTATACATAATAATTTAAAAATTGTTAGCATTGCGTTTTGAATTACTAGAACAGAAAATGTCGATATGACGAATGTTCGCTGTTAAAAATATAATCGCACTGTATATACACATCGACGTCGGCGAGGACAGCTTACACCTATATTCGTCGTATACGGGTGTTTATATATTATTATAATACATTATTTTAATTTGTAGTATTATAGACGTATATGTGCTAAAGTATATAATACTTGTTAAACTTTTTATTTATTATTTGTGCTTATGCGGTTTTTAGTACCTGAAAAAGGAAGATAATTGTTTGGGAACGTTCTCACATTATAATTATTTCATTACGCAACATTAAAAATAAAATAACAATACCGTCGACTTCGAAACAATGCATACTAATTGGTCTCCGACCGCCATACCGATTAATGAAAATAACAATTAATGGTTTTTAATTTAATTTTAATTTTTTTGTTTCAGTTTTCTTTGACGAGAGAATTTGCCGAGCGGACATACAGCACATATTATAAATTACACACAACCACTACTCCCGCAGACGTGAACAGTTCTTTTTTTTTAACGGATTTAATATGTTATTAATTATTTTTATTTCATTTTAGTGTAAGATATTACCTATATTATTTTATTTATAGAAACGATAAAAAAATAAGCATTAAATATACCTACGAGCATACGTCATATTATACATGTACATATCATTATATGTATATACAGTGAGTGAACTCACAGACATTTTGTTTTACGTATATTTTCGTCGTTACTAAACACTCGTTGGTTTGTAGCCCACTCGTGTCATAAAAAACTATAAACGCGCTTATGCGTGTGTTATTGTATTGGCTTTTTTTTTCACGGTTTCATTTGAGAGAAGGTCTTATATTATACCAAATATGAACTCGACCTGACACCATAATTTCAGTTTTACGTTAAATATATACTTAATTATTATTATTATTTTTTATATGAAAAAAACATATGACACGACACTGTATTATGTGTTACGAAAATTTGTAATAGGTACTAGGTAGGTACGTTTAGTCCGTCCGACACGTGTTTTATTTTCTTATTACAGGCTACAGCTAATGTCCATGCATAATTTTTCTTGCGCTGGTATACAACGTTTTCTTTTGTAGATATTATTATTACGACGCGTATTAAAAAATAAATATTTTATTTAAGTACGGTTTTGCTCAATAATCTTCTTATTTTTTATTTTTTATTATTACTATTATTTTTTTATTATTTTTGTTCTTAACAATAATTAATTTTGATGTGTTTACCCGTTGAGAGATAATAATTACTTAATTCAATAATAATTGTTTGTTGCTAATATAGTATATACAATAATGACATAAAAACTTATTAAAGTAAAGTATGGACACGAAGAATACTTATTTTTATTCGATTAAAAAATTGAAATGCCTCGTGGTATTTACCCGAACGCGGGTTTACATCGACCACATCGAGATTTTATAGTTTCAAACGCCGTGGTAAAATGATCAACTGAAAAAAGGCGTTGCTCGTAAAATTTACCACGGACGAGCGCACTTAAAAACGAAACCCGAGAATATCGTTATTTGCCTACTTTGTAAAACGATATTTTCGTGTGGATGTCTACAGAATAAATTGTAAGTCTCCACGGTTGAAAAACAAAATGAGCATTTAATAGCCGGCCGTACCTACTGTACATAAGTATAAATTATTATTATATTATTATTATTATTATTATTATTATTGAATCGACGACTGATGTAACGAGTAGGGATAGCGTGCCATTTTTATGCTTTTACAAAGAATGGTATTTTCTATTATAGAATTTTATTGATTAATATTATTATTATTATTATTATTATCATCGTGTATGACTTAATATAGAAATGCTGTTATTAAAAAATATATGTTAAATAAAATATACGATTTTTCATTGACTTCTATTTAGTATTTATACTTGGTTTCCAATTATATAACAAAAATTATAACTGGACGATAGAAAAGTGTGAAGTCCAAGAAAATGTACACAATAAATGCATATTATTTACATCTAGGGTGTATTATAAATTAAAATAATATTATGTTTAGGGTGGTTCACCAAGCATGCTCACCACCCTTAATTCGTAAATTTCTTTTGGTGATCAATCTAAGGGTGATGCTCTTTTGAAAAAAAATAAGTTTCTACTGTCACAGAAAACTGACTAAATGGCATAAAGAATCTAAATATTTGAAATTTTGGCCCTTGGATAAATTTAAAAGTTGCAAAAATCAAAATTCGTTTAAATTTATCATTAAAGGGGCAAATTATGGTGGGTAAGTACGCTTAATGTATATACGATGTATAATATATCTGTATATATATATATATATACCATGTGTATACAGAAAGACTTGTACTAAAAAAAAAAAATATTATGCTACTTAAAAGTATGACACTATTTTTTAATATTACATGATGCGTAAATAATTTAAGAAATATACTCTGTCAGAAAATTCCCAAAAATCATATTTTTAAAAAATTATTATACGTTCCAAATTAATTTAATCAAAAAAAATATTGATATTTTCAAAACTAAAAAAATATCAAAAAAATAAATTAATTACACATGTAGCGATCTCTAATGATAAAAAAAAAAAATAATATTAATTAGAACAAAAGTTATTCCAAAAGTCAGTTCTATCTGTTACACCCTGTATCCTGTGTATTAAAAGTAATGCAATACACTAATAATTGTGCACGACGAATATGTGAATACGGATAAGTATGAGATTTATTACGAAATGAAAGCCCTCTACGGCTCTACCTATAAAAACCGGACGGACCATAACGGTGGTATATAACAACAGGTAGGTATATCACCTATAATTATTGGAACATACCTAATAATATCTCAAGTCTTAAAAGTATGATAGAATCAATTGTGTCGCTAACGACTTCAATACACACGCGATTACCGTGATGTTGCAAAATAAAATAATAATTCTCGGTAAACCTTTTATACTTCGTTTCGATCGTGTCTGAGGCGTGGCGTCGATAATAATATCATGTCTTTAAAGGTGCAAAATAATTTTATAAAAAAAAAATGACTATAATATCCTCATAATATGTGCGTTCAACAAAACCACACGCCAATGTCGGGCAATGGGACAATGCATCCGACTGGAATTAGGAAAAAAAAAACAATTTGAGTTAAACTTAAATTTAAACCAGCTGTGAAACGAAATCAGGTTGAATCGGCACAGTATATTTACATAATTAACATACCCACTCGACAGATATTATAATAGCTGCGACATAATTGTTTAAGCCGCGAGAATGTTAGCTTAAGGTGCACTTTAAACTGTTCGCAGAGTAATATGAATGTGTACGAGACTAAAACTATGTACCTATGTACCATAGCCCTTCAAGACTATATTTACTTGCATAGTGCGTGTTTTGTATAGTTTCCGTTTTAACGGAATGTAATGTATCAATTTATTATGGGAAAAAAAATAGGATCTCGATAATTAATTTTTATAACACGTAAGGTAAATGTAAATTATAAACGTATACTGCAGGGTGTATCGTGGAGTTTTATATTTTTGTTGTTGTAGATTAAAATCTAAATTTAAAGCAAACCCGTAAAGTTATTATTTCTTATTCTTGGCATTTTATATTAATTAAAATGCGAAATTTTTTTGCGAAAAAACTTTGAAAAACGTGTAGGTGTACCTTACACGGTATTAAAATCAGAATAAATTGACTTACCTATATAGTGCATACTCCTTGAACCAATAATAAATCTAAATATTTATATAGTTTTCAGTTAGCTCATTCCAGTGTTTTGTAAGAAAAATGTATCCTTCGATTTGCTGTAAAAAAAAAACACGAAATTAGTATGACTTGAAAAACATTTTTTTTTATAATTATCACCGGCTAATGCCTGTAAACTTTTGAAGATCTTCTACCAAGAACAGGACCAATACTCAAACCTAAATATACTTTAGTGTAACCTATTTATTATCTTTTAGTTTATACCTAATTCGGCGATACTGTATTCGAATTAGGAATCGAGCGTCGAAAAACACACTTCTCACACATTTCCATTAAGAGGACGTCGTATCCGCTTGTGTTGTCTCCGTCTTACACACGTACGACATACCAAATTTCCGTTCGCTAGTTTCAATAGAGTGCTGTCAGTTTTGATATTAGAGTGAATTGACCTATTATCAAACTTTGAAGTAATAACATTATCTGTATTCTCTCGTTGGTCTTTTACGATATTTCAATTATTAAGTGAGATATGGGTATGTAAATTATTAATATTTTTAAATGCTCATTATTCACGTAAAAATTAAAATATCGTAAAAAACCAACGAGAGAACACAAAATGTTGTTACCAAAAAGTTTGATTATAGGTCAATTCACTCTAATATAAAAACTGACAATACCCTATTGAAACTAGCGAACGAAAATTTGCCATGTCGTACGTGTGTAGGACGGAAACAACGCATGCGGGTGCGACGTCCTCTTAAGTTCAAATCATTTAAATTCATAGAATAAACGTGGTCAAACAAAAATATAAATATTCATGGTCAGTAATTTACAATCAAGTTAGAACCAACGCACCAATACTAATGGCAGAAAATGGTCAACATTTCTCTTTCTAATCGCAACGTCAAAACCAAAATGACAAAAGTATATTGTGTGGAGAGGGCGGGGAAAGTGAACTGTTTCGCCCAAGACTGAAATCGCTTTCCCGCACGAGCCACACATATAAGATTTTCAAGAAGGAAAATTCGATACGTACCGACAGGAATAGTTGCGTACCAACTCGTATCGAAGTCTGAGTCCGGTACGTATAATTGCTTGGAAGTTGTACGTGTAACTTCTTGAACGCACTTGAACTCCAATTTCTTCCTTGAAAATCTTGACACTATTTTTTGTCATGCCTCTGCGTTCGTGGAAAAGGTAATGTAGAGATCCATGCAACAACAGACTATTCTACGAAAACAGTTTCATGGAAGAATAAACTTCTCGGTAACGTCCATCGCACTTATGTGGGAACAGCGAAAATGAAATATGTTTGATTATGAACATATCATGCAAGGAGATTATAACATGAACATAAGATGTTTTGTAAGGACCGTGGTATACATTTCAGACTTCAGTTGCTGGTTGTGCAGGGAATACGCGCCCAGCACTTTTGGGGATTTCCACTTTACCACCCGCTGGACGGAAAAAGGTCGCATTCCAACGCTTCAACCGTGGTGGAAAACCAAACTTTCGTTGCAGGCGTGACAAAAAATAAGTTCAATATCTACAGATTCTTTAAAGCTGCACCTGCAGAAGATGTCAAGCCAAGCCAGCAATCATCACAATCGAACCCTCGAAATCAAACTGTAAAATTCACACACATCAGTAACGAGAAGTCGGGTCAGTGTCAGTCATGGAAAATAACGTTTCGCTAAATTTAGTTCGCGTCATCTACACTCGTCGGTTTTCTATCCGAATCCGATCCGTCAGTATCCGTTCGTCAGTGATCACAGATCCGAGGACTTTTAAATTCTCGCCTACGAAATTTTTTGTTTTGACGGACGACAAATTGTAGGCGAAACGGATGACGAACATCTAATCGAATGTGTTCGACAGTATGGATTATGGAAGTCCTGTACGATCTATCAAATCCATAATATACGAACACTTCATATAAAAATGAAATTTGGAGTAAAATAGCAGAACGATTGAAATCAGATGGTAAGTTATATTTATATTACATATAAGTCGCATCCTCTTCATGAAACAATACCTATACACATTTAACATTTTATTTATATTATGTTATATTATTTATACTTCCGTTGGTTGTAAAGTAATAAGTATACAATTTATACAAAATAATGTACGTAAAGCCCCCCCCCTACACGAGTTCTCTCAGTGGGGCCCAGTATTCATATTTATGTATGAAATAAATAAATAAAAAAAAAAGCACATAATAATATGAGTTATGACGACTGCGAACTGACGAACAATCTTGAATCGACTTATTGACATATTTTAATCTGTACGTAAACGTTAAATTAATTTGGCCGTACCAAATACTCGATGAATATCGCCGATAATAAAACCCATTTAAAATAATATGACATCAACAGTGCACCGTCTTCACAAGCTCTTATCGATTCGTATACCGATAGAAGTGATATAAAACCTTCAACCATATAAACTATAAAGTTATATTAATGTTATATTATATAAAACTAGTTTACGTTATGGTCGAAGTATAAAACTATCAAATCAATTGAAAATTAAACACAAAAAAATAAATCCATCGTCTTAGATAAATTAATCTGTAAAAATGTTTGTATTAAATTATGAAATTAATACATTTGTGTAAATATCAACTGTGAATTTAATTCAAATTTCTTTCCTTATTAGTATTAGTTATTTAACTTATTAAAATATAGTTAATAATAGAGTGTGGCAGTAAACAAAAAACTTATATTTTATTTTTTTATAATATATCATACCTACTAAAATAATTATTAGATTCGATATAACTAAAACCTATAAAATGTACTTCCGTACCCAATTTACCTATGCACTACACTAATAATTAGCTCATAATTATAAACACAATTATAACTAACTATTTAAATTCTAATGTCCTATGCGCCACGAATCACGATATATAAAAAATAATACCTACAAAATATTTTGTGTGACCTATTTTCGATATGACACTATAGATTTTGCGGTGGCAGAGGCGCACATTGAGGTTTTTTTTAACCCAGTTGTTAAATAAAAAAAAAAATGAGTTCATTACATAATATAATTGTTCTTGTATCGACGTACCCGAGTACCTACATATTAAAAAATGTAATGTAAAAATCATTTTCCTACTAACTTACTGATTTTGTCGTTCTCGATTTCTATAATTTCGGAAACGACGTTCGTATATGAATTTTTACACGCACTAAATTGACTTCTACACTGTCACCCCAGTACCTAATAGATGTTATGATATAACGAAAATTAACATCGTAAATTGTATAATGCCATATTGATGTACGACATAAATAACATGACAACTCTAAGGTTCGAAAGGGAGCTGTTTTCATCGCAATTCGGTGGCTCTTTACTCATCAATATAATAATGGAAATAATAATGGCAATAAAAAAAACTCATTGCTCGCGTGTCTTAGCGATTCGGACCGTTCGGTCTCGCCTTTTCGGCTTGCATAATACGGCCGAGTAGTTTACCCCAACATCGCAACATACAATGATATCACAATACAATAATGTGTAATTATTATGATTGGCCTATGGTTTTTTTTCTTTCTTTCACTATAACATTTATTCTCATCTAACTAGCATACCTGTTCTTCGGATAAAATGTGTATATAGATATACGCTTGTGTGAGCACAGAACCTGTGTCGAACCAATACGCAATATCCGCGAATTGTTATTACCAAACTGCAAATTGCTGGAGCGCTCTGCGTGCCTCAAACTGCAGTGACTATATAGCGACTATACCTAATATTACTGCATTTTACAACAGTAAAACCGATACGTACCTACGCGTATAATATATAATATGCAACTGCAGTTATTGCACTATAGCAACAGGTATTACATATAATATTATATTATTATGATATATTATGTTACGAGCGCGATACAATCGTCGGTACGTCTGCGGGTGGTATAATATATATAATATTATAATATCTCATACCCAAATCGCATAATCATCCAATCACGCGAAAATTGCTAACGATCAATGATAATTATAACACATTATGTTAATAATCATATTATTATAAATTATAATATGTATATAGGTTAGTCGACTTTTACTCGGCGTACTTTTTTAATACTTGATTGTATGTGCAGTATACAGTATACACGTTGTTTAATATACCTAATAATTTTCTTTACAAAAATAATTGAGAACGGATAATATAATTGCATAATGCATAGGTACCTGTTCATAATATGTATTATATTCCTTATTCCTTAATGACTACAAGAGAAATAATCACAAATAAAGACCTTTAGCTTGCAGTATGCGACGAACAAATAAGTACAATATATAAATATATTATGTAGTAATGTGTGAAATGGTAGAAAAGTGCGAAGGGAGAATTTGCTGCGCAGACGAGACTTTGTAAGATTTATGAACATGTTTAAAAGGGTTCTTTCATGCTGCTCCAGGAATGTATCAGTATCACTAAGATTTTACTTACCCCGATATACATATAATATATAATACGGGTATAATATAATGGCCAGGGACACCTGCAGTTGCGTGTCGATTCAAGTGCGTTTTCGTTATATTGTTATCATTATTGTTCGTCGACAGTCGTCTTGCAAAGGATAAAATATTATATTTTCGTACATTATATTCGTGTATTCTGTATTGTATGGTATTATTATATCTTATACACAATGCGTTTATACGTTTTGTCGAAAACGGATGGGTAGTTTCGAATAATATAAAATTGGCTTGACGATTTTGGATTCAACAATTTCCGAAAAAAAATATATAGGTATACTACGCGCGCTGGGTACTTGGAAATCGATGGCGTCTTCGGAGACCTGTTTAATATATTACTCTAGGTTGCATATAAAAATTATACTTCCAGAGATGATCTTTTGTGCTCGAACTATATCGTCTCTTTATATATAGGTATGTATACAAAATATAAATGTAATATGTGAATAAGATGACGAGTCAAATATAGTATAACGACGACCAGGCCGGGTGGCTCATTAGTGAAGGACCAATTCAAATAATGGTAATATTGATAATAATAATAAACTGTAGGTGCACGACATCAATAAAATACTGGGGAGGCCCGATTAGAATAGAGGTGATTATGAATCTCGAACATAATATATGTTCAACGTACATGTATAAATCATAATAATATAATACTGTATGATCAGACGTCATTAATTCGATAGCGCGTCCTGTGAGTAATAATAATATTGCTTTTTACTCGTCTGGCACGTATATAATACATCTACACTGTAATATTGAACCGTATATAATATTAATTATTTACGTATCGATGGGTCAACGGCAACAAGCGCACTGCATACAATAATTTATATTATACAATATGAGTATTGGTATATAGTATAGATGTGTGTTATATACCTATATACGTAAATACATATATAATAATATATAATGTACGTACAGAGCGACCTCCGTGATTAAATGTCAGTGTATTGTTATTTGTTTCGACTCGTAAACGGATTTGTTTTCGAGACGGCCGACGGTAATTACGATTTACGAATTATCGTTCACAGACTAAACGAACAAACGGACGAGCAAGGCCGTATCCTATATACAATAATAATCATTAATCTTAAACCTGTGGAAAGACGGCCTGCATAGAGAACGCGCAAGGGTGGGGTGATTATGTTTATATAGAGCCGCGGATCGACGATAATATAATATGATATTCCAACCTTTGTCACAGGTCACACGAATTGTCGTGGTCTTCGCGAAGACCTGCAGCACTCCTACAGCGAAATATTTCAAAACATTACCTATACCTATATAAAACCTATATAATATTATATAGGTATAATAGCATATGTGGCGTTATACTAAGTATATTGTAATTGTTAAGTGAAGGGATGTCAGCAAACTCGTGTATTTTTCCTATCACTGCGCATGTGTGTTGTATAGATGTATAAAACTACCACTTGTATATATGTATATCGATGTGTGTCCCACTGCCCCAGACTTGGAATAAACGATGATTTACATCAAAAATACATTGGGGTGTTTATAAAAAACTAGTTTATTCCATGTCTGATGGGGCACATTATATGACGCAGAACTATTTTGCTATACCTATGTGGGTTAAATGAAAAATATATTTGTACCACACGTCATACCCGATATTGGTTGTACACGTCTTATTATAGACTTAATAAAATAGAATAACTAAACAAATTAAAGACTACTTATTTAAATGTGCTATTGTCTATTGAAACTGTTTAAATTTCAACTCGATATGCAGCAGTCAGTTTCAATAAAAAAACGTTAGTAAGTAGTAACTAAACCTATAATAATACGCGAATAAATCGTGATGTTGTATTCTATTCGTCAAGTATAAGTTTACTAAGCTTCGCGTTAGTATTGTCATGCATAATAATAGGCCTGTCAAATATCCTGATCATTATAAAACACCAATGTATAAATTAATTTTAAACCTACATTATTATAATGTCCAACAAATATTAAAGACTTTAGACTTAGGTGTACTACATTTAAGTTTTCATTATATAAACACGTTTGATGTACCAAAAGTATAATCTCGCCATTATAATATACACCATACAAATTGTTAACCACCACAACTTAGTTATACGCCTAGTCATGAATTTCATGATGATAAGATATTACCATGGTACCTACTACACTGCGTATATCTCGAGAAGCGTTCTCCACTGGTCGGACTATCTGGACCGTCCTGTATATTATACATACCACATAATATTATTGCGATGACGACTCTGTCCAGAAGCGACAACCCGTTTCTGAGATGTATTGCTATATACGCACATAACGTGTATCATACGTGAACAGTAAGATGTGTGTACAACTTCCGTGTACACATACACGATACACCTGCATGCCTAATACGTTTACGATACGTTCCCGAAGAACCCGTGAACTTATATACATCACCTATACGGGATGTTTCCTCGCGTCTTGTCCTCGTGCGCTCAAGTCAGCACCTTTATTAAGTATCTACGTACTCGACTAAAAAGTGAATAAAATTACACTTTTTTAAATACAATTTATATCAAAATTTTTAAAAAAGAACCTAGAAAATACAAAAATTTATAAAATTAACATCTGGTGAAAATGTCAAATTATTCGTGTTTTATCATTAAAATAAAATATAAAAATGTTCGATGCGAAATCGCAAATTTACGAGAAAATATCCAATGTCATAAAAATTTGAATGACCATACCAATTTTTACATCAAACGTCCAAATTTCGGTCATCCAATTTTTAATATATCGAATCTTAAATATAAAAATAAAATTCTTTTATAAATCTCTACTCAAAATAATTTGCAATTTTCGTGGTTTTAAAAAATGTTGTCAAAATATTTACTTGAGACAGTCATAATAAATTATTGTGAATTTACACTGAATTTTTTTTTTAAATCACATTAACAACTACAGCATATGAGGAATCTTATATTGAAGTGATAAGTTTTTTACCGAGCACAAAATCATTTATCAACTATAATAAATTGATAAAATACTAAAATAAACCAATAGTTGATATGATAAATAGCTCTAAAAGAATCAAACTATTTTTAAAGTGTTATCATGTTTGGAAAATGAGCGTATATAAACATTAGACTCAAATTTAGTTACTCTAAAAAGCAGGCTGACTCGTTCGTATTATATCGTACAAGCGAATAAATTAATAATATAACGAAATATCTTCTCAGTTATTATAACTTGTAGTGATTTTTTTGTAGCTGATATAAAATTGGCTCTATAGTCAACGCCCTGCACAGATTATTTATCGAATCCATGAATATAATAATTATTACCTATACATTTATATATGTACCTACACATATAACTAAACAGCTGAGTATAAAAAACGAAACAATTCGAATATTAATTATGACTTGTAAAGTGATAAAGTCGTTAAAACAAATATTTAAATCCAATTATTATTTATTATACAATATATTTTATATGGTGGATATACGCGTAATTATGTGTTATTCGATATGTACAGTTCAAATATCATCTTTTCGGCATGCGGTAATATAATACTTATAAGTTAAGAAAAACAACACGTAGAGAATTGTTTTTCAACTTTGAACATTACGTTTTAACTATACATGTAGGACCGAAGTTTAAACACTATAGCGAATAACTGAAAAATAAAAATGGTTTAAAAGTATAAAGTTATTTAATTAGGATTATGAATAACGTGGATATTCAAATTTTAAAAATAGTCCACTGTAGATGAAGTAAAACAAAATGGAATCTTACGAATCTGCAGTACTACTTGTATAGATCGTTCGAAAACTGGAAACATCTACGCACTACGCGTTTTAGCATAGTTTGTTGTGTTCTACGGTTCTATATATACCTACATCAATATAAATATTATAAACTCGATTTTGGGTCATTTGAGCCGTAATAAAATATTTCAATTACTTTGTTTTGCGTTAGTTTTTATATATATTATATATATTGTGTTATTATATACCCATAATTATAATTTTTCTGATTGGTTTTAATTATATAAGGCCAGCAACAATAACCGGTTTGTTCTACATATTAACATTGAGAGTTCAAAAAACGTATTAGTCATTAGAATTCAGAATGTTATTACAAACAACAAAAATTGAATACCGAAAAATACTATCTTTTTATGTATGACTTAGGTCTATTATAATATTGTAATATTATATAGGTAGATAGGTACGAAACTTGATTATAGTCTGTTCAGAAAAAAAAATAAAAATAGTTTTTCAACTTAATAATTGCCTAACTAAACCCCTTAAAAACTGTTCGGCGTTGCGGCAGGTGGCGAGCATTTGAGTTTCGACGTATATATATGAGAAAATGAACAAAATCCTTCGTCGTGGGGCACGACACTTTGTTTTCCAATAAATTATATGCCTAATAACAAATGAAATCCGTTACGAACGTTTGTCCGACGGCTCGCACGAGAGTGGGATGGTGGCATTGTAGGTGAGAAGACGAAGGAAAGTATATTGTACGTCCGCTATCTCCGTCGCAAATACGTAATAACTCAAAATGTACACAAAAACCAAAAAGAATAAAATTGATCACTGAGTGCATAGTCGCGTGTATTGGCCGTAGCATTTGTAAGTATAGTATAGGCTACATATTAAACCTATGATTTTGGTTCGGGTTTAGCTATGCTGTATTTCTGTTACAATATTGTTGTGTTCTTGTGTGGTTCCTCCAAAGAACTGGACACCAACCAAGACGAGAGCGCGTGACGTGGGCTGAAAAAGGTTTTTTTATCGGTCACTGCAGTTTTGTAAAAGATACTTTTTAATTTACAGATGCAGGTACTCACTTTTAAAATATATATTTATTGAACGTATTTGAACACTCGTAGTGAAAAAAAAGAAATTTGAAAAAGAAAACGCAAATAATTAAAAAAAAATGTTGTATGCTATCTAAATACTTTCAAATGTTTATGTAAACATTTTTTAAAACATAAAAACATCAACTGAACGGAAATGTTTATAATTTTCTTGTCATTTTAAAGAGAATATTATACATTTATACCATATAGTATGGTGTAACTATAAATCAGACATCTGTTTTCCTTATTCGAAAGTTATGTTGAGTCTGCACATGTACAAAATAATATATTTCAATCGCGAGAAAGGACATAAGAAATGTTTATCTCCATAAAGGTATTTGAGTATTTCAGTTTTTACTAGGTATACAATTAATTGGCGATAGAATCTAGTTGTACAGTAAATCAGTAAGTGGTATTTACTATTTAGTTTGTACTACTAGCTGGTATTTGAAATTAAATGGATGTGCGCCTCTGAAATTAATTATCTGTATATTTGAAATTATACATTATTTATTAATATATAAATTAAAATTAACTTCTGCAAATTTTTATAATTTTACATATTTTAGTCAGTAGATTGTATTTCATGACTTATATATGCACATATAAATTTCTAATATTTTTTTCTTGGCCACTCTAATGGTTGCAACACTATGTTTTTCTAGGTTATTTTCCAGTTTTCATGCATAAAGTTTACTTACCGTACATAATATTAATAAGTATTAGCTATAAATAAATCAAATAAAAAGTATTTCAAATTTAGTTATATAATTTTAAATACAGATACTTGAGGAAATATTTAAAATACGTAGGTGCGTACGTGGCACTTAGGTCCTTAAAAGTAAATAGTATTTATACATATACTCATACAGTATTTATATTATATTATATTAAGTATAACGTTAAGTATAGTAGTATTACAGAGCATTACGATATTTTTGTAGAGATTTGGGCAACGGGCCATCTAGAAGTACCTGTATAAAGGTACGTCTATACTATAATAATATTATACTTGATTTTAACTCTTATAAATTTCACACATATACATATTTTATCCAGTCACACACGTGTAATAGGTACCGGGTAAATACGAGGTACGTGGTCCAGCAACACGACCGGTCGACCTTCGAATGTGTCCCGGACGACGCGGTGCGGGGGCTTATAATAATATAATAATGTTTGTGAGTCGGGCAACACGCGCTTTTATTATGTTCACTGTTAGCATCTATAATACGACCCCGGGCTTTGTTTTGCATACGTGGACCGCGAAAACGGTAAAAATAAAATACAGAGAACGGAATGAGAAAAACAAACGATCCTGCAAGAGCAGATTGAAAAGCGATTGATCCTCAATTTTTTTTAATCAGTTGGATGAACGGGTGCTCAAGATGAAAGTGAAAAACAATTACTAAACAATAATAGTAAATACTAATAATAATATGAATAGAACTTGTGATTATTATAAATTGTTAGTGGGTCAATTTTAGGCTGCTTATATAGGTTATTTTATGTTGGTTTCGCTGTTTCAGCTGTACCCGTGGCATAATATTATATTATATCGTGTTATGGTTATGGCTTATGATGTTAAGATAATTTTTTTAAATAATATTTTAATTTCCTGTTACTAACTAATTCAATCGTATCCAACTATAATAGATGATTAATGATGAGTGGAAAATAATGGAGAGTAGGTTTACCGTCAAGTAATATAATCGTTCAGATTAGATTGTATTTCAATCAATATTACCAGCTATATATAGTTACAGTATTCACCTCATAATAATAAGCACGTGTAGCTTGTACAATAAAATAATATTATTATACAAAAACTTAAATCGTAAATTAAAACATCAGTGTAGATTTAGTTTTGACAATTCGTGTTGAAAAATATAAAAATGTAATATGAATTTGTCCGTTGTTCCTATTTGACTTACATGATTTCTGTTTTTATTTCGAATTCACGCGTAAAACACCCTCTATATGATGTATACAATATACTCTATTGTTCTATGTATAATATGTATTTATATAGTTGTATACATACTAAGGACCAATACCAATAAGTATCGTTACACGTCCACTTTGTAGTGATTTTTCCGGGGGGGGGGGGGGTGAGTAGATGATACACTCCATGACCAATTTGGATGTCACAATTCCCCTCACAATGGTACTTTTTAGGCTTTCTAGGTATTCAGCGCTGATATAAAGTGCTGCAAAATAAAACTTTCGTTAATATAAAAATTTTTATTTTGTATTCTATATATTTTTACACCAATAAAATAGGAAATAGGTATGTTTCAAATTTAAAGGTAAGATTTTTATCTAAAGCATCTTATAGGTGGTTTTATTATATTTTAATTTTGAAGCGAGTTAAGAGTATTTTAAGATCTACAACCAATTTACAATTTTAAAATACTATCATAACTCGTTATAAAGTTAAAAGAAAATAAAACGCCTATGAGATGCCCTAGATAATAATCTTACATTTAAATGTTATTATGTTTAAAAAATTAATATGATTGTAATCATTATTGTGAACGTAAAATTTGTCATGTTGCGCGTGGGTCAAAGAGAGAAAACAAATACTGCGCTATAAACATCGTCTTAATTATTTAGTTATAAGTTATAATCATTATAATTACCTATTTAAAGTTTAGATTCGCTGAGGGTTTTGGCTCTGATAAGGGTATCCCGTAAAATGCTGGTTTACTACTTCCCTCTTACAACTATATACGCGACTATTACGCGAGTAATTAAATGAGTGGGTTGGTAAATATGTTTTACATGCAAACGGAGCAAAACATTATTTTGAAATACGTTACTTATTTGAAATAATGTATTTTCTAGTATCTAAAACATAATCTCAATAACAAATAGTAAACTCATATTTATATTTTATAAAGAATCGATAAACGCGCGTACCAGTAACAAGATGAAGGCGCGTAAATGTAAAATGTAGAAAAAGCTGTTACCTGGGCATTTGGTGCTGGTGCCCACGAGCCACGATATTATATAAAATATCATATTATTAGTATTAATATATACGAAATAGTTTATATTACCGTACACAGGCCGTATATAGATATATGTCGCGATATGGTATGCACATTGCACTCGTATAATATGATCCATGTATAACGTCATACCATTATGCACTATTATCGCATACAGAATTTGGGAGTACGAATGTACGATTATTATATTATTAAATATTTTATGTGTGTTGTGCGTAGCGTGGAACGAGATCTTTCTCGGCTTTCTCGGGAAAAAAATGTGCGCATCGGCGTAATAAACCAGTTTCAGAATTCACCTCGTCCACTCGACATACACCTACGACCTACACACACACACACACACACACAGAATATAATAATAAGAAATAATCGAAGGGAGCGAAAAAAAAAACAGACGTACACACGACAGGTGCAAAAACCGCTGATGCGAGTAAGCACACTGCGACTTCGGGGTTCGTTATATTTTATGACCATGATGTACACAGGATATACACCTAAACACCTTGCACCCTGTGAAATTCTGCATTTCGGAATTCGTCGACATGGGATTCGATGCACGCGGTCAAAAATCCTCGTGCTCGCCGCCCTAGCCTCTAAAGGGGTCCATTCTCAAAATAATCGAAAACAATTTTCGTATGCAAGCATCGATTGAAAATTGTCTAGGTTTATTCTATTTTGCCGAAAATGCTGTTCACAAACAGTTTACAATAGAATGTTATATTCTTTGATAATTTATATCAGCTCCAGCTGAGCAGCACTGCCCATCAGAAGTCAATAAAACGCGGTTTTCGACAGTAGATACATCATACATGCCATTTTTACTGCCCCATGTTTCAATCATTTTGATGTTTAATTAACTACTCAGTTTAATATTACAATAACGGATATAACAATATTATTAATAATAACAATATTGTATACGTCATGTAATACTGAGTGCAGTGTGTAGCAGGTTAACGCTTATCGTATCGTATTCGATCCCGTCCCCTCAGTGCATGTTTAGACGATAGAGAGTGAGTGAGTGAGAGGGATACGGACAGACCGACAGAAAATAACTCGTACCTGCGACGACAAAACCGGGAGACGCGACGACCCAAGGTCGGATGATCATCTCCGGGTGGGTGTGTGTACACGCGTGCAAGATACTTAAATAGTTTTCTTCTTTTTTTATACATATATACGTACATAGGTACACACACACACACACACGGCTTATGTATAAAACCCATCAGTCATCCCGGTTGTCGGCCGCCTCGTCTGTGGTCCACAAACCCTATATATAATATAATATTATATGCGTTTTCTCTCCCGTCACGACCCACGGTGTGCTCACGTCTACAATAAGCTCCACCATATTATGTGATATACAACAGCGTGTCCAAAATGTATACCCAATAACGGAGTATATTATACAAAAAAATGTTCACGACTAAATGCGTATATACCTAGGTATATATATATATCACATGACGCTAACCCGCCGCAAAGTTTCGCGGGAAAAGCAATAGAAACATTTTTCATATATTTCCACATAATCGCAACGATATAAACGAAATTTCAAACTAGTACGGCGGTAATCGATAAACACAATTCTAACCCATGATGCGATAGCATTATTATAATATAAATTCAATAACGAAGTTATTTCCGTATAACACTCCTGTATGTTTTTAAGTGTGTAGATCTTAGGGGGTAGGTCGAAAGATAGGCGACGTCAACAAGCTACGAAGCGATAACGATAGTAAAAAGAATGAATAAAAACAACAACATTAACAAAAAAATAATAATATTTGTGTACATACAGGTAAGGCGAGGCAGAGCTCCGCACTTAGTCCTACAGTTACAGGACACGTTATCCTGACCGTCTGCTGGTTAATCAAAGCACTGCACCCGCAGAAAAGTACTCCATGGCCCAATATCTTCGGTATAATGCGTACGGATTTTTTCTTTAATATTAAACACATACGTGAGACCGCGATATCACTATATTCACTGGTCATTGCAGTACAGTAATAACAGCCATTATAGGTAGGTATCTACATATTATTATGCGTGATATGTACGACCGGCTCGGGCGACCGATTTGGACGGTGTCTTCGCGATATTATCAAGCACCCAAAATATGATTAGGTATATCTCAAAAGAGGAGAGGAATAGTTTTATCGTTTAGAGAGATTTTTTCGATTAGGCTGCACTTGTAGCCGCTGGCGTGCTTATAATATAGGTTTCCCGGTTTGATACGGAATCGTATAATCATAATACAACCAGAAACAACATTACAAGGTACCCATCCGGCATCCATAACCGGCGTTGAACCATTTCTAAATTTCTCAATTATTTTTTCTTTATCTTCAAGTTTATCGTGTCGTTATACCTTATACGTTATTATTATTATTATTATTAAAACACCAAGCGCCGTTCGTATACGAATTATAATTTAAGCAAACCTGTTATTTCAGCGGCTAGAGCAAACCTAATTTCAATTTTGTTCTTATACCTACTTACGCCTTGTTAAATTGTGTTCTCACTCCTTAAATCACATTTTCTCGCAATTCGGATAAGGGATTCGTTGACGGATGTGTTTAAACCTAGAGCATTTTTTTTAAATCTATAATTATAACGATTTTAAAATTAATAATATTTAAAAAATAGTTTTTGAAGTCACTAAACTGGAACCTAGGAACCTAACTGGGTGGATTTCCCAGTCAGATCAAATTTATACTAAATTACTGATAAGTTGATAAATAGACACTCAAACTCAGCTTTCAATAACTTTAAGTTAAGTTAAGTAAGCCTTTTTTAGTGTTGGTAATTTATTAGTTGGACTTTAATTCCCAAAATGTTAAATCGAACTTCTTTCATTATTCTTTTTCCCTGGAATGTTTTCCTATCCCCGGATAAGATTATACTATAAGTATACATGCACTTGGACTGCAGTGCGTAAGACAGGCAAGTCGTGAAGACGTTTTCAAATCCAAAATAGTCTGGACGGGCAGTGTGGACTAAAACTAAAAAATGTCAAATAAAATCAAAACGGAAGATTTTTCCATAATGTTATTAACTCGGAGACTATAACTCGTATTACCTACCTATATTATATAGGTTCGATCGAGATACTCCACTATTTGAGTACCTAGTACTGTTTAGTATACTATAACACTTGATAATAATATGACGTATGACTGTCCAATATTAAAGCGTACTATATAATTCTCGACACGCTGGGCTCGAGACGAATCAAAAACATTTTTTTTTAAAAACGAGTTTACTTTAACCTTCACCACAGCATATCATACGGTATGTATACGTTATGCTAGGAATGTACATGTTCCCAAGTCCAAATAAATAAAATACAATAACACATAAACGATAGTAATTAATATAGGTATACGGTCAAACATATTTTTTCGATGATTCACCACCCGTGGAGCAAATCACATTTTAAGCAAAGGAGTACCGCACGTAACTTCTTAACTAATATTTAAAACCAGTCAGTCCAGACTCCAGAATGTTTATTTTTCTTAAAGTTCGACACAGAAGCACGTAACAAAACATCAAAAAAATTAAGCCGGTTTTTTATTTTATAAATAATATATATTACTGCTGCTTGTACCTACCGATAATACTGCAACTGCACTGTTCTTAAACTAATAAGTATCAAAATCCAAAACTATTTTAGTCCAGCGCACTAATAGAGTATTTCGTCACGTAGCCGCGTAGGAGTAGATAATAGATATTAAGATATATCATATATTCATATGATATAGGTGAATATCGATTTCTTTAAAGTTGTCAACACAAATTGATTCTTATAGATCGATGTTGAACTATGCAACATTTTAATTCGATATCGTTTCTGTACCTATGTATAGAAAAGCATTACACGGACATTCCGATCGTGATTTATCTCAATCGGTTAAGTATGTAATATGTATAATATATAATTATTATTTATTTATTACATGGTGTATATAATTTTTACTTCAAAACAGTAACCTACGTCCTACACTACACCTTCGGGCTACAATCCTAATTAACTTTGTAAATATTAAAGGACAATTGAAAGTCACAATCGTTTCGATAAAAAAAAAAAAATAACAAAATAATTCGGGCGTCACGTTTCAAGTCGGTGAGTACATACATGGGCTACATACCACTTTGGATTGAGGAAGTAATCTGATTATACTTGGAAAAAATAAATACCTACTGCGATGCGTTTAAATTTCCAAGTTCAATAAAATATATTTTGTTGTGATAATTGTAATTCAGTCGGTACCAGTTACACAGTATATACACTAAACAAACAATATCAGACGCGATTCTAGGACTAAATTATAGGCGTAATGTTGGTTACAAACTACGGGGGGGGGGCTAGAAATAACAATTAGCACGTATTAACATAATGTATTATACATTTATACTTACGAGGTTAAGTTAGGAAATACTTTGGGGGAACCTTCAAGAAGTCTATCGATTAAAGTTTGGTACGGGCAACAATACATTTATAACAAGACCTCAACTGCGAATACCCCCCCCCCTTTTTAATGAAAATATTTATATTTATTGCCTCCACTAATACCTATTAATATTAGGAGTTTAGGTACTAGATAGTAGTACCATTGATTATAAATACTAGTATTTAGAGTATTTATAATCAATGGTAGTACCTATATACATTATTTAACTTTTCAATAAGAGGACTAGAAATTTTAGTAAGAGCAAAATAAATGCTCACCCTGCCCATACGCTAAAATAGCCACGGAATAAAATTGTTCTTAAAGCATATAGCTACAGATGAATTTATTACCTTTGAGTCTATGACAAGTATTGTCAGTTGTGAGAACTGTGAGGTTTTGTTCAGTTTTTTTGCGAGATGCTATGTATGGGTGGCAATTTTTCTGTTTTTAACCGCAAGGTTGTCGCTCATGATGTTAGCTGTGTGGGATTTGTACATGCACGATTTTTTCTACAAATACTAAATATTATATTAGAGCAGTTATTTGCAACGAACCTTGACCGATTTATTGGTTACATCGATGGATAATGTATATAGAGATTAGAGATAGGTAGGTACTAGCTAGGTAGCTACTTTAAATATTTACCATTTGGCATTTCGATTTATAAATTATATTGTGACTTTCCAGACTATTATACGTCACGGACGTCCTCAGGTGGAGAGGCGAAGGAGGGAGGAGTGAGAAGTGAAGGAGAATACACTGTTTAAGCTTTAAAGTCAAGTTCATTCATGTATGTACGATGTACCTACACTTTTTCTAGGTCAACTTTTGAAAAAATTTGACAATTAAATATATTAAATGATCTTTTTTTGGTACTATAATATATTGAACATAATATTATGATATAGCCAGACCCCTTTCTAAGTCAATTAATGATAGAATATAAAAACAATTATTTTTTTCCTATTAAAAAAACAATTTAACAATTTTCCCATCATGGGGTATATTCATTAAGTCATATAGTTATTATTCTAATTTATATTATAGGCAAAGAATTACTATAACTGAAAACGACATAATTTTTATCAGTATTAACAGGGGACAAGAAGGTACCTATTATATTGATATTATAAAATATATATTACATTCAAAAATATTTTGTATGAAATGGTGAGTAGCTTTTATTATTTCTAAATTATCAAAAATTAGCAAATTCGGATATATATATATATAGGTATATAATGCATTCATATAATATATATTATTATTATCTATTATGAAAATATATTATACAATGATTTAATTTTAATTTGGTTTATTAAAGATTGTACAAGACCCATTCCGCCAAAATTTTGCACTGCCACGGCAAGCCACCCTAATATTAATAATACTTAATTCGCTCTAGCAGACAGCGACACGGAAATGATTTGTATGATCAGGTTTCATTTTTTCTTCAGTTATTATTATTCTCAGTTTTTAAAACAATATTGCTATGGACGTACATCATGTTTCTATGAGTCAGCACGCATTTAAAAATCGTCTTGGAACCACATATAAACTGAACCCTTCATCATCTAATCATATTACTGTATCCACACATTGATGTTATAACAAAAACCATTAAAGATCTACATCCCAATCGGCTTACAACATATTAGTTAGCCAGTGTATGTTTACAAATGAATTGAAGCATAATGCATATAATATTATAATCTGAAAGCTGATACTAATTCATTTACACAGTTACTAAACGAGGCCACTAAATGGTCAGTGGTCTAGATATTGTTATAGTTTTGTAAAATGTTTATCAAGGGCACACCAGACAAAGTCTATAAATAATCTGAATACAAATTTTAATAAGTACACAATATTTTATATGAAATAGGACAAAAAATAAAAGGTCAAGTACATAATATTATTAAGTAAAATAAGAACTACAGATTTGACTTATACAACTTCAAAATTTATTGTTCTAAATAAACCGCTGAGAATAAATAGTTCATTGGTATTAAAATAAATAAAATATTTCATATTCAAAATACCAATTACCAAGTATATAAATGCAAATATGGGACCATTCAAAACTTTAAGGTTTGATAATAACATTTAATATGTTATCTGCTAGGTACATATAAACGTAAAAAATTTAATTTAAGACCAAATTACACAATTATAATCTTACTTTTCTCAACAATACAGTAATTAACACAAACAATTGAAGAAAAAAATGTGCACATAAAAATCAAAACACAACCTTAAAAAACATCAATTACAAAATAAAAAAACTGGAAATAACTCATACGATTCAAACTTATTTTATAATTTGTGGGAAAAATTTTTAGGAAGACAAATATGTACTATTCTTATTTCAATTCATTTAAAATTTGGCACAAATAAAAGTAATTGTGATATCCACTATATTTTTTATCATAAGACTTAAAAATATAAATTATAAATTATGGATTTTGATTTACTGTTATTTATTTTTATAAAGGTAAAAATAATAACAAATGAAGGAGTATAAAAATAATTAGATATAGCCATGGGGAGGTTTATGTCCAATAAGCCCTATTCATATTAAAATAAAGGAAATAGCATATATTAAGAATTGGATACAATAATAGCATGTAACAATATTATATACTTTTTGTGATAAAACATAATTGTAGCAAACAGTAATAACTATAAAATAGTTTTGTTTTTATGCATACATTAAATTTTATACTATTGGAATGTTAAAAATGTAATTTTTTTTCTAAAAATCTATAATTTCATTATTTATTAATCATATTGATTGATTAATATCACACAAAATAGTAAGTATAAATTCATTAATCAGTATCTATTAATAGAATAGATAAATGAATAAGTGTATTGGTCTAATAATAAAAAGTAAAATAATTTAAGATAATATATAATATGATCATTTCATAAAGTTAAAATAATATTAGTTTATCATATTCGCCTTGAGAGAATATTTATTTCTTTTTACTTTTTCCTAAAGTGAGAGTATGATGACCCATGCTAGAATACTGTTGCTTCCTTTTGCTGAACTCCATAAGATCATCTTCATACTTTCTTCTCTGTTCTTCCAACCTTTTCTTCTGATCATCTTGATCACGTTTCAGTTTATCAAATTTAGCATGTAACTGCAATTCATAAATTTATATTAGTAAATGTAAAAATTCTTGGACAGAAATCAATATACATGTATACACATTTTGTAATTTATATGATGGTGTACCAATGTATAGTATGATAAACATTTTATACTAACAACATTGCATTTTTGGTGGTTATTAAGTTGTTTTGTTTATAATTTTATTTGTATCTATGAAACATTTTTTTCATAAGTCATTAAATTATCATTAGAAAACAAATAAATAAAAGAAACAAATACTGTTTTTTTTTTAAAACAAAGAACATTAAATATTGATCAGAGATAAGTAATGCATACAATGGTACATTTTTAATTAAAGCAAACCGAGAGACCCTTCTAAAAATCAAACAATAATTATTATTCAGAGCGTGAAGGAGGAACAATCGTAAGTTAATTTTTAATTAATATTTTTAATACTGTAAGATATGGCATTATGTACATTATATAGCTATAACAGTATCGTTTAACAACATATGGACTATGGTTACATAATGAAAAATAATGATACTTGAAAATAATCCTGTATAAAATAAATCTAAAATTAGCATAATGCAACCAACTAATGTATAACGTTGTAATGATTTTGTTAAAGAAGAATATCTACATTAGAAATTGTTAATAAATATATCATGTTATTAATAAATATTAACTTATTATATATTTATGTTAGAATCAGTCTATGCATATCGATTGTCGGTAATGGCTATTTATCAAGAGGCAAAAATGCAGGCATATTACATTGAGTTATGAATTGAGGGAGCCATACAATAAATAGTATAAGAAAAAATAATCAAACCATTTTAACCAACAAAAACTATGTAACAGGATAGACTGATTGATTTTGAATTTTTTTTTTTTTTAAAAGTGGAAAACTTTAACTTAGTTAAGCTAGACTCTCAAATTAACTTAAAACAATGCCAGAAAAATACATCTCAAAGTACTTTAAAATATATAGACGATTATAACAAGTATAAAATTTTTTGGTACTTCACGGTTATCGCAACAACCATAATTGTTCGATAGGTAATAAATAAACGGCATATGCGTGTATCAGCACTCGTCGCTATTCTCCTCGGCGCCGTAAATAGACAAAATTAGTTAGACCATATAAATAACATTTAATAAATACTAAGTGTTGTATAAAATACTATTAGTTTAATATTGACTGAATAATATAACATAAATTATTAATAACAGTTATACAGCCAAGGTAAGAGTATAAGCTGAAAAATATCAATATGGCAACAAGTTTTAACTAATAAATAAGGAGTAGAATTTATCTATTCTAGTGTAAAATGTAAATATGTAGCAATATATAGTTTGAATGTGTACTATAAAATACAAGGATAGCAAAAATTACATAATTATGCTTAAGTTAATTGTTAGTTAACAGCAAAGAAAACTAGCAAATTGACTGAATGAAAACCACCGAGATTACTTAAGTCTTGTCACCTAATACCTATCACTTTTAATTTTATGTTATTCATGACTTATTCAATGTATCAAAACAATATACAGCTATACATAGTATCAATGCCCTATTGCCACATTCTGACATTAAGAATTCTATAAAGTAATAAAATGTTTGATGATTCATACAGAACAATTAGTTAACTATTAATGCAAATGTAACTATCCTAATTACTAAATTATGAATGACAATAATAATTAATTTTATTTGAATCACGAAACAAACATACTTACACACATTACACAACATCTGTTAGAAATATTACATGTTATATTAAACAGATTTACCTAACCTAACATATTTAGAAATAATTTTACTTTAAGGTCAGTAATTTGAATTCATATTTATTGTTTGTCAATAATAAATGACTGGCTAATGAGTAGTGGGTTGACAATTGAATGGAAGTACTGAATAAATTGATTATAATATATTTACTAGCACATTTGATTTGTTTATATTAATTTTTAACAGAACTGATAATGCAAATTATATATTTTTCAATATTATTTAGTATTTTTAGTATTAATAGGATTTTTCCAATTATTAGTCCTATAGAATTCTGAGTATTGTGTGTACTTTGTATATTCTTCAGTTTACTGCCACATTGTACGTTTATTTATTCACATTTGATATAATTTTAATCAAAAAAGTAATAATTTATTAAATCGATAGATAGCAGCTGAGTTATGAATTATAATATAATGAAGTTCTATCTGAATATTAGATAAAACTTTGTACCACCACAATTGCATGGCGAAAGTTAACAGAATGTAACACACTCTTGAACATACTAAATATATTAAGTTACCTCTTTTTCAGCTTCTTTCAATTCTGCTTCTTTTTCCTTTACTCTGACAACAAACATTTGTCTCATTTCATCTTCACGGTTCTGTAGCTCTTGTAAATGATGACTACGCTTTGCTTCAAAAGATTCCTGGAAGCTTAGTGGCTTATTTTCGTTGTCCACATCACTGAAGCCCATCTACAAATCAAGTGATATTATAGTTTACAAGATACATTGATTCATTTAATTAAATATAAATTTTACTTGTTCCAAGCGCATTTTTCGGTATAACTCATAGTGTTTATCGTGAGTTTTTTCTCTCAAATCTTCCATGTTAGTTCTAATTAACATCTCTCTCAGCTTAACAAAATCACAATGTGATTCATTTTCAACTGTCAACATAATTTATATTAAATAAATTAGTATAAGCATAAAGAATCAATACAAATAATTTCAAAAATATACTTTTTACAAACCTTGAACTGTTCCCCATGGATACTGACGAGCGCGCACCATTTTGTTTGCAACTTTGGCAAAATCTGTACTTCCAACAACAGCAAATGGTACATGAGAATTCATATTAGAATTGACATCAGCTATAGTCTCATCTTCAGTTGGGCACTCATAGATTTCTACACCATTTGATCGCAATTCAGTGATTATTTTCGTCTAAATTATGTAAGTTTTTAAAATTGTATTAATATTGAACTTTTTATACTTGAGGGGATGACAGTTATTTCAGCCAAAACATACTAATATTTATTCCATCATGCTGATCGACCTAGTTCATTGTTTAGTATGATATCTACCAAAGTAAAGGTACCTATCTTTTAGGTCAAATTTTATTTAACTGTGTGACTGTATATGTTTTTAACCATTAAATATAATTTATAACTTTGCAATTAACAAAATGCTACAAAGCATGTGTTATCTACCTTACAAACATACAACAAACCAAATTTTACGTACATAAAAACTGATTTTTATTATTTTAGATTATCTAACTTTATATTGTTGTACATTATTAAAAAAATATTTATACTTTCTCAGTTGTATTCAAAAATGTATAAAATAAAAGTTTAAATGAATGACCAGCTAATTAGGTTGTTTCTTTATACAAACTAAAAGTGAACAAGATCAAATTATTTTCAATGCATTGAATCCAAACACAAATCAGTTAAATTCAAAGTTAATAAAAATAGTAAAAATTATATTTAAGAAGGAAATATTTTAAAATAATATATAATATGAGATGTCCTACCTACAAAAATAGAATTACTACATTATTAAGGTAATATAATTTTAATTTATAACCATTATAATATTAAACCAATATAAAATTACAGCAGAAAAGATAACTATGGTGCTATGGTAGGTAGCATATTGGACAACATTTTGTACTGAAAATAATTTACCTTAAACTTTTGTAATTCAGACTTAGAGATAGTATCTGCTTTGGCAATTATTGGAATCACATTTACTTTGGTATCAAGTTTTTTCATACATACCAAATCAATTGATTTTAACCTATAAATACAAGATGATAATATTAATAATTAAGTACTAAGTAGTTTACAAGACTTTGATTTATACCAAGTGATTTATCTATTGTATTATATTTGAATTTTCAATATTTTCAGAACATTCTATGTAACAGAATGTGAATTAAAAATAATAATAAAAATTTAAATAATATCATGATAAAATAATAGATGACTATTAAAATATTGTATACTCCTTAAGCCGTAAGAATGTGGTTGTACACGAACTAAAACACGTTAAACCTCGCCACAACCACCGAAATCTCACCACTAGTCGGCTTCAGTAAAATAAGAGAAGTAACCACATTGTATTACTGATTCAATTAACCTAACATAGTGTAAATCACTCGGTAAATGCAAAGAACATTTTGAGTTAAGATTAAAACATACCCATGTCCAGTAGGACAGATGAAATACAAACAGGTATGAACTCTTGTGTCGTGATATGTCGACAGCAAACGCTTTACTTTCAGTTCTTCTTGTAAATAATATTCAAACTGTGTATCAATGTAGTCTACAATAGATTTGAAACTGTCTTCTTTATTTATTTGATCACCATAACCAACTGTCTCGACAAGCGTCAACTAAATAAATATAATGTAATTAAAACACTATTAGTAATAATATGATTATTATAATTGTTTTTCTGCTTGGTACATTTGACATTAATATTATATTTGTTAACGTTAGATAATATGCTTGATTACAGTTTAATTAAATAACTAAATTAACATTGATATTTGTTCTTTTCATTATTATAAATTGAAAACCTTATATAGTTATCACATCAATAAAATTTAACAACTATAATGAGTTGATGAGGTGACATTGTTTATTAGTATTACCTTACATGGTCAATTTTAAACGACTAGTTTGTCAATGTCTACGCCAAATTGTGGTACTTGTTTACTATGCCAACTACATGAAATTTAGAAATTTAGTATTTTGCATACAAATCTAATTAGTTTGGTGAACAACCAAATTTTGAACATAGATTAAAGTATTGGACAAAAGTTTTACTAGATTTATATTTAGAATATTAAAAAAACCAGTTATATTTTGGGTATTAAGAGTATGGTAGTATATTGTTTGTATGTGTATAATATTATATGAATTACACTTAAGCCAAGTGTGCTATTACACTATTAACCGAAACTAAAACTAAAGTTCACATATAATGTTTTCTCTATTAGATTATAACAAAACCATCTTAGTAAAAATTTAATAGCCAAATTGTTATGAAGTGAGTATATAGGTGTCTAATAGGCATCAATGCGACAATGCATCATTGATTTGTAAAGAATAGTAATAGTAGTAATACCCAACATTTTTACCTTAAGTTGAACATTGCTCTCTTGCAACTCATAAGTGTGAGCCTTGAGTTTCACATTTGGCAAATTATGTGTGGACGGGGTGGATTCAAAATTGGTGTTAAACAGCGAGTCCATAAGTGTAGATTTTCCTAGACCCGTTTCGCCTGAAAACAACAAAAAATCCACGTCAGATATAAGATCACATTGTCCGTCCGTCCATTGTCTGATCGTGTACCTATTAATCAAACTCACCAATGCACAGTATGTTGAACACGAAGCCGTTTTGAGCAGACTTGTGTGTTAGCTGGTCGGGCATGCTGTCAAACCCTACATGTCCATTCAGGTTGAGGGTGCGCATTGTCGACTTACTGGTCTCGTCCACCTGTAACACCAGCCGTAAATTATGATATTATACTGGACGGGCAACATTAAAAAAAAAAAAAACGATACATACCTTCGGTCTGTTCATCACTGCGGCCATGATCCCAGAGAAAACACTTGTGTCAGTCTCAAACGATCGACTTCAATTGTCGCAAAGAAGCGATTCTTGTTGCTCGTCGAACGATTTCTCCGACAACGCCTATGAATTAAATTTATAATTAGTATAAGGCAATGTTTACTGTTTCAAATGTTATTTTTTACTTTTTTTTTTTATCGTCAAATTCCGTCTTGATAGCGTTCGCAATGACTCATTCCCATTGGATGACTAAAGTCGATCGCCGTTTTATCACACGTAATCCCCAGCGCCGCCGCACGTAGCTGACCGGCAGATGGCGCCTTCCGCGGCTATTCGCGCAGTTAATTTTCTCATCAAAATGTCGTTATCATAATAATACCTATAATTATTATTATGTGCGTTATTGACCGTGTGGTACATTATTGTAACCACTATAACCAATACTAACCACTACGGCGCTATAGTGCACTACGGTAATACCATGACAAAATTAGTAACCTATCTTGTCATGGGTAATACGTTGATCGACCGTGCCATGACCGGAGATCATCAACCAGAAATCATCAACCAGAGATCATCAATCAGCGATCTGAGGGTCATTCATTAATAAAATAAAAATTACGACCACGTCCGTCGTGGTAGGTTGTACTTGTACTACAGGTGCTTGCCTGTACTTACTCAGAAGGCTTATTTTGGTTGCCGAAACTTCCGTCTGAAAAAATATCGACAGGATTTACAATGCACTATGTCGTTTCCGTAAAGAGATGTAGGTACCTATTTAATATACATATTATATATATTATTAATATTATCATCCATTTGATTATTATGATATTATATTGTATTATTTCGAAATAACGTCATAACTTCATACGTAACGATTTCTTACGTCGCTGCTTACATATCGGTATAATACATAAAAGAAATAGTCGTATTAATAATATTGTTACATTAATTAATCGTCCAGTGGTACGCATATAGTACGAACATAGTCGATTTCGTGTGAACAAAAATTGTAGAATCAATGTTATATCTAATATATTGAATTGTTTTTGTTATACCTAGTCATTCTGATCGACATTCGTGTCAAACAAGAATATAATGCAAATTAAACAGAGTGATGTATCCATCGTGAACCAAAAAGCATAATATCATCTTTATCTATAGTACCCGTAAGTTGTATGAATTTATTTACTCTTATATTATGTTCAAAAAATATTTTTATTAAATTTAAATTGTACAATGCTTGGACAAGATATTGTTTCAGGTTTGTGGTAAAAATAATAAACATCGTCTTGTACACAGCGAGACGACGTTATACGTATAGTAATATTAATAATAATAATAATAATAACAATGATACTGTGCACAATATCGTTTTATATAATGAAATCAATTTGCATAATATTATAAATAAATATATATAGCCGTATATGGATACACATAACACATAAATACTGCACAAGTGCACAACGACATAACCGTTGTTGTTATTTGTAATTTTTACCAAACTGCAATATTATTTTTAAAAAAAAAACAATAACATAATACACTGAACGAGATATTCAATCATATACGCATAAAAAGTGTTTTCATTCTGATTATTTAACACAATTGCCAAGTACCTAGTCATATTTTTCTGGTCAAATGCCCGTCTATATGAATATATTTAACAACTATATAATTGACAATTATTGCTATGAATTATTTAGGTACGTGTAACCCGACTGATTCTGGGCTTATTTTTAATACATTTTTTTTCACCTTTACAATATAGGGCAATGGCTATCATATAATTATAACACATTTCACCTTAGTTTTAATTTTACTGTAGTTTTAACAATTACTCCAGATTTGTTGAGAAACCTACTATGAAATACTACCTACTTTAAAAACAATTTTTTTTAGTTACAAATTTTGTTAAATTCCAATCCATGAAAGTTTTTAGATTAGGTTAAGAAATTAGGAAAATTAATTTAGTTATATTATAAAAACCTGAAGCTTTTTTTAGAATCAAAAATCTATACAAGACTGCTGCACTAAGTATAAATTGCAAGCATACGGTATACATATAACTAAGCTAATGTGATAACACTTTTAGAATTATTGCCTTTCATCTATTTTAGTTATTTTTCGAAGAAAATATTTAGTGTTTTTCCCTTCATATTTCAATAATTTAGATTGTTAGCCCGTGGGTATGCGTGTCAAAGCTAGTATAAACGAAAAAAAACGGTGCACAACAATACAATTAATTTGACGGGTAGGTCTAAGTCTCTTTACATTAATTATGTGTATTATTTATTATATTATATGTATAAAGTATATACACATGCCAGGAATAATAACTCTCTTTTAAATCTTAATCGGCGAATTAATTATTTAATTTACATAATTAATCATATTTTAACCATCAATTCTAGTAATTCTACAATATATTTAGATGTATACAAATTCATTATTTTAACACGAACTACTCTATTATACATTTATACCTCTCTCAAAATTAAAATTATAATAGATTTGAAATATAAAACCTTATTTTTGAATAATTCTCAAAATATTTGATACTTATACACTTTGAATGATTGAGTATAGCGTTAAATAGTTATTAAACTTGCGAACTTTAAACGATAACATAATGTATAATTTTATTATTATAATTAATATATAGTGTTGGTATAATTTGCTAACGAATAACATTTTTAAATTTTTTATTTTTAAGTTATTAAAATGTTAATATATTATACGTGCTACTGGTCGCTATACCTGTATAATAAATATAAATATTATAAATTATCATCTGATAGGTCTATAATGAAACCAAGTATCATTAAAAAACTCGAATAACAAACGGGTACCTACTACTAAAAAGTATATACCATCTATCACCTATTCACAAATCACTATAACTCGGCCAAATTGCTTACGTTGAACAGCATAGTGGTTTAAAGCGATCAAATGTTTGTAAATTTATTTGTTTAAATGTTTAATTCTTCCATTTACTAAAAATACAACATATATAATCAATGCTACATTGCTAGTTGCTACTACAAACACAAATGGCATTGTTTATGTCTATGTGCTTTGATAGCGTTGCATAAGAATACTGTGTTAGTATAGTTAGTACGTGTACAAACTACCTACCTACCTATTTACCCATTTAAAAGTTTAAAATGTTTAGGACACGGTTATACCAATGTACGAAATTGTGAAAAATATAAACGTAGTTTTATCGTCCATATTATAGTATATTACATTATACATGTAATTTAATTTCGTTTAATCAGTTTATTAACGGACAACGGTAATACATTTCCTTTTAATTATTCCTGGATTGATTATTCCTACTTACTGTTACTGATTAGAAGAATTCTAAACACAATGTGCATTTCAAAATGTAAATTGGAACTATTATTATTTCCACAGATAATTATGTGATAATTATTTTTAGAAATAATGTTTAATATTTAAATGCATGTACGTTCAATTTTATTATATTCCTAAAATTAAATTTCTTTACCTACACTGTTTTAAATTATTATTTTTTATTGACTAGTGTTTAGTGAGTACAGATTACAGAATAGATGTATGTTTAAATGTTTTACTTATATTATATACATTATGGTGTTATACCGTGTTTCATATGTCTTGTCTCCTTACCCTGTTTCATAAATAGTAAAAATGAATAAATCATTACAATATTTAAAATTATGATATTTGAATGTTTTCATTTCTAATAGTAATAAATAATATTGTATGTAGGTAATAGTCACAATTTGTAAATTATACAATCTAGATAAATTGCTGACACGTGACCCATATAATAAAATATTACCTCGATACGAGCAGTTACTATAGTCATATATTAATAGTTATCGTGAATCACCTTTTTGAGTTTTTAAGTTTAACCTGCTAATAATGATATACAGCTATAAAAACCACAAAGGTACCTAAATCACTGTTATTATTCGCAGTTATTTAAAAGAACAAAAAAAAGCTTTGTAACTATGTAAGATTAATTTAGTGCTTCAAATAAAAAATATTTTCTTTTAGAAGTTAACTGTTAACTCTCAAGTCATAATTAAATGATATAATTATTTTAAGCTGACAACACTATATGCCCTTTACATAATATATGGGCGCTGGGGATGCCCCACTCTTAATCCTAGCCTGTATATAAAATACATGAAGTAAGTATGTAATTTCTCAAAAATGTTTGTAATATATTGTAACATATTTTAATAGGTTATACGTTTCGTTGCGAGATCCCTTACCAAAACACAACTTCTAGAGTAGAAATATATTTACTTAATTTTTTTCCAAACGTTGAAGCATATATTATAATTTGTAATATAATATGTAATTAATTACAAAAAGACACATATATGTGTGCAATGAATAAAACTGTATATAGGATATAGCCACATTGGTACATATAATTAAGTACAAACGATGCACGTGTTCTACGTATAGCGTTTAAATGAGTAATTCACGTCAATTTATTGTAAAATAAAATATTATTGAAAATTGTTATAATAAGTAATACAAACTGAAATAGTGAAATATATCAAATAATATTATTACGATATTTTTGATTTATGTTATTACGATCTCATTTATTTATAAGTATTTGTGGATTCACAAAACGTGAAACTAATATCTAAACCTAATAATAAATCGCATTTTACAGGCCACAGATTGCAGAAACCACTACTTTTTAACAATTCTTTGGTACTGAGTTCATTAGTTTCTATTCTTAACTAAAATGTATACTAAAATTCAACGAGAGCATACAGATATTGTTCTCACCTTTAAGTTCTATGATAGTCAATTTACTCTATGCCTAGTTTTTTTTTAGATTAGATTTTGACAAAATCGTTTTTAATAGTTCTAACTACAGTGACATAGCATTAAGTTAGCATTTAATAATAATTTGAAGATATTTGTGTGTGTGTGTGTGTGTGTGTGTGTGTGTGCGCACGCGCGCTTCTTTAAAGCTAACAAATTTGAACTGCTGAACGTATATTTTGGTAAATACCTAGCCTATATGCGTTTGTGAAACAGAGACAAAAGCAGATACGATACTCGGTGTATTTATAGTGGCTAGTTGTAGGTACCTACATAGCTACATATATTTATGTATTAGAGAATAATTAGTTTAGTGGAATATTATTAAAAAGCAATTAGTACGTAAAAATTATATTTTATTGTTAACTATTATTGTGAATATTTTGAAAAATTCTGTTCGTTGTCGTAAATATAAACGTGTAAACGAATTGTGAATATAAATTGAATAATTCATTGAAATATATTATGAATCAAAACAGTTCCTTATTGTTTAAATTACAATTATTATAAGATACGATCAAGTTTATTTGTGTAAATATATTGTGAAATAATATTGTCGTTGTGTACCTGTAGCCTGTAAGGAACTTCCTGTTTTCAATATTTTTCCGATTATGTGCGTTGATTTAAATATTGTAACGTACAAGGGGTCAGTGGTCACGGCAGTAGTCCAAAAGTTAAATGTGTAAATCACAAAAATGCATTCGGAAAATTTTGATTCATTCATAATTTACGATTGAATCGGAAAAATAAAATATTAAGGCACCCAAGGCCTATACAATTTTGGACTCAAAAATACGCTCTATGGTAATAATGATCCTGTAAATATTTTCAATATTTTAATCTCAAACTCGATAATAAGTCTTAAAAAATAATACAATTCTCAGCAATTTTTTATAAATTATATTATACCATTATTTTAAATAAAATAAAAAATCCGAGTTTGTAGGAAGTCTTCTTCTTTCAGATAAAAAAAAAACCAAAATAAACAATTTTATAGAATTTTTTTTCCGGCTGCAACAGCGACCGCCGTTATAGACGGACACTAAATGATAAAATTATAGTATAATATTATGTAAAACCTCATACCTAGTGGCTAGTTGATTATTATTGTTCATTGCAAAACTCTGCGGTAAGGAGAAATATATCGTCGGTTTACTGGTTATCACTTATCTGATATTGCCCAGATCCTCAGGAATATGCTAATGTACTACAACCGAAAACGTTTCGGATTGGACGAGATATTTTTGTCATCGGCGCTGTTGTTGATTAAATGTCAGTAAAATTTTATTTGTTGGGTAAAAAAGTTTGAAAATTTAATACAAAGCTCCTTATACATTGTTACAATAGAAGTTGAAAAATATTAAAAATATATAGCCACAATTTTTTTTATAAGCATTTAAAGTTCGAACTTTGACAAAATACGTAAAAATTATGAAAATATGCAAATTATTTTGAGGTAGAAATTAATAAAAATTTTCTTTTTAAATCCAAGATATGAAAATATAATACAAAATTCTTCATAAGTTTGTCTACCTTTATCAAAAAAAAAAATGTCTATAAGAAAGTCTTATTAAATTTTTATGAGCGTTTGAAGTTCATATTTTTACTACCTTGAATAATTACTCTATTTCTCAAGTAGCGATTTTCTTATTTTGCTGTAATTCAAAAACGAGTAACTGCAGATACTTGAAATTTACACAACATGTTTATTATATCAATTTCTATACTTGATATAATTTTCAAAATATTTTGACTAGTTTCAAGTTGTTAACAGACTTTTTAAAATTTCAATTTTTTTTTAATTTTTTTTTTATAAATGTCAATAAAATTTTATTTGTTGGGTCGAAAAGTCTGAAAATTTAATATAAGGCTCCTTATACATTGTTACAATAGTAATTGAAAATATTAAAAATACATAAGCACAATTTTTTTTTATAAGCATTTAAAGTTTGAATTTTGACAAAATTTAACAAAATCTCGAAAATTATCAATTATTGTAATTATAAAATTATAAGATGTTCAGTTTTTATAACTAAGGATTGAAAATTTAAAACAAAGATTCTCATTAATAGTTCATTCTGTAAAAAAATCTAAAAAATATTTAAACACAGTTATTTTTTACAGACATTTTAAGGTCAAATTTGGACGAAATCACATATTAAAATCAATATTAACGAGTAAAAGTATATATTATAATATTTTTCCAGCATCAATGATAATTTTAGGTTAATAATTAAATAATATTAATTCAACTTACCAGCTACCATATAATAACAATACCAATATAATTTAAAATATCCTAGACTGACATACCGTCTATGCTCAGAATGGTTTTTCGTATACAAATATACAATGATATTATATCATTGAATTCAAATTTAATACCATCCATTATACAGTGAACTACTTGTAACCTACTGTACAATGGAGCGACATCCACTTGACCCCCTTTTTTAATTTTTAGTCAATAGGTAATAATATAGATAAGACACTTATAAATCAGGTACGCACATTTTCAGTTCACTTGCTCATCCTCCTTTTAAGTAATATTTTCCAATTCAAGCACTGTTGAGGTATTGCCATGGTACAGTGCGGTTACTGGTGTTTAACATATTATGATTTGAGTAGGATTGGGTTCTATACTTTCCGCAGTGAAAATATTCTATATTTTATGGTATTTATATAGGTACTTATTATAAGAATTGTGGCTAACGTACAACGGTATACTGATAGAAAGATTCAGCTTATCACAGAGGCAAATTTTTTTTTTTCAGAAATGATAGTGTTATTTTATGAAGTCGTCTATGAACCAAAATATTATTATGCCGAACACAATTTGGGGCATTGAAGTTTACCAATTCGTTGAACTTGCCAAGGACGACAAAGGGAGACTGGCCGTGATAATTGTATAAACTGTAATCGATATTAATACACGAATAACGGATAAAGAAAAATATAATAATATTATATACTGTCACATGTATACCAACACATAGATACCTACCTATATCACGTAACATCTGTAATTACTTATTCTTATTATATTATGTTTAGTTTTCAGGCAAGTTCCCTACAGTACCGATATAACAGTAAAAGTATGTTATATAGGTATATAATAATAATTAATTAATAATATCTTTAATGTAAAATTAATAAATTACTATATATAGGGTACCTACAACATAACATTTCAAAGGGCTCATTGCAGGTGATAGAATTATAAAATTATAAAGTGAAGCCGCCACTTGTACTACCATATTCACATGATTTTATATCGATATCAAAATATTATAATTTGACGTTTATTTTATAAACCTACCAAAGACCAAAGTCCCAAACGATCACATTGTTAACTCTCAATTGTGATATACGTAAATGTTTATATTATCATATATTTATATTTATATTATGATGTTAAGTACATATAATTATATGTATAAAACAATAATAATAGCTAACCAAATATTAATGACTAAATCGGATAATATAATATGATGTGGAGGGCTTGTTATGGCCAATTTATTTTCGTCTATATTATGATTTACGATACACACACAGCAACATTACGTTCGATTATACCTAATCGGGTTACCAATGAGCAATTATGTTTATAAGTTATAGACGCAACTCAGTCCCTGCAGTTTTTTTTTATTCAATATTCATCCCATTTGCTTTGCTCTTTTATATTCATTATACTTTTACTATAAAAATTGTAAGCACAATACCCACAGATATATATCATATATATTGACATACACAACTGAAGTTAAAACACTTAAAACTAATCAGACTACTGACTGCAGTAGTTAACGCGGTAATATTTGTTTGACTCTAGGTACGTATAGAAACTAGTAAATTATAAGTATTTAAATAAAATATAAGATATTTGTATGTAAAAAAAATCTCTTGCACAAAATGTTTAATGTTACATTTTTCACATTTGGGCACCAAAAAATGTTATGATACCGCTGCGGCGCTGCTGCCCACCCTAACGGATGCTGACTGTATGCTATAACCACCAATGAATAATACGTAGAGCCTCGAATAAACCGACCGTTACTGAACAGAAGATTGATTTTAGATAAAACAACAACAAATGAAAAATAAATGCCGCAGTAAAACATTTATATGGCGAGTGAGTTTCTTTAGCTTCTTATATCTCTATTACGAGTTACGACTATGCTTACCTATATACATCGCATGAAATTCGACAAACCCCTACGAGATATAAATATAAAATATCTAGAATCTAGATACACATACACTGACACGCCGAACTTTGAAACTTAAACACTTGTTATTAGAAAAATAATAATGTATATATATATATATATGCATCGAGGAAGAGGAAAAACAAATGAAAAACACACATAACACGTTTGTTTTTGTTTTTTTTTACATTTTTATTTTCAACACAACTTTTTGTTTAAAAATTAAGTATACATGCATACAAACGAAAATTATTGATAAAAAGTCGCTTATAATTAATGTATGCCTGAGTACACGAACTATAAAGACTAATCACACAACATAATAATAATAATGATAATAATAATAATAATAATAATAATAATAATAAATAATTTAAACAAATGATGTATTATTGTATTGTAGATTTTTTTGTTTATTTTTTTTTTGTTTTTTTTATTTGTTAGGTGTTTGGATAAGATCAGCTCTACTACAACCTATATCATATATTATTATATATATTGAGCCGCGAACGGCGACCATCGATATTTCACCATTGTACATTAATATTAGGTATTATTCGAATAAGTATAATGTGTATAATACTGTTCGAAACCATCTCGAAGGTAACACATTAAATACACAATATAGGAAATCAGTAGAGGGATACAATAAAGCAATTATTTATAAAATCTTATATGATTATACACTATATATAGATATGGTCTCCTATTACAACACAGAGAAGTAAAAATAGGTATTCAAGAAAACAGTTGGTCCTTAATAGCGTAGTTTCAACCCCATTTTTTTCAATTTTTTTTTTATACAAGTAGTAAAACGTTTTTTGCAATAACTTAATATTTATTATTTTATTTTTTGATCAACAACAACAAAAATGTTCAAATATTATCTGAGCACTAATATAAGCAAATACCGATTATTTAACTCCTTTTATACAATTCTCAAATAGTTTTAATGAAAAAATAGACTTTTTTGCCAAAACAACATCATCAGTCTTTGTTCAAGTACTTTTTTTAACATTTAAAAAATTCTTAATTTATTTTTCTTGGCGCTACCGTATATTATAATGTCTACAAGTGCGTCTCGATGTAAAACATTCAGTGTTGATTTTATTATATCGTATTGATTGTTAGTAGTTATTATAATATTATTTTATATATGTTTTTTTATCATCCGTTATTTGTGCATCGAAATTTGCGTTTTTCGATTTAACTGTAATTATTATATAAATACATTAATCGGTTTTCCTGAACAACACCCAGTTAGACTTCCACGCGAACAAGAAAGAGTTGTCTGAAGGATACAAAAAATGACGATTGTCCTAACAAAAACAACGCTTATACATAATAAAACAGTTGTGAGGCACCTAAAAATTAAATACGATACAATATATGAACTTTGTTTTTGTTTAAGTCTACATAATATTATAATAATAATAATAATAATAATAAATGTATCATTTTCACTTTTTTCTTCTAATGTTTTTACGTTTCACAAATAATAATTTAGTAATAATAATTATAATAATAATATATAAAATGCACTAGCGTACACGTGCGCTTAAAATACTAACAACGCGCCTTATTTTTTAAACTTAATGTCTTGTTACATAAATAGCTAGTCTATATATATTGTATAATATAATATACCTATAAAATAGAAATTCAAAAAAAAAAAAAAAAATTACAATGATAAAAAAAAAGTCTACCAACACACCTCAGGTGTATAGTATTCCACCGCAAGATATGTATACATATAGAGTATAATAATATTGTGTCTTACAAGTACCTATAATACATCAATATGCATGTTTTCCGATGTTTTTTGGGGGGAAAACCTCCGCGTAACGACGAAATAAATATTCTAGGAAATATATCGCATACACACTTAATATATAGTATAAAATAAATCGTCCAGATGACTAGAAGTACATTGGGGTATGCATGTAGTGTGGCTAATTATGTTTGTTTGAATTGTTTTATTTCTATAAGTATTATCGACCTACACGCATCAGGGCATCGCGCGAGCTTTATTGCCTCGGATGGTCGTCGATTGGTCGTCCGCAAAGAGGATTTATCGAAAACACTTAATATACAGGTATAATGTCAAACGGCATACCATTCTACGTGAAACACCCTATTAATATTATTAATATATTATTATGCTAAACAATTACACTAAAAACCTACATAAATATAATATTTATACCTTTACATATATATAATAATATGCACGCACACACACACAGTTATATATATATATATATATAAACATATAGGTATATTGATACATATACGAATAGTAATACATGTTTTATTGTATGTTATATAGATAGTTATTATATGTACTATAATATATGTTGTCGATAATATATAAAAAAGTATAAAAATATTTACATAAAGTAGACTACACGAACAAGTAGTGTAGGTATATTATGCATAATTATTAAATGGAGCCCGACAGACATTTGGTTTTCATCGACCCGTTCAATACTTATTATTATTATTATTTTTTTTTTCAATTTTATATTTTTAACAAGTGGTAGAGTAATAATGTGATTCGTTTGTTTGAAAATGATTAAAAAATTAAAATCGTGAGCGAAAAACAGAAAATTACATTCAACTTCCATAATATATATGTATAAAATTGACATACGTTTTTATCCTATATATATTATTAATACCTATCGACCACTATCGAAGCAGCGGTTTTCACGATCGTTTCGACTAGATAGAAATATATATATATTATACTGAGGACACATTTTTTCATCTAAATAGGTACGTACCATAATAACACAATAATATTTTATAAAATATAATAATAATAATAATAATAATAATGATAATAATAATAATAATAATGATAGTAGTGTTAATAATAATAAATAGGTAACGAAAGAAATAGAGAAATGAAAATAAAAATTGTACGCATTGAGAATTGACACGAAATATGTTTACATAGAAATGCACATATGGTATATTACAATTATTGTCATAATAATATAATATGCGCGTATATAATATATTATAATGTAAAGGTACCCGAAAGGGATGGAGTTGGACCCTGATGTGGCACATGCCTAATACAATATAAACCGTATTGAAGACCCGACATCGGGGATGACCTATGTAGAAAAATGTAACGCTATATTTTATTAACGGTCATTATATTATTAATTATTGTTAATTTTTTAAATTTTTATTTTTTGGTGCTTTGCCACAGATTTTTCACATTTGATTATCATAAGCTTGGCCGACTCGACATAGGTACTACAACACCCCTAAACTACGAAGTGATAAGAAAAATAAACACGTCAGCGACGGTGAAATATTATTATAATTTATAGGTATACAATACGAAATATAGAATATATAATATATATAATAATACATCGATTTATCTTTCCTCTCTAACGTAGTAACGCATTATTTTGAAGTATTATATTAATTTATTATAGTAATTTAGATGCCCTGATAGTATTATACTGTTAACACATTTAACGATTTTATATTATGTATTGTCCTATACACGGGGAAGGTATAATATACTTTAATATTATATTATGTATGTATTGTTATTGGGTTCTCTACGACGATTCCCGATTATGGTCGATTATATACTTACGCCATGTAACGCAGACATCACTACAATATTCGTGACAAGAAAATAATTTTTTCGAAACCCTGGCGGACGATCGAGTATATTATTATGTTAACGCGGCGCGTATCATTAATACCGAAATGATCTCTCCATATGTGTGTGTGTGTGTGATAAATTTCGATCATTAACCGGTGGCGAAACGAAGAGGAGGGCAAGTGGTCGAGATCGAACTCTAAACGTGGTAAAGTATATAATATGATGACACACTGTTGTGTAACGCGAACAACACGAGACGGCTACCTCCTACACGATAATTGACATGGGTTTTTTTTTTTTTTAAATTATTATTATTATTTTAAGAATACGGTTAGAAAAAAAAGACTGATTTAAAATATTATATCATATGAAATACATTATACCGTTGAGTCTACATTGTACCTAAACATATTTTTACAGCGAGGTAATAATGTTGGTGATAATGTGCTACGACGACGTATGATCCATACACCCATAGCGGCGGGCACGCGGTCGAAACTTACGAAAGAGGTGAGGAGGGGAAGAGTGAAAAACGTCTGTCGCGAAGACCGCACATGACATGGACCGCCGTGGCTCTTGCCACGGACGTTGCGATACGTGTGGGCGAGCCCGTTGATTTTGGCCGGATGATCGCACTAATTACTATGGTACAACAAAAATAATGAAAATAATAATAATACAAATAATGGCACATGATAAAAATATTAAATAATATTATTGGTGGTGGTGATGGTGGGGGGGAGGGGAAGGGGATATAATTGAATAGCAGAATTAACCGAAAGTAGTAATTTATTACCATAGTAGTCTAAAATAGTAAAATATATAAAATATAATCAATCGTAAATATTATGTCAAACAAAACTTAACACGGTCGAAAAATACGCACCCTGATTAAATTGTTTTGAGTTCGGGAATCTATATTATATTATTACATTTGAATATTAGAGTGTTTGTAACCGTTACAAATCGGAAACGCTCCCATCTTGTTGGTGAGCGATGATTAATTAAAACGAACAAAAATTCAATTTACACGTCATCGGTAGTGATGATGATGATGGTAATAATAATATAGTAAAACTATTCCGGGGGTGGGGAGATTTCTCCTCTTGTTCCCAATGTAATATATTTTTAATTCTAATACTATTGCTATAAAAGTTACGTTGGCACGATCATTATTATATAGTAATAATATTTTTTAAATATCATTATAATACATGTTGTCTACAAAGTCTAAAATATTAATAATAATAATAATAATAATAATAATAATAATAATAGTAATAGTAATGATAATGATAATAATATTAATAATAGTAATGATAATAATAATAATAAATTATATATAGTATACGATTAAAATGAAAAAAATGCATTATTTCAACTATAATAATATAATATAAGCCATACGTCGTCCATGTCAATGGTATATTGTTTCAATGACGACTCTATATGGACATAATATATATTATAATAAACGATACATAGGAAACGTGAAACCAGTGTACAAATACGGGCGGGGCGAACACTAACCTTACGCTACTAAGAATGATTATTACCAATATGAAAAGGCACGGTTTGTTTGTTTTCACACACAACCACCGTACAGATGTCATTACCATATTTATTATTATAAAATATGTCGTAAGTGTGCGACGTTTCTAATAACTACGGAATAAAATTTATAAAATTAAAAATTAAACCGAAATATAAAATATGTCATACTAACGTAAGGTATAATATATACTTACTTAATAATATCATCTAATGTCAAGCGAATAAAATCTACTTAAAGAAAATATAAATAAAAATAATTCAAAACCACACACAAAAAAACACTGACTAGACAAAATATTTTTTTTTTTTTTTTTTTAACCTTAAGATATACGAAAAATAAAGTAATCGTGGAATGTATGTACGTATGAGCACATAAAAAAGATATACCTAACGCATGTAGGTATAAAATGCACGAGGAAGTAATAAAAATGTTAGTAGGACTTTTGGAAGAACTTACACGTTATATAAATATATTAATATTATGTTACTGATTGGAAAGCGACATCGCTTGGAAAGTAAAAAAATAAAATATTTGGAAATATGTTTTCGAAATTAATTATCATGTATTATAAAAATTATATTAAAAAAAATGTATAACAAGTTTTAATTATCTTTAAACAAAAAAAAAAATAAAAATAAATAATAAGAAATAAATAAAACAAAAAATGCGCATTGCCGTATAAAAAATAATTATAGGAGACAATAATATTATAATGTGTTATTATTCACTGATCAACATAATTATATTTGATAGTATTCGTATTGTTGAACTTATAATATTACACGATGACGAGGACATTACGATATTACTTATTACGTTTTATATTTTAATTTGTTTTCAAATCGAGATAACACGAACTTTAGCAACTAAACATGTAACTTAAATGGAGAGACAAGCGCAAGTTTACAAAGCTATTATTAGCTAGCTAAATGCCTCATTATTAATTAATATTATAATCGTCAATAATAAATAATAATAAATTCGAAAATATCATTAAAAATGCAAAAATAATAATAATAATAATAATAATAATAATAAAAAATAATAATAATAATAATAATAAACGCGTAAAACACAAACACAAACACTACATTAAAGCTACATTATCATATTAATTTTATTTCTCGGTGCATAAAAAAAAAAAATTAAGAAAAAAATTAAATACTGTGAAGACACTATTATCCTTAACTATAAGAATACGAAAGTACAAAAAATCAATTAAGAATAAAAAGTCTAATGGAATACCGCACATTTTACTTTTTTTTTATATATAAAAAGATGAAAATTAACTAAAATTAAACTCAACAATAATAATATCCAATAACTACTTAGACAAAGAAAAACAAAAACTAGTGAGCAATCCCACTATAACAATTATTACTCCCAATTAAAAAAATTATAAATTTTTGTTGATTTCGTACTTTTTGTTTGTAGGTACGTTTTATAATTAAGATTTCGTTTTCAACGCTTGATTATTAATATAAAATAACAACGCAAAATATGAGAAATACACACTTTCACAAAAATTGATTTAGTAATTATTATAATTCTAGTATAAGTAATTATGTATAATAAATGTATAATTAGGACAAAAAATATTGTAAACCTGTACACGTACTAAAATATTTTTGAGTTCGAATAAATAGAAATGAACGAAAAATAAAGGATAAACAACTTAAATAATATATTTTTAGGTAGGTATTTTTTTCTCAAATAATACAGGTTAAAAAAAAATATGGTGCGAGTATCCGTACATTAAGTGGCGAAAAAAAAATAGGAGACTCGGAATCCGAAATTTGACTAGCAAAGTCCCATGGAAAGGAACGCTTCAACAAATCAGAGCAGATACTTTGATGTATAACAAAAATATTAAAATTAAAACAATTAAACAAAATTAAAATTAATTTAGTTTAAAGGCATGTTGGTAAGAAAACTATCCTGGGATTTCAGTACATTTTAATGAATACAAAAATAATAACAAAAATAAGTAAGTTTCGCGCACTAAAGAGGACAAAGACACTCGCTAGCCTAATTATTTTTTTTTTCATCTACTACTTTTTAAAAGTTATGTTTAATAATAATTAATTCACATAATAATAATACAAAATAACAGTCCTTAAGTTACAAATTACAAGTCTCAGAATTTCAATCTAACCTGGTTACAATAAAATATGTATTTAAAAAAAACATCCAAAGAATAAAAACCCCGCGAAGTTAAAATATTAAAAACGTTAAAAGTTAGAGGTAAAAAAAACACAAAAAAAAAAATCATAATAAAACAAACATGTACTGTAGATGGTTTTTTTTTGTTTTTTTTTAACTGGCATATATTTTTTTGTGGGTTTTAAGTACTCAAAATGTAACAGGTTTACACTGTGAATTTGCTAAAATGAAACAATAATAATTTACTCAATTAATAAAAACATAATTATGTAACTGTAATCCTGACAGGCATTAAACGATCAGGACATAATGATAATATATGTAATGTATATAATAAACGCGCACAAACCTGCGACATTTTTTTTTTTTGCATAACAAAATAATGTGTGATGAGCAGTGGACACAAAGAGAGCGAACAACTTTTTTTTTATGGGTGGGTGGAGAAGAAAAAAAAATGTCAACAGATTATTTTCTTTGCGAAAAAAAAAATACCGTTGACATTTTTTTTTTTTCATGGCGACATGATTCAAGTTAATTTTTTAGGAATGCTTAATAATGAGATCTACATTAACATCGGAGGTATTTGAATGTAACGGTAGATGTACAGCCGATAGTCCTTGCTCGCCAGCACGACGGAGCCGTCGTCCATGAGGGCGACGTCGAAGCACTGCGCGTGCTTGACCTTGGACTCGAGGGCGGACACCAGCTGGCCCTCCTGCGTGAATATGGTCAGATTGAAATTGTTGTGGTTGTCGGCAATGAGTATCTCGCCCGAGGCGTTTATGCCCACGCCGATTGGATAGTTGGTGATGCCCTGGCTGCCGATCTGCCGCAGGTACTGCCCCTCGTAGTTGAACACCTTGACGCAGTGGGCCCTGTTGTCGGATATGAATATCTCCTGTTTGTCATTGACCACCACGCCGTTGGGGAACTCTAGGTGCTTGGAGCACCCGAACTTGACCAGCACGTTGCCGGCTTGGTCGAAGATGATGACGCGCATCACTTTGCACTCGACCACCACGATGCGGCCCTTGTTGTCGACGGTGATGCCGCGCGGGTGCTGCAGAATGTTGGCACCGAACTTGCGGACGAACTGCCCGTACTGGTTGTAGATCTGGATCTGGTGCGTGGGCGATCTCTCGGTGACGATTATGTCGCCGGACGGCTTGACCACGGCCACGCGGTTCGGGTACAGCAGCTGCCCGTCCCGTTTGCCGCACTCGCCGAACTGGAACTTGAACCGGCCCTCTTTGTCGAATATCTGGATACGGTGGTTGTTGGTGTCCGCCACGATAATGTCGTTCTGCGCGTTCACTGCCACGCCACTGGGCTCGGTGAACTGGCCCTCCATGGCGCCGAACTCGCCAAACTTGCAGTGGTAGATCATCTTGTGCCGCTTAATCTGTGACTTGGGCGGGAATATGGACGCGGTGAATAATTTGCTGGACAGGTCCAGTATGGAGTCATTGTTGTCGATGGTCAGCGGGAAGTCTGCGCTGCCGTTTTGGAATATGTCGCCACTGCCGCCGTTGGACCACTTCTCGTAAGGGTTGATGCTGTTCATACCTCCACCGCCGCCGCCACCACCACCACCACCGTTGCCTCCGCCCATGCCGTTCATGCCGTTCATGTTGCCAATGGCGTTTAAGTTCATGTCACCGATAGAGCTGGCCGAGAACGGTCCCAGGCTGTTGACGCTGTTGAACCGCTTGGACAGTATGTTGTTAGTGTCGTACTGGCCGGACGAAAGTGGGCTGGTGGACGTCAATCCGTTGGAGTACGGACGTTCGATGATGCCTCCACCGCCACCTCCGTTTGTGCAGGTGCCACCGTTGTGCTGTTGCAGCAGGTCCGCGGGGACGCCACCGCCGTTCATGCATCCGTTGGAGATGATCGCCGAGTTGCCGTTCATCAGAGACCCGTTCGTTGGACGGGCGATCGGCGGCTGCTTGCCGGGCCCGATCACTCCCAGCTCGGTGCTGGACCGCACGTACCCGAACGTGTTCCTCACGCCAACTTGTATGGCCTGGTAGTTGGACACAAATTCCAGGTCACAGATGTTCTGCACGCTGTTGTCGGGTTCGTAACTCATCAGCGACTGTAGCTTGGAGTCCAGCAGTTTCTTGAACAGCAGGCACTCGACCACGTTTGCGTTTTTGGTCAGACGGTCGACGAACTCGCCGGTCTGATAGATCTTGTCCACCACCTCCAAGCCCTTCTGTGACGCCTCGTTCAGCGTCAGCTGCTTGGCGCTGTACACGCTCTCCACTTCCTTGAGCAGCTCCTGTTTGCGCTCCTCGAGCATGGACCGGTAAAATGCGAACGTCTCGTTGATCTCATTCTGTGCCTTGTGGTACTGCACCTGCAGCTTGTTGGACGTGTGTTCAATGTTCTTGACCATATTGCGGATGTCGGTCGCCTTAACCTTGCTCTCTTGCACCGTGCCGTTGAGTATGTCCAGCAGCTTGACGCCAATGTCACTCAAGTGCTCCACGTCATGCATGCTGAACTGATGGTCGCTGAGCGTGCACTCCTTGCACACGGGCACGTTGCAAGTGCGGCAAAAGTACTTTAGTGACTCGTTCTTGTGACGGGAGCAGAACACGACGCGGTCGCCCACGCTGGTCGGTATGAACGCGTTTTTCGTGTCGTCGCCGTTCTCGAACGTCAGACCGTGCAGGCGGTGGTCTTCGAAACAGTTCATGAATTGGTGGGCCATCATGCAGTTTGCGCACAACGTTTGCTGACAGTCGTAACAGTATGCAACCACGTTTGTGTTGAGATTCTTGCAGCCCTTGCACACGCCCGCAAACTTGTCCGGGTTGACCTCGATCGAACCGTTGACGGTGAAGTCAGGCAACAGACCGGATATTCCGCGGTTTGTAAGGATACACTCCTGGTGACAGTTAGGGCACGTGATCTTCTCCGGTTGATCCTGGTTATTCTCTAAGCAGGCGTGACAGAACGTATGTAGACAAGGAAGCACTCGCGGGTTTGAGAATATCTCATGGCACAACTGGCATTTGCGGGGACCAGTGTTGTTGCTAGTTCCACTGCCACCTGTGGACACGCCCGAGCCGCTGCTATCTGAGTCGGTTGGTGAGTGGCTGGATGACAACGATCTATTGTAGTCCGGGCCGAATGTGTTGAATCCGGATAACGAATCTAGAGACGGCGTAGGAGAAGCCATCATTTAATCCAACGGATTTAAATCTGTAACACATCAAAATCGACAGGTTAATACAATTATTATACTACTGAAACGAAAAGCGATAGATATTTAATAATATTATATTTGCCCAAATAATGTTACGCTTGAGAGCAATCCGTCACATAATACAATTAAAAACAACAAACACCAAACAACAATAATGATATACGTTTTTTTCAATTAATGTTGTTTATTTATATATTATATAATAAAGGTGAATAATAAAAGGCCCACGCGTTTGGTGTATTTCTACAATTTCAAATTATGAGTCACTGCGACCGATAACTACATTGCCGGTGTGGGATTACCATGGTTACCGACGCCGCAGCATCGTCGGCACGATTCCACAGGGAGAAAACGCACACTTCCGCCATTGACCTCTCTGCCATCACCTGCGTCCACCCACCGACTGGCCCTAACTATGCAGCGCACGCGCATCCTTAGCTTTTATGTTGACACTCAGTTCGTGACTACACGCCGCCACAAGGGTCAATGAACCCTAAACATTTCCGACCGTTAAACTTCTGATGTTGTCATAATAATAACAAACGTTTTATCGTTTTAACTTGTAAACAAAATTATTTAAGAATATATACTCCAAATGAAGTTTAGATAGCTTTTGAATTTAAATCTAACAGAAAATTTTTTTTTTTAAAAAGACACTACAAATGTACCTATATTAATAGGTATTATGTAATATAACTTGGTATATTACTTGTAATTTTATTTAATGTAAATATAAAAGGCCTTTAAAAGTTAATTATAATAAATAAATACAATAGTTAGGTAGTTATTTTTTCAGTACATTGACATAAATAGTGGTCAAAATTTTTATTTAAACGCTATAAGGTAAAGTATCTCTGTTCAAGCTCATTTTAATTTGGTAATAATCTACTTCAGATATTTATCTTCCAAAAGAAAACATGGAATTCTTGACACTCTCGATGCTTAAGCATATTATACTAAATTAAAAAAAAAATTTTTAGACTCGAAGAACACCACTCAAGGTGGCCCGTTTGTTGGTTTTGTCGTTATTTTTCTGTTCTGCACAACAATAGCTCGAACAGTGAACACGTTTGTCAAGGGGCAACAAAAAAATATAAACTGCTCACCTACCTGAGAGGAAATAATAAAATGTTGAAATAAAAAAAAATGCTTTTGTTAATACGTCGATTAACGTTATATAAGGATTAGCATAATTTTTCGGACACACACATGACTGACATGGGTTTCTATACAAGTAAGAAAAACTATATATACCTATAAACTTGTACCGTCGTGTATGAGAACCAAACAATTTGTAGGGTAATGAGACCGCTTTTGCGTTTGTGTGGTGGTGAGGACGCGACGTATAAACACATAATATGGTGGGACTTGTGAGAAATAACGTGACAACGGGGGGGCCATCTTCTGAAAGGTGGTTCCCTTGTGCGCATTTTCCCCCTATCCTTTTATATTTATTAACTAAAAATATTTTAAAAGGATCCACGCCCCGCAGATTTTTTATCAAGCGGTTTTATTGCTATTTTTCCCTCCACTGCTAATTTTTGTTCTTTGAAAATCTCCCTATACCACCATAGTTGTTCGCACGTCTTACAAACCCGATTCGGCTGCTGTACTACCTTGATATATATATTTACCGGCCAAAAGCAGTACGAATAATATTATTATTCCTTTGGTTGGCGAGGGTGGTTCAAGAATAAAACGCATTATTATACGACGCAGCAATGCGGGGGCGAGAAATACGGTATACTATAGGGGTCGATCGCCTTCGTTTCCACGGCAACTAGTTGTTGCTCCAGCATACGAGTACATAAAACTAAAACAATGGTATTATATGTACGATGTGCATACATCGTCTTTGTTTGTCCGGATACCGAACATAATACAACAAGACGCGCATTTTCATACCAATACATATATAGTAATACGTGTATGCATAGCAAATTAAAAATATTTTTAAGAAATTACATATTTTATGTATATTTAAATATATGTTGGGCGAAAATATTCAACATTGCTCAAAAGAGACCATTTTATATGAATTCACGGTTTTCGAATAACCTCAAGTACCAATTATAATATTCATAAATTACACATTCACTTTGCAGAGAATTTGACGTTTTTCGCCTCGAAATAAAATTTTAAAACGTCAAATCTTCGGAACCAACTTTAAAGAAGCATAGCACAGGCAGTAATAAATAATACAGCAATCGCCCTAAATTTCGACATAAATATTTTTTTTACTGCGGGTGGTCCAAAATCTGAAGGCTTCTTTTTTAATACGTTTTATAACGACAACGGAGAAAAAATACGCACACTCGCACGCACAATCGACCTTGGCAGAGTGTCTAGACATTATATTCTTTTGGCTCCTCTAGTCCAGCTGCAATGTACAAAACGTGGGCGGGCGGGGGTATCCCCGCACACATTATTATTTAGTCGTATAACTCGTTGTTCTTTGATTCTTTTTTATTATTGCTCTTTTTTATTGTAGTCTGGAGCGCGATTCTTGGAAAATCCTAACCTGCAGATAAACGGCTCTCTTCGGCAATTAACTATGTGGGTACCTAATACAATATTATAGTGAAACCTACCCAATATCCAACAACCAGCCACATCACTAAAGTATATAATTTTCATGAAAAAAAAATTTAATTTGACGAGAGTACCTTATTAAATTGTTTTTTATTTTAACGCTGCAAGTCGGATCCGTATAATATTATAAGCAACAGGGAGAAACAACGTGGATTATTGATTTGCCTTGGGGGAGGACCTTGAGCCCGGGCGCTCGTGTGGACAACTAGGGTCGGCGACCGCAATTCCCGACAAAAAAAATAAACTTCCCGTTTCCCCTAAAATACATGACAACGCGAATTGTTGAAGGGGGAGTGAACAAAAAAAATCAATTTGTACTTTTTAAAAATCAGAAAGAACGCAAACTTCAACCGTGCGATTTGTAAAATTATTGTTTTTATGCACAAATATATATTTATAACTATCGAGGGCGGTTCGAGGAAAAAAATAACTACTATTATTACGGTTACAATTATATCGTTCGAATAATCTCGGTCTAAGACCAATTATAACTCTGACGGGTGATGGGTAATTGCTAGATCTATGTTTAAACCGTTGTCAAGTACACGCGATCGCGAAACGTTTCCGGTTTTATAACTTATATCAGAAGTGATTTATTATTAATATTGTTACAGAAATGTCGAAAAAGCTTTAGGTTCGGAAGAATACATTTAATATAGCCTATTGGCAGACCAATTATGTGGAACCATGACTACTGGCTCCTAATGGGGAGTCGTCGCCACATTTCACAATTATTATAAATTATTTTATTGACACTACTAATTAACTAAGATACTGAACACATTATGCTTATAGGTGTACACTGTACACAGATACTCAACAATCAATTTTCTCATTTTGTTTTATTATACTTTAGTTTTGACCCGAATTTTTGTTTTGTTTTCTTCAAAATCCATCACACCTCATTACCGCGTACACAATTGGAGGCGCGTCTAGTAAAAACAGCCAAAATAACGACATCATAATAATATTATGTGCCATACTGCCATCTACGATGAGTAGAATAAAAAACACTCCTCTCTGAACCGAGAAAGAAGGAATCATGGGACGGTGTGCCCGCCGGTAATGTCGGCGCGGCGGCGGAATACAGTGTGACCAACAGTGTTTGTCGACAACCACCTCCATACGAACCTTAACCTTGGTGCGCGTAATGTTGCGGTAGGTCGAAAGTGAGAAAATTCGTACACATACACAACGGTGAGTATGGTGTTAATCCGGTTTGACGCGCCAGCGGCTACACATAGATAACTTTGCTATAAATATTGTATATAAATATATAATATTATGTACCTACGTTAAATTATACATAATACCAAATTATATCGAATAACGTGTTATGATAGTTGGGGGTCTTCGTTTTCAAACCGATACACGATGAATCGTGAACACCGCAACACACGTGGTCGTAGGCACGGCAGCAGTGGCGTACGTGCGGCCGTGTGTAAATACTGAATTTAAATGACTGTTGCAGCAATATAATAAATAAATCGATGGACCGTGCGCACGACCGGCTGTTGATGAGGCGAGTTGTTACAAGACGAGTTAACTAAAACGTCACAATACTTATTATTTAATATGATTCGTAATGAGGTAACGAAACAATATTAACATAACGCCTTCCGCGTGGTCCCTTGCATAATCAGCTTGGAAAAAGGTAATCGACACGATCCGACGATCATCGAAAGAGTAACAACCCGTTGAACGGGCGAGTGAGAGGAGAGCTTTTGAATATTACGATATTAACAATGTGCCAGTGCAATACATATTCCCATTGGCCATCGGAGAAAGTGCGTCGAAAAAACAACGTTTAATGAGCGGCGGCGGAGAGAAAAAGAGAAGGATAAAACCTTTTTTTTCTTCTTTTGTTCCACCGTGGCGCCAAATCGAGAATACGACATACGAAAACCGCTGCCAAAACAACAACGCGGTAATTGTACGGAAAAAAAACACGCACACAAGTCTTTTGTCGGCAGCGGGTGCCGGAGCACCTGGCGGCGGCTGTGGTGGTCGGGCAAGCATAACAGTCACCTGCTTGGTCTTTTGTTGGGTTTCGCGCGGTGAAAGGCGGCGCGCAAACTTCGAAAAAACGGTTTCAGGGCGTCGGCCGATATATACACACGATGTCTGGTCACAAAATAATAATAATAATAATAATAATAATAATGTAGAAAAAGCGATTCAGGTCGTCGGTGTATGGATATGATATTATTTATTTATTATACGCGACGGTCGGCGTCCTCCCGATTACCGCCCGAAGCTCGCTTGCGTTTTTAGACTGCACCCCTACTATGATATTAATGATATTAAAACGATAATAATAACAGCGTAGGTGCACGCGCGTTTTGAGACGAGGGACAAACACACGCGCATATCGCGGTGTGGTGGGAGAAAATATTTACAAGCGCGATAAATGGGGTTCAGATCCGGTCTGGTATATATATTATAACGTATTATAATGATGTTACACAACGCACGCACACATACACACAAACCGATGACCTAACACGGCCGAAAGCGTTCATAAAATAATAGCGCACAGTATAAACGTATATTATATCCTTTTTAGTAGAAAAACACGCATTGTTTATCGCCGCGTGCTTATAATGTATACGAAACGACATCGTAAACTATCGACGATTGCACGTAATAAAAAATCGAACGCACCAAATGATATATTTGATCGGCTTTAGGAATGTATAGGTAATTAACGTTTAACGACTGAAATTATTACATAAACTGATCGCTTTACATTTGTTCGTGTATGGTTCGGCGCCACACGTCAATCTGTGCGAAATTATGATCTAATTGGGTTACTGGGTCGCGTCGGGCGTATTTCGCGCGTCCGTTAAACAATCGCAAGTGTCCTCGGCTGACAGTGGACACGTATGTCAAGGCCCAAAAAACCACGCGAAATTCGGTGCAAAAACGAGGAAAAAAAGTCTCTTCCAATGACACGTCGCGATTATGCGGGGCGGATGCGAGGACGGTGCAAAATTATAATACCAAAGTAGAAATCACAACAAGTCCGACCGAGGTCGTCGAGAACGCTTGTTATATTTTGTAGCTGCGTATAGACGACTGCGAAGCGCACGGCAATCCTGGAGGGTGTAAATTGTAAACGCGATTTTTTGGTAATCCAGCTGGGAAGCGTCAAGACTTGAGTGGCGAACAACCGAGCGTGTGAGGGTTACCCAACCATATAACCAATATATGCCTCGTCGTCGTAATGCTCGTGTAGAGTATAATATTATTATTATGTTGTGCGACCAACCTTCGACGGACGATGATAATACAACATAACATGACCCATTGGCACAGATAAGTCTCACGCGCGCACACAATATTATACATACATAATAATAATAATAATAATATAAGAATAATAATGATAATAAGACGCGCGCGCGCGATCGGACTACTTTCTAACAAAATACAAGTCGTCGCCTATGGTTACGTATTGTGTGCGGCGGCGACAACGACGGGCGTGTGCGCTGCACGACATAATATTATGTCTTTCCATTCGGCCAGATATAATAATAATATACGTTTAACGGAGTTACGTGTGTGCCGTGTAGTGTGTTTTTCACTTGACATCACGACGACGACACTATAATACACGTTTCGTGGAAGAGAGAAAAAAATCGAAATTAAAGGACAAAAAAAAAAAATCCAAAGATATCCGAAGAGCCATGCGACCGTCGGTCCGTGAAGGTCATCGTCGTCGAGGCGACAACAGCGTGAAAACACGCGTATCTACGATTCATGTTGTGTGCACGATCGACCGGGCCGCGGCGGCAACTAGTGGGAAATCGCGTATTAGTCACGCGAAGCGCAAGGTCTTCGGCCGGAAAACTGCGCCGCCCGGACCTGCTCGCCGCCGCCCGACGACAACGACGACTTTTCCTTTCTACAAGACGACTACCATAATACGCGTCCACCCTTCACGCGTCTTCAGCAGCCTTCACGGATCGCGTGTAATCCATCATCTTTGCGTCGTCGTCTAAGTAATTATTGTTATTCAACGCGGCGTTACCAGTTCATAATGTATGTATCATACCAGGGGATTATTATGTCGAATAACGACATGATTTTATTAAGTTGTTACACAAAACACAACATAATTTTAAAAAACAATGATGTTTTTCATCATAGCAACTTGCAATTTTTATGAGTGGTTTAAGTGCTTAAGTAAGTATTTAAATTTAGATGAGCGGAGTAGTGGACCGACATTTTGCGTAGTACCTACCGCTTAAAATAAGGAATCATAAATGATCATTAGGAAAAAAAATAATAAAAATCTGGTTTTGAAAAATTAACTAAAATTGTATGCAAAAAAATATTTTCAACAGTTTTTGAACATAACAAACGCGGTCGTGGTGTGATATGATTATTTGTACACAATAAAGAACCAACCACCGTAGTTTCTTGTACATATGTTGGACGTCGACTATTTCGTCATTAAAACGCGTGCACGCAAAAAAATATAATAATCGCAAATACGATTTATGTATTACGCGAGCAGTATAACGAGCGGAAGATTTGGGTCGTTCGAGAACTAGTTGCGAAAACGTTCCTACTATTGGACTACTCTGCGTGACGTAGTCACACGCCTCGAACGTATTATTATGCGAATCGGCCGCACTTCGTGACAATCCACGCAAATGTTTAAATTGTTATTTTATATTTCTAAAAATTTTTCTTCATTGACCGCTTCATCGATATTACTACCAGTGTACTGCTGCTCACGTAAAAAATAATATCGCCGAAGACGACATAGTACGAATAATCATTATCATAATAACAAGCGCATTAAAAATACTTTTGTGTCTATTAGGAGGACCACGTCCAATATTGTTACCTAGTGTCGAATTCAAAAAACGAACACGGCGACGACGGCGGTGGTCGTCGAAGGACTCGTATAGATGACGCGTGTAATACTGTAATGGATAAAGGGAAACAATAAAAATGATGATAATAATAAAAATAATTAGATGATATTATTGTGTACATTGTGTATTCGCGACCACGCATTTCCGCCACGTGCTTGTTGCCGCATTGGTTCTCAAAATAAATAATTTAAGCTATTCCTGATCGAAAATAAATTATTAATATTTTTGTATTTGTGGGTGAGAGCAGGGGTGGTGGTGAGAATATTTATGTTTATCGAACACACGCGTCGAAACAAACGGGGTCGACGTCGAGACGAAATGACGTAATCCGAAGCAAAATAAATGCCGTTCTCGTTATAAGTCATCCTCTCGGTCTCTCTTTAAGTCTGAAAAAACCGCAGTCAAACGCGAATTTTTTTCGTCACATAACGGATTGCGCAATTTTCGTTTTTGGCACACACTACTCTATTACTGCACCGTCGTCGCCTCTTCGTCCGGTTATTATGATACAGTGTAACCGACGAGACTGCACTATCCCCAATAATATAACATTTAATACCATAACAATAATAATAATAATAATAATATATAATGTAGTGAAAATGTCATAACCACGCGTTGCAAGAACGACGGATCGTATAGAGGTCGGAATAAAACATAATCCGGCGTAATCGTTACGTAATTTGTATTAGTATAATATTATAATGCGTACAATGGTACAACACTGGAGTCCCCCTTTACTGCTGCGTGGGCGCAAATCATTATCACTATTATTATTGCACGACGAACAGAAACCTCATTTTGTAAATATGATAATAATTACAATAATTATTATTGAATAATGGTATTACTTTGCGACGACAACACCCGCCGAGTAGTAGAAATACTGGTTGCGGCGGCCACTACCCTGGGCGGCGGCGGCGGTTAACGCCCGGGAAAAAAATAAAAGTGGTCCCGCCGCCCTACGGCTCGTTGTTGTTTACAGACCGCGTGCGAACGACGAAGAAATAATAATAAAACCGGCCGGCGCGCGCGCACAACACACACCGGTGGAACGCACACAGTCGTCGTCGTCGTCTGTGGAAAAAAAAAGAATATGAACGAGCTGGAGTTCGACATAATATCATTATTATTATTATCGTGATAAATACCATGTGTGTGTATATCATATTGATATTATAATAAACATATTTGGTGTGTCGTAACCCACCGATCGCGATCGATGACGGTTAGTAGAGCACTTAAACAAGTAATAACAAACGAACGATATCTCGTCGATCGTCGCGCGTCGTAATGGAAAAACCGAAAAGTTTACGAAATAATTCGAAAACGTAAACGTTCTCTAAACGATCGCTATAACATAATATGGCACAGAAAGGATTTCGTTCGCGAGATCCAAAAACCTGATATTATTATCGTAGAGCCGACGCGGTCCTTATTTAATGCATAACGTCATAATATAATAATATTATTGTACGATCATAATTTACGTAATTGCGTACAACACACGCCGTCGAGTACAAATATTGCAAATACGAGCGGGCGCACGCGCGTAGGAGTAAGTAACGAGAGTACGAGACAACACGCTCGGCTGGCCCGCCGGTGAGTCACAGCGACTTACACATGCGCGCCCGTGTGATCTAAAGGAAAACAACAATCGCGTGTAAACGAACGGCCAGGCGGAGGGGTTAGATAATAATATTACATGTGCATCGGCGGAGTATATATTAGCATAAATTTAAAACGCCGCCGACACGAAAGTTTCCGACCCGGCTGTGAGCAGACGGTTGAAAACTATAAACCTACCTGCAATCACTACTGCAATAGTACGAATACTTCGGTTGTGCGTGCGTGCGTGTGTGTGTGTGTGTGTGTGTGTGTGTCACCGGCCGGAAAAGAATATTATAAATAAGCAAAATAAACCCAACAGGAGTAGACGGAACGACTGATAACTTTTAACGCATCCGGAGGGCAGGTCGGGCGGGTGGTAATCCAGATTAATTAGTCCAAGTCCAAGTACCGGGGCTAGATGGTTTTTACAGATAACGTTGACGACGGGAGGAAAATGTTTTCGTGTATTAGCGCGCTACCGCCGGAGGATCGCGATAATGTGCACGTATTAGATTATAGTGTTTAGGGGAGACACGTCGTTGAGTACGGTTTTTTTTTTTTTAAATTCAACAACTCGGTAAACGAATAATTTTAGCGGAAAGCACGCGACTACGTGATTAAACGTTCAAAAAACAATTTTGAGTCATCAGGTGATATCACTGAACGTCACACACGCATCGCCCCATACATATTTAATTTTCATTAATAATTTTAAGTATAAAAACATATAAATAAATCATTGGTCGTTTATTCGTTGAGCAATATTATCATTATTTTCTAGAAGACGAACGGAAATATGACGATAACACGATTGGTATTTCCAAACAGAACAAAAAAATGTATTTCTGAATACAGTACATAACGGAGACGAAAAAAATAAACCAAAAATGTTTACCACGTTTTTATGCAATCGATTTGATTTCACAAAAACGACGGTATCGCTACTACAACAGTGCGTACTATACACAACTAGAACGCCGTGGAAGATACATTTACGAGTGTTGAGCATTGAATCGAGTTTATTACCGACCAGTTTTAATGACGATCATCTGGATAAGCGCAACAGCAGAGACCGGCGTGGCAGACTAGTTTTCGAATAACGATTATAGGGTGTTACAAGGGTAAAATGTCTGCACTGTAAATCGTGTAGAATGTAAATAATAATAATTACATTAATATTATTATTATTGTTGTTTCGCAATAGCTAAGCAAACATCTTTGACGTAATTTGTTATAATAGTTATACAGATATAGCTTTACATTCGTATGCATCCGTACGCTTAAAATATGAAATGAAAAACGCAAGTCGATCCAGCAGCAACAGTTCGAATATTATTTACGACGACGATGAAATCGAAACGACTGTAAACAAAAACGGGTTTTGAGAACCCCTAGGGTATTTTGGGAACGCGCGCCAGCCAGGTCCCCCGTGCAGACGCGTCGCATATTATTATTATATATTGCTGCGACGACGACGACGACGCAAGGGGATCAATAAAACGAGACGGAGAGAAACGACATCGACGTAGTCCGTTGAACACAACACGTGTGTATGTTATGTGTATAATAATAATATATTGTGTGAGTGCCACCGTGCCCCGTTGTTCAAAAACACACACGAAAACACTCGCAGACGTTATGTACTTGTATAATGATAATAATAATGATAATGATAATAATAATAATAATAAATGCGGCGGCGTCGATCAGAAATGCACAACCGACACAGGTCTCGCGCGCACACACACACAGGGTCGTCGCAGTCGTTCCAAATCTCCCCTCTTCACCCCACCACCACCACAACCAAAACAGCCACACATCTATAACACGCCATGGAAATTACCGGCATCGGGCAAACAATGAATAAAGTTTTTATTGTTATGAATTTTCGTAAACAAAACGGAAAGGAATTCTGAGGCAAAACACGTGAGGGAAAATAAAAACGTCCAATTAACGGCGTTTTGGACTGCGGCGTAAACATACGACATGAACCGACCACGTGTGTTGCGCCGCCGGAGTATAATGCACGAGACGACGACGGCCGTGTGCGTCTATAAATATGGCTATGGGTAAAATAAAAATAAAAAAAATAAATAAATAAAAAGGAAGGAAAACGGGTGTACCACCCGGTAGCTGACGCTTGGCACCAGCTGGTTTTTGGCCCAAAGAAGAATATAATATGTGTTTGGATTAACTCGCCGCGTTTGTATCGTGGTAATCTTTCTCTCCTTTTTCTCTCTCTCTCTCTCTCTCTCTGTCACTCTCCTCGTCGCGACCACCCCTCCAGGCACGTTAAAGAATAATATACCCGACGGATTACACACATGTGGCCCCGGCACGTAATTGTCGCTCTATTTATTACACACGCACACGGCCGTAACCAGGGCCACGTCGAGTAGAGGAGTTTACAAAATAATATACAATATATAATGCGTGTGTACCTTATTTCTTGTTTACGATACGATTATTTAAAAAGTTACGAGAAAAAACATAATAACGCGGACGACGATGATATTATACAATGTCGTTAAGGATATGATGAAATATACGCGCTCGTTATTATTACGATTGTGTTTCGAATAAGAAATCGTCAATACGTCTTTATTGTACAACTACTAGTACTACTTACATCCAACTAATATTACACTGCAGCAGAGTACCTCTCTAATGTATTATGTTATTGCTTATTAAACGAAGAATGTAACGAGTACAGACGACGAATCATTACGACAAATCACTTCAGAACCTATGTCAGATTGAACGAATTCGGAAAATATCCCAATAATATTATGCTGCGTCCGCCCACCACCACCGGTCGCGTGTGAAGCAGACGTTTCAAAACTGCGCTCGTCCGAAAACCTGCGCGAAATAAAAATCCATGTACGATCTAATACAAACGCGTGTTCGTTAGAGTCCGATCTGGTCGAGACATAAAATATAATAATAAAAACGCACCGAAAAGAGAAGATCACAAACGACACACGAATACCCACATAATAATCATAATCATAATCGTAATAATAATAATAATAATATTATGTACATGATAGTAACGTGTATAAATCGTCCGTAGCGCGTTACTCAACAGCGGGAGAAAGTCTAGTCGTCCTTGAAAACAAAAACATCGCTATGACCCTAACCTCCAAGCCGGCGGCGGGTCATTAAAAGTCCGCCCCCTACTACTACTATTACTATTACTACTACTACTACTCTTCCACCCGTCACGGACGTATCTCGTATATTTTCGTTCCCTTTTGAAAAATACGATCATACCTAAAGAGACGTCGCCGGTTTCTCACGACCGACGTGTGTGGGTGTGTGGGAGTACCCAGTACCTACCGTGATATATACATTATATCGTTATTACCTGTACCGCGCGTATGGTATGTACATATTATAAATGTATAGATATAAACGTGGGGTAGTCGACCTGTTGGAAGGACAAAGGTACCTATATATCTTCGGCAGAGATGGACCGTGACGTCGGCGGCGGTAGAGCCTCTCCGCGCCGGTCGACCGTAACAATAATTGGTGTGGGACGACGGTCGGCGGGCGGAGGAGAGCATCCGTCCGAAACAAAGAACCTCGGTCGACCGTCGTCGTCGTCGTCGCCGCCGCCTTACCCCTACCCCATCCATCAGACGGCCATGTCGGTCGGTCGGCAATGTTGTCGCGTCTGCTGCAGCCGCCGCCGCCGCCGCTATTACGACAAAAGAAAAAAGCGCGCGAGCGTTCTCGACGAAAAACTGGTCGCACGCGACCCCGTCGGATCGGCGCGCCGCTCAAAAGGTTGTCGACCGGTCGTACACGAGTTTTTATTTTTCTACAACACACGACCGAGTTGAGCACTTAAAATAGCAATAGTCATAGAAATAAATAATAATATTACGTTCAGTACTGGCGCCCCGCAAACAAGGCTACCATCATACTAAGACCACGTGTTTAACGTCCACACCATGCGGTATCCCCCCACCCGCTCTCACTCATTTTGCCCTAAGAGGCTCAACGCTTTTCTGTCACCAGAAATTACCTCGGCAGGGTCACACTCGCCTGGTACAGCTTCACAAATTATATTCAAGAGACTAAAGAGTGATGTGGTGGTGAAGTGGAATGGGATAGCGGGCATGAAATAGAGGCGTTGCAATCATTTGTATCAGTTTTTTTTTATTTTTCGAGTTTTTATTGTTTGGGTTTAACCTTTTGCGAAAAAAAATTGAACGCCCGACGTCGACGGCTGACATAGATTAAGTACTTATGATAGGTTCTCAAAAATCAGGGAACGCGCTCAGCGATTATGTTGTGTTGCATCATCGATTTGAAAATTTGAAAGAGAGGGGAAGTGAATAAAAACGACGGATTCGACAGAAACAATTAATAAAATTAACAAAACAACGCATAATATGTTTTTATTTGTTAAACTCGTTTTATCGAAATTCAGCAGATTATAATTTTTTTTTTTATTCTATATGTGTATATTATTTGATTTTTTTGTTTTTATCATATCTGCCGACGTCCGAGCCATAATTATAACAAAACGTGCTCGCTATCGCCGTCGTCCGACAACGATTTTATATTATATTATTATTATCGTGTACGTGTGTGTGTGTGTTACTAATAAGTAATAACTACTAACTACGGTATTGAAATATGAATTTACTTCCTCGGCGACGGCAATGCAAGGGCACGGCTATATAATAATATGACGGCCAACTGCGCAAAAACCCCAAGAGTGTCGGTAACGTGTCAAGGGCCATACGCCGCTCCGTCATCGCCGAGTAGGAGGACGTGTAAATAACGCGCACAAAGGGCCAGCTGATTTTTACCTGCCAACGACTGAAACTACCCCCTAAACCGACAACAATACACCTTGTGTGGAATGCACACCGGGAGGGTTGAGATCCGTTCGTGGTCGTGGTCAACAGGAATACCTACCAACGATTGCTAAGAACGAATATTTTCTCGGTCATGAAATTACAACGCACTTGAGGGTTTATTATTATACTAAAAGGGGCGCCAACTCGAAACCGAACGTGGAAAAATATTTAATAATACCCAACTAATAACTACATAATAATAATAATAATAATAATATTATCGTGTGCACGTCTCTTACCTTTGACACTGTTCAACAAATTACAGCAATTCGGTCGTCTCAATTCCATTCTGAAACACGAACAAAATTTTTCCACATTAGTTGGGCTAAATATATACATGGTATACAATAATTATTTACTAATAACACCGTCACATTATCGTTGTGTACGATGCACGCGCGCAACACATATATATATATATATAAATTAACGTTAAAATAACGCACACACGCATAAGGCGCGAATTTAAGCGGGATACAAGGAAATTCCGTTTGAGCGATAAAAACGTGGGAATAGATGTGTGCGTGCGAGTGTGTACGGCCGGCGACCGACGACTGCCGCGACGGTGACGATGGCGACGACAACTTACCACCAAAGTCCTGCGGTGCGCGATTGTACAGCGTGTTATTCTTATTATTCTGCTCTGTGTGTGTATTTTTTTTTTCTCTCACCGAATCGGAAACGGACGCACTTGCGGGTCTCGACGAATGATAAAAAAAAAAAATAATGTAATAATAATAATAATAATAACACTTTTAACACTTATAAAATAAAATAAAAATATAATAATAATAAAACAAACAAACAAACGAGCGAGGAAAAGTTATTTGATAATAAACAAAATAATATAACAACTATAATGTTGCACACGCGCGCGTGCTGTCGTGAAGATTTTGTTATTAAATGAAAATTTCCTTTTTATTCCATTCGTTTTTGTTTCACTCGAACATTTTTTATTTCAATTTTTTTTTTTTTGTTCTTAAATCACGAGAAAAAAAAAATCAATAATTAAAGAAAAAAAAAACTTAACAGTGGACTTAACATACACGTACGGAATTTAAAAGTAAAAATAAAATTAAAACTTATTATTTCCATCAACAAAACATAAACGTGAATTTTTTTTTTTTTTTGAACCGGCTCGCGCACGTAAGCGACGTCTGCATGAATGACGGTATGGGAACCGGCCGATCAACTAAACTGCATGATCGTCTGCCGCGACGCGGTGGTGACGGCGGCGACCCGGTAGCCCAGGTGATGGGACCGAGTGCGCGCCCGCTACGCGCCACCAGCAGCGCGCTCTACCGGGACACGCGTTTTCCTTCGCTCACCGTCCCCACCGGCACCCGTTGCAACCGCCGTCGGCCGACCGGACCGTCGTCTGTCCGACCGCGCTTGACCGGCCATTGATTGTAATTTCATTATTTTTCGTTTCCACTCGGGCGAAAATACGAAATAGAAATCAAATGCCCTCCCGGTTAGGTGCCCGAGACGCACCGGCACCACGGGTCGATCGGTCGAGGAGTTCACGAAAACTCGGAAGAGTGCAGGCACGTTATTCCGGTGCGGATTTGAAGGAGTCGACCACAGGTCCCGCGTCTCGGGCCGTACGATTGGTGCACATCAGTAAAACATTATCAGTCGTTGTTTTGTGCCGAGCTAGAATTTCAACAAACCATCCCCCGTGGTTATGCTTCAATGTTCTTAAATTCTTCACACGTGACACGGATGTAAAAAAAAAAAAACAATTTTATATTTGAACTCTGCTCGTCGTCACGCCGCCATTCGTAATAATTCAAAATTACCATTTAATATACGTAATAATATATTATGTTGATTCGTAGTGTCGAGTGGCCACTACAGCGGGCCTATCCGAACGTCAACGCTTTTTTTAATTTTATTTTGATAATAAGTAATCGCTCGAGTTGTACGAGCTTTATCTTTACAAACGCGGTTTATACTGGTCTCGAAAACAACATCCAAGTTTTTAATAAAAATGTAAACTATTTTAATCGATAATATCTGACATTCAATGAAGAGGGACGCGTTATAGGCTGTAGCCTATAGTCTACATGATTTTTTGTAAACTGCCAAAACCGAAGAATATATCTATTTTGGATTAAGAACACATCGCATACATGGTACATAATATTACGTACATTATTAAAAGGTATTTTGTTGTGTCCGAAAATTAAATTAAATAGTTCATACACGATACACTGTAGGTTATATTTATACGTTGATTTACGTTATTTCTGCATGTTATCTGGATGTTATTTAGATTTATTTCCCATGTTTGTAAAATAAATATCATGTAAATATTTGTTATTCATTTGACATTTCAACTTTTATCGAATCGGTGAGTAATACCGTGCTCATACGCGACTACGGGAGTGTACATAATATTATTATCATCGCGGAACAAGAGTCTATAATTTGTTGTACACTGCTGTAAACACGATATTATAATACGTGGAATAAAAGTATTAATATTTCTGTGCCATAAGACGGATAAACACGAACATATCGATAATATCTAATGATTAATATTTAATACTGTCTACAACGATTCAAAAGGCGTTTTATACACGCGCGTTATTATAGTGTTTCACCGTGTTTGTACACTACAGGTTTGGTCTATAAAGTTACTGCCGAAAGGACAAGTAATAAAAACTATGTAAGATACTTACACGTACGGTACAAAAGAACCAGCACTAATGACGCTATTGTAAAACAAAATAATATTGTAAATAATTATAATACATAGCCAAAATGGTACAAAATATCATACATAAGTACTACTTTCGTGGAATAACGCTATGACAAATAGTATGAAAGCGAACATATTGTTTAATAAATTATAATATAGAAAAGCAACGAAATAACGAGGATGACGAATGAACATTGAACGAGCGCAAGCTGCCATAATAACTTTTAAGTGTATATAAGAAATAAGATATAGTACCTACTACACTGTTATTGTAATACACATAAACAATATAATTGCTGTGTTTGTACACGTACAAATATTATCATGTTGAATAAAATGTACGCAACGAAAACCGGAAAGAGTCGGAGAGAGAATATTTTCGTGACAACAATATTTATATTATATATACCTACGATTCGCTCAGAGACACACACGTCGTTGTCATCGTCGTCGTCGTCGTAGCCATCGATGACACGCAAAGTCATAAACATCCGGACAATTTACAATAAAAAAAATAATAATTACGATAAACAAATACAACTTTATATAATATTATTGTATACTATTTTATATATTTTATATCGCACGATAATATATTATTATTACATAATTACTGTCGTAATTAAAGAGCCGGAGAACACACATTGTGAGTGCAATACAAACTCGTACAATAATGATGATGATTACGAATTACGATGATGATGACGATGATAGTAATAACAACAATAATATATGGAGAAATAACGAGACAATAGAGCGGCGTCGGCGCGACAACAATAATAATATTATAATATAAATCTAAATGGTTCGTATTTGTTGCATGTTTTGATATAATATTGAAATGACTACTGCCGCAGAAAGCGGAGAGAGAAACGTGGTTTATTGGCACGAACCGACCGAAGTAATCATTGCCGCCGGAGTAATATTTAACGATTCTAATTAAAAAATAAAATAATAATAATAATAATAAAACCTCTCTTTGCGCACTATTGCTTGTCCCCCTCCCCTCGTCTCGCCTCGCCTCGCCTATCTTCCGGACATCAATCGTGTGCATAATATGGACGTGTGTGCAGCATAATAATGTATAGTAATATGAACACGCGAGCGCGCGCGCCAATTACAATAATAATACATGCGCACAGACGCACAGTGTAATATACGACGGATAAAGCTCGGGAGACCGAAAGCGACTTTTCGTTACGCGCCGATGGGATTTACGATTTTGTTACACTTTGCCCCGTCCGCCGACCCTCACCTCGCCGACGGCGCTCGCGCTGTTCGCCGACTTAACCGGAGAAAAAGTCGAGTCGAGACCGAGAAGTTTTTAATACTTCGGCGACGCGAAACGGAGGCGTCTCGCCGCGCAGTAAATATGCGTAGGTGTGCCGTGTGCGGTGTACATTCGGAAACGTTTCTTTTCCCGCGCGATAAATCATTGCCCCCCCCCCCCCACACACACACCAGCGACTCCGCATACAGTGTCTGGAAGACTTAAATCTTCTTCGGGAAAAACCGCTCAACGAGCCATTAATTTATCATTCTCCGTCGCCGCCTTTTTATAATAACGATATTATACAGTCGATCAAAAACGGAAATCACAAATGAACGAAAATCATAAATACCTACACACGTATATACGACAGACACACACACACTCTCAAACCGTGTATGATATTAGATAATTTATACATAACTATCACAATTTCACGTATAGAAGAGCACTTGCTTGGCGTGAGGACTGCACAGTTGGACGCTCCTCGTTTTTTTTAATTTTATTTAGTTTAGCCTTATAATTATATAATTATTATAATGAACGACAACAATGATCCACGCAGATAAAATAATTAATAATGCATGTTCTACTGTGTACTTTATTCTTATCAAATGGTAAACATTATTGTTATTATTATACTCCGAGCTCGGACATGTGGCACAATAAATTAGCCCAATGTCATTACTATATTATTATTATTGTTATGTATATTGTATACTATATGTATTATTGTTATTTTCTTTTCGCGGCGTACATCGTCATAGTGTACACTATTGACAGACAGTGTACTTGTGTAGCGTGTACGCATAATATATATTATATATTAGGTATATTAATTAGTATATTACACGGCACACACGCAGAAATAGTGACGTATATTATTTATCACGAATTCGCGAAGAACCTCCGTTATCGATTAATATTATGTTATGATATTTTATATTGAAATGAAAAAAAAAAATGGTAATGATTTCGACGTTGCGCAGCGGTGCGGGAAAAACGTTTCGGTCGGTGGGTGGATTACGAGAAAAAAGTAAAACCTCTGACCGATCGCTGTGCATATAATATAAATTACAATATACAAACGGCAGACATGCAGTAATTATTATTTGTCTCTCGCGGACGAGACGATCAGTTTGAGGAGCAGAAGAAGAAAATCCTAATCACGTGTACCTATATCGGAGGATCGCACACGACGACAAACCAGAAATTCCGCATTTCGTATACCTATACAATATTATTGTTACGATATGATACGATGACACATAACATAAAAAAAATATAGCTATACACTGTAAATTGTACCTAATACATACAATGTGGGGAGGTGGATGTAATAATATGGACGCTCTCGTCGCGTCCGGTGTGCATGTCGTCGGTTCATTGTTTCGGAGCGCAGTGGTTAGGCGGTTCGTCTGTATATAGTGGACATAATATTAAGTATTATAGACAGAGGGTACGAACGACGACAAATAATAATAATAATAATAATCATTATCGTTTTCGATGTTTCGACGAGCGGGCGACCGAGAAGATGAGCGTGCAGTGCATAATGCGTTATGGTTATACTCCGGAGGATACACTACGATGTATAGTGTTACACGACGGCGGAAATAACTGGCTTTGTAGTCGTCGCCTCCGTGTGTATAGTTCGCGGCGACACAGGGCTTCTCGCCGTGCGCATAATAATATTCATATTATATACGCCCTCGTCTGCCGCTCGGTTAGTGTAAAAACAAAAACGGATAGCACAATATTAAGTGTCTCGGCGAGTCATTATAGAAGGTCGGAGAGAGATAGAGTGAGAAGGACCACCAGTCTTCACTTAGCCGTATGCGTGCGGGGAGGTTCGGCCGCCGCAGGGTCGTTTGGGTGGTGCGCGTTTCACACGTGTCGTCTTGCCGCGTAAGTGTCGCGTTTCTCGTGCGTTATATATATACACATTGTACACATATATATATATAATATATTATTATATGCGCCGCCGAAAGAGAGGAAACGTCGGCCGAAAAACAGTGCACGTGTGGTGCCCGCACGACGTGGTTCGGATTACGTCTGGTCTGGTCTGGGCCGTACGTGGGAGAACGCCTATAATATACATACTTTATACACATCGTATACGTAATATATACCTATATGTGGCACATGGGACTCCGTTACGACCTTTTTGGATTTTTTATTTCGCACGTTCCGGTAGACGGCGACGACGGTCGACGAAACTACCAAGTACTAAGAATTAGAATGGCGTATACACGGTACCTACCTCTTAGCCAAGTGAAAAGCAAGAAAAGAATATACCACTACGTGTCGGCACTGACTTTGGGGTTGCCGATAGTATTGGAATATAATCGATCTATCGACCACAAATTATGGTTGTATTATTGTAATGATTTCAGAAGATCACACAGGGATTTAATGGAGAGTGCACGTCAGATCGTATATTCTGGTATCAGCGATATACCATATCATGTTCTATAAGACGTCGTCGGGTAAATCAATGTGGGAGGCAAGTATAACCAGGATAGACGAGTTTCGATTTTTTTTTTCCTGGCAGACGACGTAATTTCGTGTCCACGTGATGAGAAGTATTGGTTTTCTCCCGGTTGAATAATATTTGCGAGCAAAGAATCCCACCGGATCGGTTGCCGGGCGCCTACGCCGTTTGTGGTCCACCAAACGAATATATATTTAGAAAAGCACCGCACATAATATTATTATAAATTGCACAACACAGAGAACAAAGAGTGGCGACAAAATCGTTGTGTATAATATTATACATAATCGTGTATATCATATCAGGTATAACCAGGTAACCTGCACGTTAGCACCTGCACGCTACAAGATGAAACAAGTATTAATACCTATTATGAAAGAAAACAACAAGAAAAAAGTAGTCTCCAGAGTAGTAGAATTTATTTGAAAATACAACATGATTATAATAATGCTCATTTCGTTAATAGATGCAAATGTATGCGACTCGGTCAATTGATTTTACTTTCGCTCTTGGCTCCGGAAATGTCGATCGCGCACACAGACACCACTGCAGCAGTGTGAGAAATCTTCGGTATAAAAAATTGCGTACACGTGCAGCAGCGGACCTGACGTTATACGCTTATAAGCTGATATATTACCAATATCATATGCCGAACAAAGATAACGTGACTTTTTGACGGTGCGGAACTCTCATTTCGCCATTTAATCCGATTCGTTTTTATTCTTATCACTTAAATAATAATATAATCACTTGTCAACACGTTTAAGTTAATTATCCACCACACGTATTATGTACTCAGTACCCGTCGTCATTAAAACAACGTACGGTCTTTTCTCCTAAATCAGCGAATTGATCCCACTGTTCATTGTTTATTTCTATTAGAGCTCATGCTCCGCAGATCAAACGTATAGACGAAATATCTATGTGTTCGGTATACTCCTATAGGATATCGCGAGTAAACATCAATATTGTTCGGCTGAAGCGTATCCTCAATTTAATTCATTTATATTATTATACATGGTATAGTGCTCGTTACGTAATACATACAATCGGTTTTCGGTTTATTTTAGGCGGATGACAAGTACCAATTAACCTTGAACTACTTGTACGTTGAACTTTGATTGGTTACTGGTTAGGTTGTACTATACTTGATATTCGACCCGTTCTTTTTATCCCAAAAGTTTCACCGTTGAACAATTTTGGGATGAACAATGTGCTCCGTGTGATGTGTACAAAAACAGAAATATATATACGTTATATAGTGTTGACAATACAATATACGTTTATATTATGTAGTATAATGAAACTAGCAGGTAAAACATTTATTTTATTTACATAACTTTGTCCTGTGGGATTGAAAATTAGTATTATACGTCTCGTTTTTGTAGTATTTTTGTTTTTACGAAACTGTGTAAAATGCAAGCGCACGAAAACACACCCCTAGCTGCAGGGTCGAGAGAAATCTTTTTATCCTCCCGTTTTTTCCCCTACCTAAAATATTCTGACAAATCAACGGCGTTTGAATCATTGCACGTGTATTTTCCACGTCTACTGTATACGTCGTATATGCTGATAAATAGTTATTATAGTCTAAATCGTATATACGCAAATATACGCAATACGAATAATATACTTTAAACCTAATACCTATTCAACAAGGTGATCGACAGAAACCTTACAGCTAAATCTTAATATTGAATACCAAAGACGACTATACATATATTGTTGTAACTATTATTATATTAACGTATAACAAAGGTGTATAGATATTACAAATAAAAATATATAGTTCAAGTTCAATTAAAAAAAAAAAACAACAACAACAAACAAACGAATAATTTCATTTACAAATCCTATGAACTAGTTGGTATAACATCGCCGAGGTCAATTATAAAGACAATATGTAATGTACTTATATCATACGCAGTGACACTCGTATTGCGTGAAAAAACACGTTCGGGCTATAATGCACTTAATTGTATTTTTGAAATTCTTAAACACCAGAACACCTGATGATAACAAATCGTAAAGAGAAAAACGTCTTGAAAATACTATAATATATTATATTATAATGTATACTATTGAATTAAGAAAATTTTTTATATTCCCGAAGTAGTGCGTATATAGCGTCATAGCTATACAACGCTATGACTCCCTCTCGAAAACCGTCTATATCGTCAAATATATTATGCGCGCGCGTCTGCAGCTCATTGTAATATACCTATACGTGAAATAGAAGGAATAGAATAAATGATATTTAAAATCCAAGCTGGTCGGCGAAAAATTGTTTTATCCCATCGCGCCCTTTCTTTAGGCGTTGTGCGATCGAGTAGCGGCTCTAGCCGTGTATAATGCGACTGCCGCTTAAAATAATGTGCACACGGCCGCGACGAGACGTTTCGTTTCTCACGTCCCTTTGACCTCGCCACAAACATATTACAATATTATATAATATCGGATTACACTATTGTGCAAACACGCGAAGAAAACGGTCACAGGGTGATGTGCTCCTCTCGCCCGCTGCGCCCGCGTGCAGCGCCGGAGATATACACCACTTGACCCTCCAGCTCCAGCTGACCCACTCGCAGCTCCCACAGCACCGCACAGCCACAGGAAAACCCTCGAAAATTGCTCCCCCGCCCCAAAGACCGGTTTTCCTAGCCGCCCCCGAAAAAAAAAAACAATATTATAATGTGCGCGCGGCTACGTTATTACGTATAACACCGTGCCATCTGCGATTGCGACTAACGACGACGACGACGACGACGACGTCAAAACGGTATAATAATATCATGGGCGATGTATGGAACAAAGGACATATAAAATATATATATATAATTACAATATATTATATAGAGAGTGGCGGTCTACACGAGCAGAGTACGCGGGTACACCTCGCGGGTTCAAAGCCCGCAGATGATCTGTATGTGTTCCAGTGTTTGTACGCGGTCGTGTGTACGTGTTTAGTATAGTTGTGTGCGAGCAGTGCTCTGCAGTAACTGCGTTTTATTCTTACGTATATAATATAATATTATACATAACATATATTATATGCGTTTGTGTGTATAAATATAACAGCGCAGTTTACCCACCCCCCCTCCACACCCCCTTATCAACAACGTATTCTCCGTACGTACCTATATATAATATATTACATAATACATAGGTATATATATATATGTATATGTACAATGATAAACGCGCGTGTATATATAGTAATAATATTCTATTCTTGGTAGGTAACACAACTGGTTCCACTAAGTAGTAGTGGGCGAAGGGGCGAAGGGTGTGCGTGCGCGTGAGAGCGAAGAGCTAAAAAATATCATATAGTGACCTCTCTCTCCGCGTCAGCTCGGCACGTTGGGGGAAGCGGCTGTGCATTGGCTTCGCGGCGAGGGGGGGGGGAGCGTTAAACTTTAGCAAAACCGTCGGCGGCCGTTTAATTATTATAATAGTTCCCCGCCGCACCCTTCGAGCCGACGACAACGACGATCGCGAACGGGGTGGACCGGTCGTATCTGTCAGTTTTTTTTTTCGCGCTGTTAATTAAAAACAAACAAAATCTCGATCTCTGCTACACGTCGTCGTGCGTCGTTATCGTGTAAAAAATATAATATATTATTATTATAGACACGTCGTATTGTTTCGCGTTCAGTCGGATTTCAAACTGTGATATTTTTGATCTTGGATACGGAATCGTGACACTATACGTGACGTTACGATAAACCGTCCGTGTTATGGGTATAGCCGTTTAGGTACGGTTCCAGTATACCCCTACTTAGATAATATTATAAAGTACCACCACGGTGTACACTGTACACGTTGTCCCGCTGCGCTAGCGGCACGATATGAAATTTGAGGCTTTTTAGGCACTGCGCCGACGACGACGGTCGAATATTATTCCACATATATATTCTTTATTTCTTTAAAACATGTCTGTTCACATATTCTACCAGCGACTGTAAGTATGTCGTAGGAAATAAATAATTCTACTGAAATCTACCATATTTTTATATACAGATAGTACTAAAGTGAATAACCGTGGTCCATGGATAACCGAATAGCGTCTCAGCTACCGACAATATGATACGAACTCAATTAATTCACACTGTTGGCTGGTGACAATTAAAATAGCTGGTGGTGGTCAGTTAATAGTATTTAAAGGTGAAATTTTTTTTGGTAATCGAGTTTTGTATATTACTAACAGGTATATATATAAAAACAATACTATTAATAACTAAATAAAGTTATTTTTCTATTTTTTATCTACTGTTAAGTTTAGCAACAGTTGGAGCATTTTTAATGAAAATTTGTGAAAATCCATTTTTGGCGTAAAATCTAACAATGCTCTGTACTCTGTAGCCGTTAAAATACTAAATACAGAAGAAATACTTAGTTAATTTGATGATTCCCGAGATGACAAAACAAATATTCACGACAACCTTCAATCAATTATACATTAAATATAATGTAGGTACATATACTTTAGGAACGTTTTCAAATCTACCCACATTCGGAAAAGTCAATTCCGTACCTATATTGTATTGTGTATAAGATAAAAAGCATGTTAAAACTATTCGGAAAAGTAATCCAATCAAATCGATCACGAACGGTAATCTCTTCGTAAAATTTAAACAAAGCGAAAAAGTTTTACACAAAAACCTAAAAAGACACATTATGTTCCTTACTTGTAGTGCCGCGAGGAAGAGCGCCGAAGTCCGTTATAGAAAGCTCTAGGCGAGTTCGTTCGACGTAAAACATACGTACCTATATATGGCTATATAATATATAATGTAATAATATCACCGTCGTTCGTTATTGCCAAATAAAAATAATATTATAATTGACGTAAAAACGAACAATGTATTTACACTTCACAAACAAGATGTGCGTTTTGGTCATTTGTCTAAACTCAAATTTTATTCGACCACCGAATGACGTCGCGTTTTCCACGGAACTCTACACACGCACATCTATACACACACACGGGCGCTAGCCACGTAAAACCATATACAAACACACTTGTTGTTCGTACGACGCACAAATCTATATGGGCGAGCACGAGGCTTCTATATATTATTTTTGTCCTCTCTCACTCTTCAGCTCTGCAATACAAACACACGCACACACGAGAGCGAGTGAACGCGCGCGCACATATTATATGTGACATATACTTTGGGTTCATGCTATATTCCCACCCGTCGTCGTGTGCAGCCCACGACACTGCAACTGAACAGTGACGAAACACCCGACTGTATAAAATACGAATACGGCCTGCGCAGAGTAATAGCAATATAAAAACGACGGCGGTAAGTGAACATAACATTACAATATTATTGTGTACACAGCGATACGAAATAATGTATCGGAGATGGGATGTAGTGTATTATATAAGTGCGTGTATCAGCAGCGATCGGGTGTCGACGAAAACATATTGTCTGCTATACAGCTGCTGCAGCAGTCGTAGAACGAAACAAAAAAAAAGAATATATATATATATATATATATAAATTACCACACAATGGTTAATTCTAATTCACGATCGCGTGTATTATATGTATATATATATACACGTTAGGTGTAGTTACTGGAGTGCGTTATATATACAAACATACATATATAGGCACATATAATATATATAGAGACGAAAAATGTTTACAAGTTCAACGTACTTGTCGCGGCGGTATTTAGGTACCTACACTTAGGTACACGTTTTTTCTTTCAATTTTTTCTTCTCTCGATATTTTTTTGTGCCCGCGACTTTCTTTGTAAATGCGCGTGGAGTATATAGTGATGTGACCCGAATGAGATATTATCACTGCACTGTCCCCGAAACCGACAGACGACAAAATAATAGAATATGACTTGTACATAGAAATAACCCGAAACCATAGACGAGATATATATATATATATATAATATTATCTATGCCGAAACCGCGGTGTCGGTTTGTACGTTATTTTTGACGAACCGGTCGTCCGGTCATCCGGTCTTCTCGTACTGGTGATATTCATAGTATATAGTCGCATACGACAAGGGCTGGCACGACCGCGGTAACACAATATCATCATATTGTACGATATCCGTTTTCGAGTCTTTCCGCGACCCCTCTCCGCTCGACGGATCAGCATAATATCGCGCGTATTATCATACCCGCACCGCCACGTATGATATTACACACTACGTCTAGTGTTTTAAGTACTTTATTTATTTTTTTGGCGTGTGCATTCTCGTGGACGACTTGTTCGCAACCGGCACCACGACGGCGGCGGTATAGGGTCTACTGACGGGCACCGCACACACGAACATAGGTATATCTATAATAATGTATAATATACATACTATATTTATATAGGTAGGTAGATAGATAGGTATTAACTGTACCAGAGCGGCAAAGCGCGCGGGGCTTACAATAGGATATACGGCGATTATTAATAACGCGGCTTTTGTAATACGCGACACGGTTTTGGCGGTGGCGAGGGGAGACGCAGAAAATTATTGCAGCACCGGTGGTTGGTGGTGGTGGTGACGCGGCCAGGTGAAGTCGGCAAACACAGTACACATATAAATATATAATATGTATAGGTGAGGTACCTATACGATTGTGTGATATAAATGTATAAGGTAGCTGCCGGTATAATATTATATATACATATATATATGTAGGTATATGCAGGTAGTGTGTACAATATATACATACATGCACGCACTCGGGGCGTCATTAATAATTCCGACATTAGGACACCCTGTGCCCGCAGCAGTGGGCCTTTGCGCAGCGGGACTCTACCCGGTCGATAATAGAAACGTTTAGCTTGTTGAATCGAAAACGTCATTATTCGGAAACGAGAGAGCCGAGCGAGACGGCCGCGTATGCGAGGGGGAGCAGGGAGGTAGAGACACAGAAACACTGCGGAGGGCATATCGCATAAATACGTGTACATATTATATTGTTATTGTGGGGGTAAACCAGTTAAACCGGCAAAATTTCGACGGCGGCGATGTATACAGTGTGTTAGCGTAGAGGGTATTGTGTCCGTGTGTCCGTGACAAATGTCGCCGAAAAACCGAAATACTATACCGCCAACAGTAATCCCGAACAATGAGACTCTCCCCTCCCCAGATCGATCAACGTCTCCAATGATAATAATTATTGGACTTGACACAGAATTGTAGAGATACATGCAGCACACACGCGCATATAATATATATATATATATATATATGGTTTGTTTTTTTTTCCATTCCATCAAAACCAGTTACACTAGCACAGATGTTCCGGTGAATAAAAATATCGTGTTAAAGGGAGAACAACCGAATATATATCCACTTTCCAATCATTCGATATCGAACGCGTCATTAACTCTAAATAATAATAATATTAATAATAAGTATTGTGATGAAAAAAAAAATCGAGAGGATTTCAATAACTGTCGTCTTTGTTGCGTAACGCTGCTGCAGCATGTCGCGTCGCACGCAACATACTATATATTATTTTAAATGTGCTCCAAGGTGGACCGGACACATTATATTATGTACAGTATGTATGTACACGCCTGTGACTGTAGCGATTGTATACGCGTTGATATTATTGTACAATACATCGGAAACGAACCGATGGGCTCAATGGATCCGCAAAAACGATCACGAGTTTATCGGTAAAAATCGTAAAATAATGATGTATAGGTACAACCAGTAGCTGGCAACATAGACACATCGTAGTGCACTGAAATAACATTATTACCTATATTATATTATGTACATATTATACGCGTAGTGTTCAATGTCATGAAATAATGTACAGTTACAACCCCGCAAATGCTGTAAACGCAAAATGAAAAATTCATAATATTTACCACTGTCAGTAGCGCAGTTAGGAATTTCTCATGGGGAAGATATGCATTGTTTATGTACATATTATAATATGTAATGTATATACACTATATTATTAAAGTTATTAGATTATTTTCACAAAACAAAATTAATTTCCTTGACGAGCGTGGCATTTTTTTTGTTTAACCCACGAGTTTGGACCCCATATTATATCCCCTCACATAGTCCAGTACAATAGTAGATCATTATTATAAAACCGCTGCGCATGTATGGTGTCAACATGTTACCTTCTTGAATATTTTGCTTTTAACGAAAACGGACTTTTTATTTATTTATCATAAGTTATATTGTATTATTGTGTGTGCATACTGCATATTATACACATCAAGACAGGGTATAATTTGATACAAAAATAATAGGTTGGTCTAATGTGGAAATTAATGATTTAATACTTATACGAGTTACAGACGTTACGGATGCCTACAGGACGACTGACCAAATGAAGTACCTACCTACCTACCTAGTAGGATAATGACTGACGTATTACATGTATATTATAATAATTTAACGTGTATACGTGATATTACATCGGTACCTATTGCAGGTAAACAACACAATGAGAAATATTGTCAAGGAGGTGCTGCAGTAATCACGAAATTTCAACTACTCTATATTACTATATATATCCTCTCGACCATAATAATATATAATATACCCGCAGCTGCCATAATGCGAGCATGAATTTTGTTCTTTTGGATCTAGAGCTAGTGACATAAGAGTGGGTTCGTATACCTATACAGTTTAAGTGCCGTGTATATATAACAATATATAAGGTACATACGGATTCGCATATAAAAAAAGTCGCGGATTATTATATGCACTGAACGACGAATATAATAATACCCACCACTCGAATATTTTTATGATATATATATATAGGTATACCTAGGTTTTAACGTTAAGGCATGCGTATAATGATAATAAAGTCGTACGGTGCCCCAGCACAACATAATAATAATACTATTATGATGATATTTTGATAAGTCACAATTATTATCATTGAGCAAACATTCCAGTATTCCACTACACCGACATCTCAATCGTCACGCATTTTTCACACCATAGATGTAATCCCGTACACACCGCGTAATAGTAACATAAAGACAAAAATTACAGTCGTGAAGCCACGTATAGATAAAGACTATACCTATGTTGTTTATTATATGTTGTATTGGCCCAACGTTTGCGCTGTGCTCTTTCTGCAGGGTCGACCGGGAACGACGAGGTGAACATTTTTTTTTTCCCGATTTTTTCGACCTCAGAGACCGACGACAATGGGAACCGAAATCTTTACTTTCTCATGGAGGCGTCTCGTCCACCCCTTCACCGACCTTGATTCAATAGGATTTTTCGACCTGATTGCACAACGGCGTCTACGCTTAAACTGCCGCAGTGGCATGCGCACATATTACCCATATACAATGTCTACGCGCTCGTCCTGGTTAATTTATGTACCCTGTTTTTTTCTCACTCGTGCGCATGGGAGTGAGAAGCGAAACAACACGTAGCTTCGTCGTCTACCTGCAACTATACGATGTACATGTACCTATATACATTATATACCCGATACCGTAGATCTTATACCACACACGCGGATAAACGAAATACCTCAATAATATAATATACATTAATATCGCTATACTGGCAGGCTGTCACATCTTGAGTGCCACCACCGGCGCAGCCAAACGGATTGCGTTGTTAAGTTTCCAGTGAAAAACTCGTTTGGAAACGCGTTAATGCAGTGTAAAATCTACATAGTACACGTGTAGGGAAAGCCGAGCGAGTGCCGAAAAATATTCGTAGTTCGTACATCGAGGAAAGCTGAAGTCATGCTAAAAGTAAACATCAGAGGGGTTCATGGGATCAAGAATTTAAGACCCAACCAGAAATGTCTTAAATTTTTATTTCAAAGAATAATAAAATATATATTGTTTGGCATATTTTAACCAAGTGTCAAAACTTACATTCAGAATTGACTAAAAAGTAAAATTATTAAAAATATATACATATTATGGGCCCCCGAAATAAATATCTACGGCCTTGCGGGCTAATGATATTATGCTAACTGCTGAAGTGTCGAGGTTATATTATAATACGAAGTAGCGTGTCAAAGGTGAATTATCGGTTTTTATTTTTAAGTGGCCGGCGTCTGGGAGTGTTCTAAAAATATCTTGTCTTAGGTCATACCACAGTCATACTTACGCCACGCACCAGATTGTATCGAAGACTATAATACACACATCATTATACACATGGTGTTCCACCAGGGAGGCTTGGTGGGGAGGGGGACTTGGACCCTCTAAAACTATGTCAAGTTCTCTCAATTTTAGTCTTCATTAAGTTTAAGTAAAATAAAATGATTTTTTTCTACAATAAAAATTAATGAAAACAATACAAATTATTTAAAATTTAGTTTTTGTAGTTCAGTATTTCTGATACCTGATAATATAAATACATAGACAGTAAGAATTGTTGTTTTTTCGGTATAAAACATGGTAAGAGAATGTAATATTTTACCATGATAGAAATCTTAATCAGTTAATCCCTACATGCAATGTGTTTGTCAGCTACCCTATCTCCTTAATGGATTTTAATTAGGCACATTAAATGTAAATAATATAATAAATTGATCTAAACAATAGTTTGTTCCTATTTATTTACAAATTACAAAAACTAGAATTTGAACTTCCGTGAAATAATATTGTGCTCTACATTGACGCGTGTTTTCATTCAAGAATGCGGCTGGACGAGACAAAGAGACTTCACTGCACAGTATAATACCTACTATAGTTTGTCGCGATCGGTTTCGTCCGAGATTCGGTGCCAATAAAAATAATAATAATATTGTGTTATCGTATTATTTAAGGCTGCCGCGTATAGATGGCCGGAAATCTCTCGTCCCGGAAACGATTCCAACAGTGAAAATAATATTATTTATTATTTTTTTTCTCCGAAATAACGAAGTTAACCACGCCGAGCCTCCCAAAAAAAAAAAAAAAAACAAAAAATCGTCATGATGGACCGCTGCCAAGTCGAATTCTGGCAAAATGACGTAATTAAAATGCACGTTAACGCATACAAAATACCGCGTAGACTCGGTTTGGTCTCTGTGAATAATAATAATAGTATTACCTCATACCAATTCATAGCCGAAGAATACGTGTCCGCGGATACACACGTGACGTCGATCGATCAATGGACAGATGGGTAAATCATCGTTGTCGAGTGATTCGAACTGATTTGTGAGCATTTGAGGCGTGACAACAATACTGTTGCGCGCAATTTGATTTACTGTACAAGCAATATTACTGTTTTTTATAACCCCTTGCAATTATATTACTATTATATATTAGTGTTAGAGGCAGAGGTGTCATTATAGAATTTTGCCTGGAATTCAAAACAATTAACCATCGACCCACCATAATTTGAGTAGCTCTCAAAATAGGCACTCTTATTTGATTAGAAAAAATATTATGCAATATAGGTAACGCAATTGATATTATAATTGAATAATTTATCGTTTCTTTTTTAATACAACAGAAAGCGAGTAGAAACATATATAATGCAAATGCAATCGAGTTAAAGACTAAAAAAACCTCTGTCTTAAAAATGTAGAAAGATAGTCAGTTTAAAAGATGTTCCTTTTACTTACAATGTGCAATAAATAATATATTATTTTCTAACTAATAGCGAAGCACTTAAATTTTTCTAATATCACTTTTATCATTAAAAACTAACATCATAATATATGATGAATAAAAAAATCGTCAATCAAATTCAAATTCAATGACAAACCTCTAAAATATAAAGTGCACCAACCATGCGAATGAACCACACTGATTAGACTAAATATTATATTGGCGGTTTGAATTTTCTGTCTCCACCGATTCTAATCCAAAAATGATTGATTATAATATAATATCGAATATATTACATAATTCCGAAGACCGCGAAGCAGTGTCGACAATTCTCGGTTCGGACAATATTCAATATTCTTGGACGTACCTATACGTTGTTGTATAGTTGTTCGTTATAACTTTACGAGTCTTGTGGCATATGTTATTAATTTATTATTATTATTATTATTATAAACCTACGATGGGTGAATACCGAGAAAATCGTAAAACTGAGCGAAAGAACGACGGGGATTCTCGGGAATCGTACCGAACGATATCGAAACTTTTGTGCGTTTCGATATTATTGTTGTGTGCCTACTGCGCGCATATCTCAGAAATCGGTCGAACCTCACGATTCGGAGAACCGGCGTGGTCCATCCGCATCGTCGTATTATTTCCACCAGAAAAATATTATTCCTCCTCCGACAAAATTGTGCTCGTGTAACCGCATCCGAACGTCCGCGCATACTATAATAATAATAATAATAATAATAATAATAATAAAAAATAATAATGATAATAACCACTCGACCAGCGACGCCGATAGCTGGTTATAGGTGTGTGAGGGCTAACAATGGTTTTTGTGTTCTTACATCGTTAATGAATAATAATAATAATATAATAATTGAAACATAACGCGTGTAAACGAAATAATACCAACAAAGGCCGTTGATGTTTGCACAAATCTCGTGGAACGCCTTTTATTTTGAGTTTGTATGAACAACAACCCCTTTCGTGGATATTATTTATTGTTATTATGATGTTTATGCGTGTTATTGCCGTCCGACGTTAATAATACACCTCCGCAATATTTTAGGAAACTATACAATAGTTTAATGAATTAGGTAGATAACGTGAAATCGAAATTCCGAAAATTATTACGGGACAGTAATAATTTTTGAAAGCACCGCGTTTATGACGTGAGTATATTATTATGATTATTAAAATTCATCAAACACGAAACTACAGATTCGACTCGTGTATATATAACGAGAGACCATGATAAAACGGTTTCATTTGCTGGGTTTAATGAACGTTTCTCCGATTCACAAATGATTTCAATAATACTCCAATATCGACTTAGTGCCATTACCACATTATTATAACCGCTATACGTATATCATACCGTCATCAGAGTGTGTGTACTAGGAATCGAACATTTAATATGGGATTTTGCCGTTGTAACCATAGAATCCAATTGCCGTATGCGGTTTGTCGCAAAATAATTACATAGGTATAAATCGGTTTCGGGGAATAATCAAACGGTAACAGATCTAAGTGAGTTTCTATTGAAACTCTAGAAAACGTAAAATGTTTTAATTATTAATTAAATTATTTTGTTTAACATAATATTAACGATAATATCGTAATGTATTAATTTTCTATAAAATTATGGACTGGAATTTTAGGTTCAAAAAAGGTTGAAAATTATGCTAATATTCTCTTTAAAAAATACAAAATATTCACATTATATTCTCTTTATTTTTTTTAATTTTAGAATCGACAGCAGAGGAGGGTCTGTTTGCACAATATACTACTCTTAATATTATATTTTCTTAAAATTGAGAAAAATATATTTTCTTATGCAAAAAAAATGCATGAACATCGCAAAATATGTTTGAATATGGTAATTTAAATTATTTTATTGGAAATTATATAAAAACATAAATTTTAAAGGTAGGTCACAAAATTAAAATTTTAAATAAGTATTTCTTCTCGCAATTTTCAAAATATTATGCAAATGAAACTGAATATTCCCTATTACCATCTAGGTTAATCTAAAATATTCAAAAAAACTTTTTTCAGTTGAACTTCATATTTTTCAATTACCTATAATGAAGAAAACCTTAATATCTTGATTCGGGTTAATAAAATTCAATCAAAGAGATAAAGACTAAAATCATTTAGATATTGCACAAAATATAATTTATGACGAACGTTTTACAGCATATGAAATCATTTGAACCGAAGACACTATACTAATACTAGTTAAAACAATTATAACAATACAACGTAATGCAGTGAAACTTCCATATTACAAAGCCTCGTGGAGCATAAAATATTGGTATTGTAGAGAATTTCTTTAAATAGAATTGAATAAAATTGGTTCTAATTTGGTTTGGTCCTCAAAAATATTTCGCTAAACTGAAAATTTTGTCAAATGGAAGTTCGTTGTATGGAAGTGTCACTGTATTATATGGAAATGCGTTGTACATTATCGGAAAAAAATGGTGTTAACCTTTTTTGAACTCAGTTTGTCTCGCGCGTTGGTAAAATCTTTTTCGAATAAACGAATATTATTTATTATTTCACAGTCTACACGTAGCCACTACAGCGGCATATAATATTATATACACGAATCAAGACCTCCAGGATCAAACTCGTATAATGGTGATATGTAATAGGAAAAAACGAGTAGGTTAGGTACTATATAACTATAATGTAATAGAGATCTATGATTTACGGTTTCATTTATTTATATGTTGTTTATCGCTATCGTTTTTTTTTTAAAATCCGTTTACGTGCGCAGCAACATACAATATTATTATTACATCGCGTGTAAACAATTTCGCTTTTCGATATTATGTTTTTTTTTTCTGTTACGGTTCTTTCTATTGACACGGATCCTATGGCGTTCGGTTTCAAAGGGACGCATGCCGCATGCGGCTTTCGAGCAATATTTGATTTGGACGTATAAATACACATACGCGTAACTGTAAGGAAATAGTCAGGGGAGTTGTCGAGATGTTTCGAATAAAATGAATCCCAGGACGTCTAGTTAAATGTATTTCTGTTTCGTTTAGTTTTTTTTGCCGGGTTGCTATCACGCTGCAGTCACTACATAATATATAATATTAAATATATACCACCGTTTTAAAAAAAAAATCGATTGTCGATTGGTTGACGAGACTATATAAATCCGTTAAGTTTCCGTTCGGGTGAAGAATAAAAAAAATCAACTCGACCGTTACAACTTACAAGGGTGGTTTGGAGGAGTGGCGAGGAGGGCACATAAATTTTGACGGAAAACTTTACAAGCTTTTTTTTTTATACGCTCTCAGACCGATCTGGCTCCAATTTTCCCAATACCCCGCTTTTAGGGCATATAACACACGCGTGACAAAGTAGATTCCGCAATATCTTCTGTCTTTTGTCCGTCCGTCCGGCAGCGATGAAGCCTAATGAGGCTGGTGAAATTTTTACCCATTGTTCGAGGGACACTAATCGCCAGCCCTCTAGATAAACAAAAACGGTGGCGGAAAAGCGTAAGCGAATTCTGCCACCTTTGTACAAGGTGAACAATTTGATTCAGACAAGACCACTGACATGGTAAGTAATTATAATGCAACTACTGAGGTCAATTATTAATAACTCATCGGTATAGACCACTACCATAATTTTTTCAACACACACTATACACATCCCACAGAGACCCTTCTGAAATAAATCACTTAAAAACCTTTTATATTTTTATTTGTTATCAAAAGTTAAATTAGTAGGTATAACATAAAATTAATGTTTACCTATTTAAGTTGAGTCGTTTTTGCACTAAACGTACCTACAATAAAGGTTAACTATTATGATTAATAATTTATTAATTGAATTACAATGACTCATTGTAGTGAAATTTTTTTTAAAATTATATTACACTTTAATAGTATATAATGAGTCATGGTATAATAAATAATTATTTAATCACCCAACATTCAACAACCCTCCAGGTTGTATATAATATGTGTTGTTAAAACTTTCACATAGGAACTCACCACTTAATGATACACGATGTGCGCAAGATATAAACATCGTTTAAAATATTACGATTTCTGATAAATGATCCGCTAGATTAGTTTATTACTAATCTTTATAGAGTTTAGTCCGAAGAGCAGTGCGGATGCCAGGGCTATAGATAACAACCGACCACCGCCACCCGTCATCCACCCAAAGCTCATATGGCGACCGCAGTACATTGACCATAGGGATCGGTGCTACCGACATGTAAGTACGCCTTGCTAGGTATAAAAAATTCCACGCGGTGAAATCGACCGGCGGCCATCGATCAACGGGAGCATAAAAAACGAGGGACTATCAACAAGACCGTCGTCGTCATATTACCGTCGTTTAATGTCGTACGTCATCCGGGACGTTTCTCGGTGTCCGAGACGTCGTTTTTTTTTCTCCATTCCGTTTTCCGTACAGGTAAGACGGCTTGAAAAAAAATCCGAACAAAACGCGAAACGGACTGTTTGTTTTTTTTTTTCGCTGTTCCCACCGAGTGACGAACGAGCGCCGTGAAACAATGACGGACGTCAGACACAACAACAAAAATAATAATAATAATAATAATAATAATAGCGATAATAATAATTATTAAAACATATTATATCGTCGGTAATAAATCACAAAGCTATATATTATATTATTATTATTTTATTATTATACACGTGAAGCGCGTGTATTGTACTTGAACGTGTCCGTCGGCGGTGTTTCGCGAGCACGACTGGTCGATTCGTCTCGGGACACCTATAATATATAATATTATATTATAATACCATACCGCCGTTGCGTTCGTGGGACGCCGTCGATAATGCTCGATATTTTAATAAATAGGTATATAATAACTCAATAATCGTATCATATTATCGTGCCTACGCACACCCGGTTCATGATACTATCATAGACCTTATACTAGTATAAGGTCTATGGATACTATCATAGCGTCGTGTTCCGCGGGATTTCGGTCCGATTATATTATTGTATAAAATTTGTGTCGTATATACGTATACACGCGGCACGCACCTAACCTAACCGTCGCGTATAATATTATTGTGTTTGTCGCAACGATTGGGGCACGCTGTATAATATACTACGAGCACTGCTGTATCCTGTACACGCTGCGTGCATAATCGTATATATTTAGACGGGAGTAATGGTGTAGCCGGCTCGATCGCCGAGTCACGCGATTATAATATAATGTTAGTACGGTATTATTATGAGTGTACACTGCACACAAGTTGTAACTTTTATAAAACTTTCCTATACGCACGGCGGTGGCGCATGAATCATCATCACGAAAACTGCGAATCATTAAAATTATGCGAACGAACTGTTCGCCGTCGAGACCTACAACGGTTGACTCCGCGTCGAGAGTCGCATACTTATGGGGTACACGTTATATATTATTATTTTTACGACATCTTACCATAAATTGCGTATTATTCTGTTGCACACAAAATTGTATTATTTAGAATATTGATTTCTGGATTGTTATTTACTTTCTGAGTGTTTCGCAAACGCCTAACCTAACCTAACCTATATCTAATTATATTATTAGTTTAATTAGTCTGCTATTAAGATTTTTGCTATCGTCACACAGTGAATAAACAAGAATTTAAAAATTTAATTAAAATACTACGAGCAGAGAATCATTTTTCTCATCACATTTATAAAGATTATGTGTTATATCGTTATATGGGGTAGAGGCCACGAAGGTTTTAAACACATTAATTGTCATGAAACAACATAGTCCAATAGGTATACACTTGAAGTACACACAATTTTTTTCTAACGTCGTAAACTACAATATGAGTTAGTTGGAAAATATTATGTCTTGTGTCGTAATAATAATAGTAAACATCTGATACAAAAAAAATAAATAATCATTATTAAAACCTATTGGGTTTAATGGCTTGTGGTTGTACAACATTTAATGGAATTAGTTCGTCGAAAATAATAATTAAATTGCACTTTGACATCATTATATTGATACTTAATTGCAATATTTTTAGTTTACATCAAACAACGATTGCCGCTTTAAGGAAAACAACAATAAACAGAGTTATAGGTAGGTATATCGAATCGTATACTTTTTCATCTTAAAATCGTACAATTACGTTTGCGGAAGGTTATAATCATAAAACGTTTTGTATATTGTATATTAATAATATGTAACATTATAGCATGCAGGTTTCGGGCAACCACTTGTATAATTATTCGAATTGAACTCCCGCGGTATGGTACCGACATACATTATACGCAGATCATAATAATATAATATGCATACTGCAGATGTAATTTTCGAATCTATATTTCGTATACGATGTCATTAAAATGACCTTATGATTAATTAATAACAATTTATTAATTCCGGTCTCTGATAATAAATCCCGGCGGATACCACACGCGTAATGTGCGTACGCGGAGCGACAATATCGCATATTATTATCATGCATATTATTGCGTCTGTGTGCACACACACATATAATGTAATAGATAAAAACTCGGATCGTAGAAAAAATAAAAATTACGTCCGAGGACCGTGGGTCGTTGACACTCGGTCCCTATCCGTTCTTTTGTTTCAAGTCCGGAGGAGAACGCTGCTTTGAAGAATGCGTCGCGGCGGAGGAGTTATGACGCGCGGACAGGGGGGATAGGGGGGGACGACGACTACGACCGGCCGGCGAGCGCGTAGCAGCAGCAGGCAGCAGCGACTGCACACACGACTCCCCCACCGTGTACGACGTCGAACAGGTGTCGTTGTTATTATGATTATGGTTATTATTGTTGTGTTTTCTTCACTCACCTTGACTCATCAAAAGGAAACGGAGTGACGCTGAGAAATCGACTGGAAAACAACAGTGTTATCCGTATCACCGCTGTGGTGTGAGACTGCCGGCGGAACACGCACGCGCGCGCTCCCGCGAAACGGATATTATTTAAAAACGCGCTTGTCGTGACCACTTCGGTATATGTTCTAACGATGTTGTGTGCGGCGGTATCTTCCTGAAGATTACGTTGGAAACGGATGAGAGAGAAAAAAAAAATGACACTTTTGTCTACAACAACAATATAACAACAGCAACAACAATAAATGTATATTTAACTATAGTGTTAATTCGTACGGGGATCACAAGGGACTAGAATCGGTTGGAAAAAAAAAATATGAATAATAATAACGTATTTATAATATTATAAGTACCGCGGAATAATTCGTTTTTGTACGTACAAGTCAGAATCGACGCACTCGCGCGACGACTACTGCACGATTGTTGTAGTGAAGTTTTTCGTCTGAACAAAGTCTGTGCGCACGTATACAATAATTACAATATTTATTTGTTGGACGAACGTAGTTGTGTGTGCAACTTTCGGACGGCGCGCTCGGTGTCTCGCGTTGGGAACGACTAAATCGGCGTGAGCGCACACGACAACTGCTTGCCGGCGGCGTTGTTTTATCCGACGGGGTCCCTGCCGCCGCCGCCGCCGCCACCCCTTTTTCGCGTCGCGGAGGGGAAGAGTCCGCTCGCCCGTCCGAACGCCCACCCGCCCCAGCCCTGTACGACGCCGCGGGACGTGAAAAATATTATACCCGCGATTTCGAGGATCCCTCCGTCGCCACCGCCACACCAGCCGGCCACGATACGGTGGCCGGCCACCCACCCCTGCGCATCGGCGGCGGCGGCGGCGCTCTCCCCTAAAGGGTGCTTTGGGCGAGGGTGGCGGCGGTGGCGGTGGCGGTGGCGGCGGCTGCGGCGGCGGTGGGGTGGAACGATCGCGCGCGCGATTGACAGGGACACGCGGCGGCGGCGGCGGTGGCGGTAGCGCGGAAGGCCGTCGCGCCGGGGGAACACCGCCGCCCCGCGACTGGTTAGGGGCGCGCGCGCGGTCGATACGCGAAACCATCCCCTTATCGCCGCCGTCTCTCCCTCGTCACTCGCACACACCCGACCGCCGACGGTTATCACCGTGCTTTACACTTATTTCGCATATTTGTATTTTATTTTTCTTCGTTATTTTCCCAACGGATAGAGCAACTATATACAGCTCCTCCTATATTACACACATGATTATGTCACGTGTATGCTGGTATGCACGTGGACTACGGGGTCGGTGGTGGAAGAGGTATACTTCTTTCGTGTTTGATGTACTTCCGCCGTCCAAGCTATAGACCGCATGTGGTTCCGGTCCGGCTGCGGTATAACAGCAGTGTCGTCGTCGTATAGTCGGACCTTTCGGTGATTTTTCCCAATAAAGTTGTATGATTTTTCCCGTTGTCGTCGCGTATTATATTGACATATAATATTATGTCTGTAAATACGTTTGATGTAGATACGCATGTGCGCAACATGTATACCGTGGCTACAAATTACAATAACGATGTTGTTTTTTCGATTTTATAGTTGAGACATTCTTTGGTCACGATACACCTTCTGCACTCGCTACGCACACGTATAGGTATAGCGTATATATATATAAACCATAAATATTTTAATACAACTACGCGGCTACGCCTTATTTATAATAATTAATAGGTCTCGACGGTTGTATAGAAAAAATATAACGCACTATTATATGTTTACACGTAATAAACAGTGGCGACGGTTGTTTGTCCGTTTAGGGATTTAAACGCGGGTTGGATGTGTGGCCATAATAATTTGGAATATTTTGCTGCTCTGGCTTTATACTACAATGTATGCATTATAATATTACGTATAATATTAATATATTATTATATCGGTGCCTATACTGTCTGCATAGAACGGACGAAACTCTTATATCATAATATTGTCTGTTATATAGCTGCCAGCCTGCAATGTATACCAGCGATTTGTTACCGATGCCACTCGTTTGAAATTGTACAGCAATTTATAAATGTCGCATATATACTTATGGTTATTGAATTCGATTTGACAATGTGTGCGTTTAAATAGTGTATTATGTACGTGCTCCGGGTTATCAATAACCGCATCGTTTAGCTCCGAGCTATGACAGCTGAAGAGCTACAATAGTGCGCATATTATTTTTTTTCAACTTCTGTAGCTTCTCGATTAATCATTATTATAATCCCTCACCGTCGCAGCGTGGTAGATTTATTGAAACGTGTTGAAGTTGTGAATAGAAAACTAATGGCAGTGCAAACCAGGGCCTAAATTGCCGTATAAATTGTTTATATCTTGAATATTGTTATGCGAAGCTATTATATAGGCACGTATATATCATATACAATATATACATAGATAGCCTCACATAGTCACATCACCGTATATATATTGCACACGAATAAAAATACATTAATAATTGAGGTGTTCTCACAATACAATCAACAAGTGACTAAACAAAGAACGAAATGGTACTTCTAACGATTATTTAGCTATTTAAGTGAATACTGATGTATGTATGCACATCGTTTATATCGCACATACTTAAGACGTACTTATAATTATACAGCGGACACGTAATAATATATTCGATCGTATGACACAATAATAGTAAAATGTTTTTAATGGAATATTATCCAATCGATCTTTCAAATTTTACAGTTGTCTGCAGTCGGTTATATTAAAAAAGAAAAAAATACCATTTTTAATATTTACCATCTACCATTTTTCCATTCAACCCATACCCTGAAATATTAATGTAATTTTTTTTCTATACTTTTTTTAAAGGAAAAAAAGCCCTCGATATTCTTTAAACCACCTGTGATGGGTCACGGTTTCCCTGTCAGCAGGCGAAAACATAGTGATGGCCTTATATAATATTATTATGCGGTGAATTGTTTATCAAATAAACGACATTCATGACCTAAATATTTATTATTTTTAAAATCATTAAGGCCAAAACAGGGCTTTTAATTCAATTTTTTTTCTCATTTTACAGGGTCGACAGTGATAATTGAATATAATAAATAATAATATAGTTTCAAATACAAACATGAATTCAAAAACCTTTATATATCCTATTAAAAATAACAATCGTGTTTCACAAAGGTAGGTATATGGCAAAAATATCGCAATTTAATAGGTAAGTATTTATACCATATAAATAATCGGTCAGCATAATCAAGGATAGGGGACAGTGAAACATAGGAAACGTTTTTGAATGCAAAATAAATAAACTATACACTCAAAATATGTTAAGGAATAAGTGTTCGAAATTATGTATTCGGTATACACATTTACTTGAAATTAAAATGTATATTTTACTCAAACAATATCAAAGATATTTAATTTACAAAACGTTTTGTTCCTGTATGTCATTTATTTTTCCCCGGCACAAGACACACAAAATGCTTCTTGACCAATATCATAATTATTCATCAAAATATAATTACTCATTAAACATTACATCTTATACGTAAATATATTAACTTGTTATGGATAGGTACTGTATGATAAGTGAGGTACCTAGTTTACGCTTTTGGATATTAAAAATGTATCATTTAATTAATATTCATGTTTAATTTGAATATTCCATTAGTTTTTAATTGACAGTAGAGTATTTCAAATAACTACTCGGCTTTACGCTTAGTACATTTTAATTTGTTTAATCCATTTTATGTATAATTTGTATAATTATTATAAAATAAATTATATGTATTATATTATGTAGGGAATAATTAATAATTAAAGCTATATGCATTTTACGACTCTATCAATTACTGAATGATTTTAGCCTTTAAAATATTAATTTTGGTATTATACGCATGATAAATTTATAAAATTTTTTCATATAATACTATATATACTATATTATATAATTATAATATTGATTAGACATATATATTGTTAAAATACTACTCTGATTTAATAATATAATAATATAATATTAATTGACATTATAAACAGTCGTAATTGGCACTGTTGTATCACTAGTATCTTGTTTTATAATTTTTTATTCATCGCACTAAAACTCAACTGATGACATGGAAGTTCTATACTTTTAGGACATATTCTAATCAATATAGAAACACAAACGTTCGTTACTGGCTACTGTGCGATCAACTGTACTTACAATAATCTTAATTCTATAACTATACTATATGTATAAAAAAAATAAAAATAAAATTTGAGAACAAGACTGTAGTTAACGGTAGCTAAAAGTATAATATAAAAAAGGAATGCCTTGATTGGCTACCTAAGACATGGACAAAAAAATAATAAGACCACGCCCATATTACAATCTTTTAATTTTAAATTTAAATTTCTTTAGTAACGATCTTAATAATAACAAATAAGTTACAAGAAACCAATTTATTCACAATTTCATTCACTTCGTATATTACTATAGTTCACATAAACTCATTCGTTTTAATTTATTCTCGGATTAAATATTTATTTTTTTCATTTTACTCTAGTTATAATAGAAACAAAGAATAAAAACCAGTTTTTTTTTTAGAAAGCATACTTAATTTTTGGGTGGCCAAAGTCCCCTCGCCCTCTAAGTACGTCTGTATTAGTAATGACCTTAACGAATTATGAATTTAAATCCCACTATTCCCCTGTTCAGCCTGTTGGCTATATCATATTATTATTACAGCTTGACGAAGGTGCTCGTATACGTATATCGGCTGTATAGTATGGATTTGTTTCTGTGTCGTGTTTAATTTTATAAATTTTTATTACACAGCCCGAGTTCGGTGTTATATTTTATAATACCTGCCTAGTAAATGTGATTACCTATTAAATATTATAATGTGCTATTTTGTATTATAATAATTAACAACTACTATATGTCTATATATACCTATATAATGTTTTGTCGTTACATCAAATGCGCTTACAGATTACGGTATTATTCTCATTACCAGCATCATAATACCTGCGTATATGTGTACAATTTTAGTGTCTCTGTACCATTAAAATATCTAGTATCACTAAATAATTTATGCACTTGAACTGCTCTGGAAATCTAATGCCATGGATTATACCTGATTAATATATTTTACAGCAGTCTTCTATGTGTATAAGTATAATACAATACTATATATATTGTTATATTGTAGAATTATTGTAATATTGTACAATAGTAGCTGTTAGAATAGTGTTAGATATATTAACTAAATATTGTATTTGTTTTTTATTTTCGAATAAACATGGTAGATCGTATTATAGAAATAGAATTATCTTTACAACCACTTGTACTCGATAAATAAATTGTGCTTGTATAATGTATATATTATGATAATAACCTTCTCATTAGTCATTAGGCTCGTATTAAATGTTGTTTATTGAGTAAAAAAGACGGCAGGTGGTCACTAAAAATCATTAGTAGCGACAAATGGCTAATGAAAATGTCTACGTTGATATTGACGATGTGCTCGAGGCTCGTTAATACTTCATTAACTAAGTTTACGAATATAATTATTTATTGTATACATCTGAATGTTTTCGAAATAGTGTTTACACATAATATACCAGTGTATATTATTAGAGGCGTACAATCAAATAAATATCATCTACATTATCATAAAACTTGTGAACTAGCGCGATGATCGTTATAAACATTTTTTTGTAGATATTATATTCGTGTTAATATAATGATCGAAAAATGGGAAAAACTTAAGATTCGTTTAGACGTTTTAAACTATAGGTATAGGCGAGTTTAGACGGTCTCCTCGATATATTTTGAGATTAGAATTCAGAATACCTGATTAAATAACTAATAAACTACATTGTTAGTGGTCGGGAAATTCAACAGAAAAAGTACATGGCAAAGGCAATGGACACAACGTAACTTTATCTAAATGTTGGGTCATTTGTTTTCAATTTCTGATAGCGGGCTATTGACAAATTACCGTCGTCCGAGATAAACACACTCGTTATTCGAGCATTCACAGAGCTATATAATAAAATAATGCGTGCTATATATTTTCGTGTCGGTAATTTTGTTTACCCGTAGCACTTCTACGAGTAAAAATATTATTCTCGCGTTTCGAAAAAAAAAACGAGAAACTGAATCTACTCGTTTCTAATAGTGCGATAGTTGTTATTATGTAATTATAATTTGTTAAAAAAAAATATATATAAAAATTGATCGTACTGTCTGTATACACCACTTGGATAATATATACTATCTACTATCTGGTATTATATTTGTATATAATATATATTATAATATAATAACCATGCGCGCTGACGCGTGTGAACATCCGATTTCGTGCGTTATTTTTTCCAAGGTTAACCGTAGGACGATCGAGTTAATTTCATATAGAAAACCCGTAAAATCAGAAATCGAGATAATCGTAGCGGGTTCCAACCGGAGCAGACTATAACATTACAATATATTATTATTATGGTATCACGTGGCCGCGCAAACGGTGTTTAATTAATATCGGGGAGGGTTCACCAAGTTCTCAGGTTTTGTATTTTGTTTTAAACATTTTTCGTCACAACCGATAATATAAGATTAGCTATGGTAACTGAATCTGAAGTGTGCAATCAAAAATTAATGCACAAAAAAGTACCCGTCAGTGTTTGTCAACCGGTGGGGGGGGGAGGGGATAGATCCCCTCGTGATATTTTTTCCAATGTTTAAGATTCAAATACCTAGTGTATGTTAAAAAATCAGCCCCCTTGATAAAATCATTTAACCCCGCCACTGGTGGGCACCCTACCTGTAGAGATATTCGAGCGAACGATCAAAATAATAACGTTCTTGAGAATATTAAAGTTCGACACAACCTTCTATTGTTATTAATAATATATTTAATAATAAAGTCTATATCGTTATAATATCGTGTGTGGGTGTGTATGCGCGTTTGTGTGTGTGAGTAAAGAGTTTACACGCTATAGGCTACCTACATCGTGCAGTTGTTACGACCGCGTGGTGTTTACGGAAAACTGTCACGTTCGGCGGGCGGTGAAATCGAACTTCGAACGCTCAGCGACCGCACCAAATCGACCGTGCGCCGGACACGTATTTCCGAAAAAAAAAAAACGATAGAACGAAAAAATAAAATAATAAAAACGACTATACATTAAAACCCGTCGCGTATTCACGTTCAATTCCATTAGGCCTCCACCTCGCCATCATCCGCCGCGAACCCACCGGGGACATTATTAATACTATCATCATTATTATACATTATGTACTCGCGTTTTCCACCACCTGTCACACACCAGCGAGCGATCACATATATTATAAATATATAAATTTATGACATAAAATATATATTATTATATATTTATATTTGTCGACCGCCAACGCGTGTGCACTGCACTGTTCGAACACACACGGAAATTGAATTTGTTATTATATAGTATATACGGAAAGTTCACTGTCTACACTGTAGGTACACCGTCGTGGTATTTTTCTTGTCGACAGTTGTCCACTTGTCCGTAGCGGAAAAGCCCGAGGCGATGAACACGGTACATATTAATTATTTTGTTTTTACATTTTTTTTATCGACGTTCACACAAAAATCAAATAATAAAAGTTGTTTTTGTCAAAACGATCGTTCGAAAATTAATAAAATAAGTAGGTACCTACTCAGTACCGCGTTGAGATTAGGTTAGAGGCCTATCTTAAAATTTAATGAAATATAAAGATAATGTAATGTGTTATCGTCCCGGTTCTGAATACCTTGTTAGGTGATTTGTCGAAAATTAAACTTCAACAATTTAAACGTCGATGGAGGAGAACATAGGAGATTTCGATATGTACGTCTTCAAATTACACTTGGAACAATATCATAAATCATAACATTATTCTGGTATTGTGATCTACATAGTATTATTATCTTAAAAAAAATTGAAAATCATTTTAACGCAAACGAATGTCATCATCGTCGTCGTTATTCGGAAGTGTGATATAAATTGATTCTGAACACGAAATTATTATAAAACGAATATCGGTCAGAGTGTGCACATTCGATTTTGTGAAGTCGAATACGAGTCGACGAACCGTGTTTATTTGTTTACGTTCAATAATTTCCGTGCTTATTTATTATATTATATTTCGTGTGCTCGAGCGAACGTTTTTGTCGACGGGCAAATGATTATAATATAAAAGCTCGAGCGGAATTTCTACTCAATTGATATCGATATTCGACATTGCAAATCCGAAATCGCGAGTTAAAAATCGATTTAAATCAATGACAATGGATGGAGTGATCCGCTAAATAATAATTAATCGGTATTACGCGTGTATAGCTTGCGCGGCATGTAACCTTCGCGGCGTACGATTTATACTTTAAGAGATACGCCTGAATAATAATATATTAATATGTATTAACAATTCGAATTTGGTAATTTGTACACCATTTTTTTTCCAGACATCGCGGCGGCGAGCCCATTGAGATCGTGTGCTCAGTCACACGCTACAGAGGCAATCTTTAATTTATTTATCAAAATATTATGTAAATTAAATATTAATATAATTTTTATTTTTGCTACTTTTCGATCGGTACAATACTATGCCGGACGTCCGGACAAAAATGATTAGTGTTGATTTTAGCCGAATAACCATAATAACGATTAAATTACCATCATTGTGTGTTTTACATAGGTAATACACTTTAGTCGCCCAAAAAAGTATTTACGTGCTTGACATTTGTTGTGCCGTGAAGACAAGTATATAATGCTAGTAAAATCATGATCAATATTTCCTTTTTTTTGAACAAATAAAAATTCCATGTAGGTAGGTACGTCTTATAGGTATCTTTATAAATAAATAAGAATAATCATATTATATAAATAATATCATAAATACAATTAATAATTTTATTTTAATACGACAGCGTATGCTAATAGTCGTTCTGAAATTAATTGTGACCCGTGGGAATTCGTCGAGATCAGAACGCAGTCTCGAATCGTAATAATATGTATTATATTACCTCCTTCCCACTCCTACTCCGAGATGTATCGGTTAAAAGTTAAAACGTATACGACTACGACGATAACAACAACAACAACAATTAACAGCGTGAGGATAATATATATTTTATATGCATAGCTCACCTACACGCATGCATAAATATATTATAATATTATTTTATGTTCTATAATTATGTAGATTATAACAATATGGGCTACCGGATATGAAATATAATTGTTGGTGAAATTCAAAAATTGTTGGCGAACTTGGAATAGTTATTATTGACAGAATTGATTCAACATTGACATTGAACAAATCAAATTAGTCTTGGATCTAACCGCGCCACGGTCTTCGAACCTTGAATGAGTACAAGGACCCCTTCGGGCGACTTAATTTTCGCATACGAGTTTTTTCCCGTAATAGCTCTGTGTAATGTGTGTATACCTACTGAAATTACTATACACGAGATTCATATTTCATACTTCATACACTATATTCAGTATCGTTCGCGCCAAAAACAAGGACGTATTATAAATTCCTTATTTTACCCCTCCTTGAGCAGTTTATTTTAAAAATACTATTTCTCAAATTGCAGACATATTTTTGTCTTAGAGCGCCGTTCATGTCGAGGTTATCGTATCGACTTCATAAAAAGTACCACCACCTAAGTACGCCTGTTACTATTTACAACCAAAACTATATTTAATGATTTTTTTTAATATCAGTCTGTCGAGTAAATATCCGCCTTCCCCCATACACCGTTTGTCCATCGTTTTTTGTGTGGTATGAGACTTTGATCAAATATTACATAATTACGTTGTTTCGTAAAGTCAAAGTTACGTTATAAACATTACCGCGAAATATAGAACTTTGCGAATTATTGTCACTAAAAATCAAAACCTTAAAACACATTCTAACTGAAGATATGCTATCTACTATTAAATTGATATGATTTAAATTAAAAAAAAATTAATTTATACAAAAAACTAAAGTGACTAGTATTTAAAATATAGTTTTTGGCGGATATACGACATATTATGATCTCATACATGACATATGATGTAGTATGTTATCTCCGTCTTACACGCGTACGACATAGCACATTTTCGTTCAACAGTTTCAATAGTGTTTATCAAATTTTGAAGTAATAACATTATCTGTGTTCTCTCGTTGGTCTTTTATGATATTTAAATTTTTAAGTGAGATATGGTTATGTAAAGTATTAATATTTTTAAATGCTTATAATTCACGTAAAAATTAATTTTATCAAACTTTTAGGTAAGAACATTATTTATGTTCCCACGTTGGTTTTTTACGATATTTTAATTTTTAAGTAAATTATGAGTATGTAAAATATTAATATTACCTAAAAGGTTGAACACGGGGAGCATTTGAAAATATGTTATGTCGTACACTCGTACGTGTGTAAGACGGAGACAACGTATGTGGGTGTGACGTCCTCGTAATAGATAAAGTAATAAAAAATGATAATACTATCACACAATTACAATTTGAATTATAATTTAAAGTTTTAAATTATATTATACACAACACATCACACTTCTAATTAACTTAAATCATAATTTATTTATATTCTATATAGCCAATAATTTCAAGTATTCAAAAGTAAAAATCAATTTGGCTATATTAATTATCCAAGAATATATTTAGAGGACTAATTTTAAATTTTAATGATTATACATGTATACTATGTAAAATATATTATTTATAAATTTAATTAAATGAACAATAATGATTATTGATTGTATAGCTTTTAACATAATTTATTCATTTCTGGTTCATAATATTTACATACGTCTGGGCTTAATGATTATAAATATTTTTAATTTTAAATTTGAATTTAAGTTGTCTACTTCTTATTTTTTTATTGTGTAATTTGGTTTAGTTTTAATTTCTAAGAGGATTATTTTTATTAAAACCTACTTTTGTGTGTACAAAAAGTTATTTTGATTTATATAGCATATTAAGTGATTTCAGAATAATTATTATAAATTGAACTCAAATTTTTCAAAATTGTAAATGCTTATTTTTTTTAATTATCAAATAAAAAATAGTAATTTATAAAATGTTTATCTTCTTTTAACATATTTTTTTAAATTGAGTAAATTCTAACTTTTAACGTTGGTAAAAAAATACGTCAATTACATGCTCACCCAAGGAGACAAATAGTAAATTCCGTGAAATTTCCACCAAAGTCAAGTGAAGTGAAACCATAGTGCCTAATACAAAAATCACTCAGCCGATTTTTGTTTTTTTTACTAATTGTTCTCATTTATTAGAATCATATTTTTGAAGGTAAAATACAAGAAGATTAATTGATTTAAAACAATCAAGGTATTTTGTGAAAACAACTAGGAAGGTTAAAGTTTGGATTTGAAGAAACTGTAAAGGATTATAAGTTATATAGGTAACTAGGTATGTAAATGAAACATTGAAATATATGGTAATAGTATTACAAAATACGGTCAAATAATATGAAATCCAACAATATTTAAAGTACCTAATGCGTAGATTTATTTTAAAAGATATTTTAACTTTCAAATAACAAATTAGCAATGAATTTAAATACATCATATAGTTACACTTTATATAGGTATTATCCTATATTATTTTTATGACACTATGGTGGTTTTAATTCTTTTGGTATTGGTTCTAAGGTCAAAATAGTTTTAAAACCTCAAATTTAAACTACATGATGGTAGAGGCCAATGAGAACATGGCCTTCAAAACATCTCTGTAAACGTTCATAAAAAACTGAATAAAATAAAATTGAGTGATTTTATTACAACGGTTGAATACACACTATTTACGTGTGACTATAATACGGTCTATATACCTAGTACTTACACATGTCTGAGAAGTTCTTATTTCATTTGTGGACAGTTTTTCAAAATAATTATGCTTAGCGATATGTAATAAACTAATAATATTCAATAACCAAATTCCATTTTATATGGTATTCTGTAGTCGTCATGCACCTATTTGTGTATCAGTATAATAATTCCTATAGTAAAAAACAATTTTTTAAGCATCAATATGCTTTTAAATAATTGTATTATTATTGTTCTATTATTCTTAAACATTATATAATAATATGTATGTAATGAAATTACAGTATGTAATTTTAGTTCATTACATAATTCCCGAATTAAGTAATTTAAGTAGATACCATGCATAATTTAGTTTAGTTGGATTTATAGTATTTTCAATAATTATGGAAATAATTAATGGATGTTGGACCCGGTTAAAAGCTTATTATGTATACAGTTTGGTTAGTTGAACTGAATAAACAGTATAGTAGGCGGTATATGATATAGTTTCTGCTGGACTTAAGTTATGTCCATAACTATCCAATATTTTAGTGGTTATTATTTTATTTTTTATTAAATATTTTATTTTTAAAATTTAAGTTTATTTGAATTTACTTTTTAATGTCCAGTGTCCAGTCAATGACACAAAATGACTTGTGTTTTTCGACACACAGAAATTAAAAGCGTTACATCATTCAAATTATTTTATTCTTGTATACAGCAAGGTCAAATTATGTATATCCGTTTTCAATTCATTGGATTCATTTTCTAAATTTTTTTTATTAAATATAGCTATAATATCTACATATATATATATTTATAAAAAATTGTTGAAGTATATTGAAGTTATAACTTATACTTTCTAAAATCATATAATATTGTCGAAATTTATATGATTTAAAATCTTACTAGGTTCAGTTTGATTGTGGAAGTAATTGATTATACGAATTTGTATACACTTTCAATACAATTTATATAATATTATGTATAGAATAACAAACTTGTTTTTCAATTTATTTTTAAGTCAACAATTTATAATTTATAATTATAATTTAATTCGATATCTCATAAATTGTAATTCATTAAGAAATACAACTATGCAGTTCATTTTTTTTATTAAATCAGATAATTTAAAATATAAATTATTTAATAAATATTATACTATATTATACTTATTAAACTTATCCTAAGTGAGCCAAGCTTGTGTCAGATTAAAAACATATTGATACTGAATAATATAAATAATATAATGTATTACCTATTATTGGTAGGTACCTAAGTTAAATATAAATATAGAATAGGTACCTGAATTTAGCCAATATAAGTGCATAACTAAATATAATTTTTTTTATTTAGTACCTATAACATAAATTTGTTTTATTTGTTATGCAATTGTTTTATAAGAGATATGTGTAGGTAATATGTTAATATGTTAATATTAATATTATATCGTTATCATTACAATTTCTATTGCAGTGGGAATTATATTACATAATTATAACTTTTTGTCTTATTATGTAGTAATGGACTAATTATTAAGAAAAATGATGTGCCCGTTAATAAAATAACATATGCAAGTCAATTTTAAAAGTAAACATTGACATTTCTGTTATGAAACTATAAGATATATTTATGTTAAATCACACGGGGAGAGGATGTTATTTAAAGAGGAATTCATTTTTTCTATTTATCCTACTGCTTAAAGGATCAAAACATTTTGTTGAAAAGCTGTATACTTCTTATATTATATATGTACGTACACGACTGTGGCACCGAACGGATTTTGATTGAATTTTTATCCACGATACATCTAGCATACCAATTGGACCTTTAGAAATGTTACCTTTTCCCTTCAAACTCTATAATTTATTGTATATATTAGATAACAGGTGTATTTACGGACTTTTTTACAAATAAAGAAACTTGCTTTATTTTCTTTCTCCAAAAATTCCAACGACTAATAACTATAAATTTATCTACATAATATATAAACTGAACAATTTAATTTTGAAATTCCATAACAAATAACTACACAAAACCAAAATGAAAATATTTATTTTCAAATATATAGATATTTAAAAATAATCAATATTCTTATGAAAATTATGTAAAAACATATAACAAAAAAAAATGTATGTAAATATATGTACAGAAAAAAATCAAAGAGGAGCCAGTTAAAGTTGTTATAATGTTTTATTACATAATAATAGCATAGGTACGTCTTATGAATAAATATTTAAAATACAAATTTAAGATTTTTAAATATATAGTAATTACCTACATAAATATGGATCAAATATGAAGTTGTAAATTAATGTAATGATGTTTTCGAAACGTATATAATTTATTTTGTAGGTTACTAAATATTATTATATTTATCCTTTTTTGATTTTGATTTTTTTTATATTGTCTCTAGTTAGGTCAGTTGACTAAAACGTCGTTAAATAGAAAATATTATTTGTTGTTTGTATTTAATCAGAGAAGGTATAGATTATTTTTTAGGCGTCCTCCACAAAATCTTAAATTATTACAGTCTACGGAAGCCATTATTATATTATCCGTACGAAAAACCTAAGTACCTAATTATCAATATTTGAAAAGTATACATAATTAATGATTATTAATTTATATCATTATAACTCTGCCGAGTTGACACGAATAAACAGGTTTAATTATACTATATTATAATAGTTGGGTATATTATTATATTAGATGTAGAACAAATTAACCGACAACGTATACCTTTATGGCTATATATAATTCTGTAGTTGTTTTGATAGTTGAGAAGCTGAGCAGGGCCCCACTAATTAATATGAATGATGGTATTGAACGTTTGCAGCGGGAAAAATGTGCGGTCGTCTAAACTAAATTATTTTAATTTTTTTATTTACATTTTAACACAATATCCAATTCAAAGTGGTAGTACCTAATATTATCATATAATAGTTCTCGCACAGAAGTATAAATTATTGGTGATGGCTGGGATGGATGGAGAAAGTGGGTGAACTGAAAAACGACGCCTTGGCAAGGGAAGGCACCCCTTACATAAAATGCGATAAATCTAGTAGCTGAATTCAAGTATAAAATAAGCTCTGCGTGCTTACCGTCTTAGTTTTATTTTGGGGTGACTGGGTAGATTACATATTATTTGAGCGTTAAAATGTCTGCCGTCCTGGGGCTATAAAATCCTAGTTGCGGCATTGGGGTCTGGGAGGAACCTATATATGTAAATTAGTATAAAATATAAATAGATATTGTGTAGGAAGTATTTTACGAAGAAGGTATAACAAAATATGGTTTCTTCCATACCATATCACGAGTGCATCTGTTATAGGGGTTCTGTCTATTATAGTTTTTGAGAAAACCGAAAATAAACATTTAAAGTAGGTAACAAGAAATATATTTTAAAACTTTTGAATAAGAATTATTATAGGATTAAATAAGAATTTATGATGTAGATTATTATACAAACACATAATTTTACTAATAATAAATATGAAAACAAATATCATCATAAAAAGTACCATTGTAGCTATATAAAAAAAATAAATGTTTAAAACTTTTATAAAATTACAAATCGACTTAAGAGGGAGCTACACCCGCCTGCGTTATCTCTGTCTTCCAAATGCATAACATAGCAAATTGTACGTTCTCAATCTATTTTACTCTGTTATGGTTAATGTTGGAGCGAATTGACCTATTATAATACTTAGAAGTAATAATATTATCTAGTGATACTCATAGATTATTTTTTAGATTTTAATTTTAAAGCAAACTATGAGTATTTTGAAACAAAACAATTTTAAATTTTAAACTTTTAACTCATTTCCTGTATTAAAATATAGGTACATAATATTTGTCATGCTGTAATGTGTTAACTTTGTGTCACCTATTTTGTAACCTTAAACTATAAACATTATAAATAATTCAAATCAATAAAATATATCAACAAAACTTTTTTTAACACGAGTAATATGTATTAAGGTACTAATGGACTAATGGACAAAAAACACGATTATATTGTATTATAGCCGCAGTGTATGGAGGACAACTTTATTTTATCACACAAGTGTTAGTTTAAATAGATTTGAGTCAATTCCGTAACTGCTAAATCTTTGATTGTTGTCCATTAATTTGTTTTCAAATCAAACAATATGTAAATCAACCCATCGGTAAAGACATTAAAAACAGATAAACTATACAGTGACTCGAATCCACAGAAACATCGTCGGCTCCCATAATTATACAGCAGCATAATAGTTGTTTATCCTGCTCCTAAACGTTTTTGTGTAAACGACTCGTTATTACACGCACACAGGACCTCGACTTGACGATACCTTTTCGCGCGCGTTCACTCGCCGACATAATTTAGTGCCGCGTTAGCTCTCAATCCGTCTCCCCGAAGAGGTCTCCCCCGTGTCGCCCCGTATATTTAATATACTCTCCCCCAACTGATAACAGTCGCGGAGGAGTCGGACGAACCGAACGGAAAAGTTTCACCGTGTTTACGTTCGGGGCGGTGAAAAACCTCCGCCACCGGTGCATTGTCTGCCGAGTCAAAGACTTTGTGTAGATTATGTGTGTGCGCATTATAATGAGATCTCACCGTCACGACCGTGAGAGAGCTCGGGTTGATTTATCGTGAGCAGCCAATCCAATTATTATACAGCGGCGGCTGAAGGTGCTGTGTGCGAGCGAGCGCAAGGCAACAAGGTCACCCACCTCCGCCGCCGCCGCACGACAAAACCCGGTCAACGCCGTCGCGGGTTTATATTATTTTCTTCTTCTCTTCTTCTACTACTACTACTACTACTGCTACTACTACTACTACTACTCCTTCATAATATTATTATCTCCTTCGTCTCCGCGGCGCGCGAGTTGACCCCACGCCATCGCCCGCCGCCCGCCCACCCGCTGCAGCAGTCTCCTGGACATTTGCACCGCGCCGCCGCCGCCGCCGCCGCGTGCAGACGACCGACGGCGGCGGCGTCGGCAACCGAGTTGGATGACCAGCGGCAAGAGGAAAAAAAAAATATAATAAATAAATAAATAAATACAAAAAGAACGCCATGTGTGCAGCGTGCACGTCTCGCGGTATATATACGTAACATTACGCGTATCTGTATATATATATATTACGACGACGATGATAAAACGCACGCGAGATGTGCAACGGCCGCGTAAACAAGACCACTGCCGCCAAGGTCGTCTCTCTTTGTGCATACGCGCGCGCCATCGTCCACACACGCGCGCACACACTTTGTGTCCGACTCGGCGGCGGCGGCGGCGGTGCATACGCATATGATTATAATATGCAACTTGCGCACCAGAATCGTAATCGACGTGTAATCGGTATGAAAGTTGCGTCCGCACAATATTATTATTGTCGGTTATCACTTCCGACCGAATAGGTAGATAACCTACGCGCGTAAGACGTGTAATAATATTATTATTTTTGTATTACGGTCAAAACGATGGTCACTGCTAATATTCGGGTCCCGTTGTGTAGCCGGTGTAGGTTAGGTTTTTTTTTTTTTTGCCAAACTAGTTGCGTCCCCGATACCATACGATATCGCGATAGAATACTACACCGTGATATATTGTAGACGAGTTTTCAACTGTAGAATTTACTATATTGTTGTGCTCTATCGTATATAGATTATAATAACCGATCGATATTATCGATTGAGAGGATGTCAGCGCAATATTTGTGTTCTCTCCCGAGACCCGCTCGCGACATGAATAAAACGATTCCACTGAAATCATTTTTTTTTTTATGATTTTTGAGTAATCTCAGAGTAAAATCAATCATTACAAAAATTATGGAGGATGATATTTTTGAAAGTGTGACATATCGATTTTATATTTCATTGTTATTTGACTTAGTATACTCGACTTTAAAAATAAACAAAAACATATTGTAAATTTAAATGTTTAAATTGTTTTGAGACAATATTATTTAGACAAATCGATTTGTCCAACTCTCGAAATTATTATTCTCTATCGTTTAAAGTAATAAGTGATTTTATTCTAAGATTACTTAAAAACAAAAAAAATGATTCTGTGTAAATGCGTTTTATGTATGTTGTGCGTGGGCGAGAGAGAAAAAAACAAATAGTGCTAAGACATTCTCTCAATGATTATTAATATTTTACCTATTGGACAAATTACAATCTATTCGATTTAACTCCAGTAGTCACTGATCTACATAATTAGAAATAGCAAAAAAATACAGTAGGTACTATAAACTGCCGAGTGTCAATAATAATAATATTTCGTAAATAAGTACCTACATTACCTATATTGGCTATATTTAATAATATTTAGGGCAAACAAAAATAATAGTTTTTTAAAACTATTATTGTTTAATAATCATTTTGTATATAATATTATTTTTTTTTTTTTAATGTTTTATTGATATGGATAGTTATATATTTTATAGTATCTAGCAGTAGTGAGCAGCAGTGAAGCATTATATAGCCAATACGTTTCTGGCTAACTGCAGAAAAGGAAACAAGATTGCTATTGAATTTAATACCTGTTTAATACGAGTAGACCTTTTTTGGGAGTTAAGTAGTATACAGCCTAAAATTATCGTTTTTTCTACTTATCAAAAATTCGTGAAACAGTATATTACCGGTGTGCAATAATATGTATATAGACATATAGTTATACCCTACTACCCCTAGCCTGCATGGCTGCATGTGTTCGTTACCAGTTCGTCCAGCAGTCCACGTCAAGTAATAGCAATGACTTCGGATAACGAAACTAGAAAGATCATTTGGCGGGACTAGGGAGTGAGAGCATTGCAATCAGTCTTCTGACTGAAATATATTTTAATGTTCTCAAGTAAATTGTACAGTATTCATCAAAATTACTAAACGCCTATACCTAAATAAAATCACATTCAGGATACAAACAGTTCGTTTTAAATGTATTAATAAAATTATACACTGATTTAAATTTAACTTATCTGGTGTAAATATAAATTCGTTATAATAATTTGCCTAATTAACGATTTACAATTTGTTTAAATTTTTAAAAGAATAGAAAAAGTAATAAAAATATTCTCATAACTTCACATATAGATTATACAAGTAACTTAATTGTGCTTATTTTAATGTTATTATCTCTGGGTTGTATAAGATAACAAACATTTTTTTTACATTTCATTTATACAAAAGGCATGGTTTGTTTTTTTTAAAATTATTTATCATACTGTTTTTTTAACAATTGAATTTATCAAATATTTGTTATCAACGAGGCGACGTAAAAAAATATTTATACTATGTTTAAAACAAATATTATACTGAAAATTAGGTAAGACTGGTACGAGCATGTCAAGATCTTCTAAAATGAAATACGCGTATACACCATGTACAGTGTCTGAAGTGGTTTTGAGTAAATACTTATGTCATAACTTATGCAAATAACTAATAAGTGAATGCGGTTGCCGATGCCCGGTGGAGCAAATAGTATTAATAAACCATGGTTTATGTCATACAAAATTTCGTTTTAAATGCGTTTTAAAATGCATTTAAAATACACAATTAATTGTTCGAATAATATTCTTAAACCACAACGAAAAGTACAACAAAAGTATAGTATTTTATTTTTATGTTAAATAATTTGGAGGGTATACATATATTATAGTAATTACCGGCAGGTGAATTTACTATAGTATTGTATAGATGATATTTAGGTAAACTGTTAACTAGTTATTATATGTTTTGTTTTAATAAAAACTCGTTGTTCATATACAACTACAATCTAGCATTAATTAACAAAAAGTTTATCAAACATAAGTTCGTAATTTGTATCGGCCTTAGAATAGTATGTGTTTGATAGATAAATTCTCTACTGACAGACATTGATTTTTACTATTTAAAAGACATAGTTAATAATAGCTATATAATACCATATACATGACGTATTATATATATTTTATATTAATATATTATATTAAAGGATCTCAACACACATCTGTACAAGCTGTATAAGTACAGAGGGAGGTGGGTTAAAGTATAAAATATACAATCTCTTGAAAGATGACAGATGACAAAAATGACAAGAAACTGGGGAATGAACCCCTTTAAAAACACTGTCAAGCAATAGAATTTTCAATTGTGTAATGATAATTTTAAACGTTTTATAAAAACCATTTGATTTAAAAAGTATAATTATGATTTCATTTTCATAGTTACCTAATTAGTTACATACTTACATAACGTTGGCAATTTAATTTCACATAGGCATCATAATCTATCAATTGAAGTAGGTATATGCTTAGAATGACTAGGTACCGCAGACATAATTTTTTTGTAAATTGTTAAATACTTGTTAGGTTTGGTTATATCACAGAACAAATGGTTATATTTTATCAACACGTTTATAAAACACATTCTACCGCAAAAATTAATTAATTATAATGGAAATACAATTTTATTATTACTAGAACAATTAGTATTCTGTACTCTACAATTCTGCATTATATAACTATATAGGTACCTACAATATAAGTATAGGCGCCGAGTTCGTAAAAGTAAGACATATAATTTAAGCAGGTTTTTGTTATAGTTTTATGTTATGTAATGTAAAATAAATGTTAATGAGTGAATTATAATATAAGTAAATATTTGTAATTATCACTGTTTGAGGATTATATTTAGTTTAAACTTTAAAGGTTATATATTGCTTTAATATTTTTAACCAATTATACTCGAAGCCCTTTTTTAGTACTAACTAAATTATAATATTATTTAAATAAGTATTTTATTTTTCTTATTATCTGTACTTTGCAGTACTCACTACTTTGCAAATTTGAAAACAAAACATTTTTAAAATTTTTACTATTTGTGGTTCCATTGGGGTTAAAAAAGTTTTAATATAAATGTACTTACTTAATGAGTTTTTAATTTGTAAAAAAAACTTTTTTTTAATTTTTAGAATCTTTTGATGGTTTTTGTTAAGAACAAATTAATTTCTACCTTGCTTAAAAGAGTTTGAAAAATGTATACTAAAATAATAACATTTTATGTTCCAGGTATGGCGATATTCATAACTCAGTTTTTAATTTCATTCGTAAATACACGTAAATACAGAACAACATAACTTTGCAGTACACGGACTCTGAATATACTGTCATAATATCATACACATTAAAATATCTAATATCGATGTGTTATTATATATTAAAATAAAATACGTTATTATACATGCGATACTACAAAGATAGTTTTTAGAATTTTTACCGTTAAAACTTATAAGAATATATTTTATCATAATCCAAAACTATAAAAGTAAGTGCATTTTTGGATTACAAAATGTTTTAATTCCTTAAGATAATATTTAAGTGAAACATACAAATTCATTATTTGTAGTTGGGGCACCATTTATTTTTGATTTATAAAGTTTGAGTAACCTTGTCTAAAATGTATTAATTAAAGTTGCATGGATAAGGTGGAAAAAAACTATAAAAAGAAATAAAAAACATTAAAAATGACTACATATTGAAATAAAAATAAATAACGTATCTAGTATAATGTATTAGTGTATAATGTATACGTTGGTACTCAGCCTAATGTAAAATTTGATTACCGAGTATAGTATACTATGCTACATACTATACTACACTAAGTATACATATATAAAAGATAAATTATAATAGTATAATGCTATAATGGTATACAAAAATGTACGTTACGCTTTTTGTACATTATTCATTAGGCAGTGATTAAATCTTATAAAACATAATGTTTCTTTGACAGTAAAATAGTAAATAATATCAAAAAATAATAAATGTGTAGGTACTTTAATAATTTGTCTTATCAAAAAAGAAGAAAACATAAACTAGTCGTCAATGCAAGTTGTCATGATGATGTTATGAATTTATGATAATATAAACATAATTATTAATAAATGATAATAATATTATCATAATGTGAGATAGGTGTTATCTTTTTTCTTCGTAATAGCACAACGAAAGAATTAAAATTAAAGATAATTCGTATAAATGGAATACATTTTGAGGTCATTGAAATTCAACAGAGTAACGAATCATCCGTTTTGTCGATTCAATGTTGACGATTTTATGGCGATGTCATAATATTATGCGCGCGATAGTATTACACAGTGATAACGACATGCACTACCTATAATAGAAAATGATGTATGGGTATGACGTGTCGACGATCGTTTTCCCATATTATATAGTAAGTACGATTCCTATTATTTATTGTAACAAATCGTTCAATATATTTTAGACTTCCAGAAATTATCGTACAAGCGCACCCACATCAATTCGCAGTAGTATAGTAATACTTTTGTAAGTACTTAACGTTATTTATAATATCTGTGTGCGATGTACCGTGGAAGTCGTCTAGAGGTGAACCTGGGCCAGGAGGTTAGGCCAATGGCCGTTGTATACAAGTACTGAAGTACTCATAAAGAAAAACTAGGTAAAACCTTTGCCGTAGTAAAATACCGCACGCTTTTAAAAATAAAATACAATTATAATTTTAGATAACATTTGATAATTTTATTTATATTTTTAATACGTATGAGGTATTTATTATATAAATAAATACATAATATATTGAATTTCCTAATAGGGGGGGGGGGTAGAGGGGTAAAGTCCCTCAGACCACTAGATCCGGGCCTGCACAGTTGGGTTAATAACGAAAAACAGTTGGCTGTATGGAAATCGACGAAAATGTTTCAATCGTAGTATAATATATTATAATATAATATGGTGTCGCTCTAAAGTCTAAAAGGCATTTTTATCCGATTCGCGTTTGACCGTCTCTGCAGGCCCGTCTAGTCGTACACAACAAGCCTGTCATCGTGCACTCCTCCGTTATAGATAAGTATCTTGTACAATAGTGTATGACATTATATTGTTATATAATAACAATATTCTCAGGTCCATATGAATATAATATAATAATAGTAAATATAGGTACTACCACTTACCTATATTATATGTATCGACGACGGACGAAATGAACGACAATCGACGAGACGGGTGGACGACTGCAGTAATAATATGAATTGCGGTTGTATACGTTTATTATTAAAGTTATTATTTATTACATAATATTATATTATGGACGCAACAGAAATCGCGAATAAAAAGAAAAACAACCGATAACTTGGCGAATATTGGCGCGTGCGCGCACAGGAGGGGGGCGGGGGAGGACGGACCGCGGTATAAATATCAAGGCGGACGTGTGACGACCGGGGGAGAGGGGGGGATGGGAAGCGAAAGAAAACCCGGTAAACCGCAGCGCAGAGTGATACGGGACTTATAATACAGCCGGCGACGGTGGCGGCTGCACAACAACAAAAATGATAACGACGGTGATAATTAATGATAATAATTGTAACGAAAACAATAATAATATCTGGTAACAACAACAACGATAATAATAATAATAATAATATTATCAAGCGCACGGAGGAGCGTCTTCTCACTCTCAAGGCGTGTCGACTGCACAAAGCACGACTCCGGAGTGCGCGACGCGTCGCCCAAGTTCAATGTCAAAAACGCGGTCGGCGCATCCCACCCCCTCGCCGCCGCGCGCTACCGTCGCTAGCCGCCGACAGTGCAGCGTGACAGGGCTGCCGGCCGAACTTTTTCCGCGCACGCACATAACGTTTTGCAAGCGCACTAATATCGTTGGTTTCGAAACAGCTGATTGCTCATCGCGACGATAACCCGAATTATAGTAACGAAAACAATAATTGAATGCCTATGATTTTATTCAAAATATCAATCGGGACATCAATAATAATAATAATATAATGTCGTGTAAACACCGTCCGCAAACGTTCAGTAGTCGTCCTCCAGTCGATGGTTGTCCAATATCAATTATAGCGTGTCATAAAATTGAATCTATAGAATTGTACCGTCGTAATGGTTTTGTTAAAAATGAACTATCAACACAAAACGTTAATAACTATACCGATAATAATCGATACTATTATAATAATATTATACTTCGCCGTTTGTACTAAATTGCGCGTGGTACAACCATAGACCTTATACCTTATACCTTAGTATAAGGTCTATGGGTACAACGCGTCGTGCTGAAAATAAGAATTACAATTTGAACACCTGTGGAAAAAATGTAAGCCTTGTTCGTAACTTATAAATTATAATAATATTTAAATAGTTAAATATTATGCGCCTACCACCACTGAGCGTTTTTTATTTTTTCAGACCGTATATTGTCTTCTTAATAATATAAATAATAATAGTACATTATGATATAGGTACCTGCTATAATTCTATAACGCACAGTCAACAGTCATAAAGGTACGTTACACCATTATAATTCCCTATAATGTGTACCCACTTTGAAGTTTAGAATCCTGCAATACACAGACTAATCATTAATCAGCTTTACACTTATCAGTTACCATGATAATATACGAGATGATATTATATGTACAAGGTTTTCCAAAATAGATGTTATTAGGTTTTAGATATAACCTAACCGTCCTAACCTATATAAAAAGAAGTGTAATTTTCAATAGGAGGCAACTTAGTTATAACAAATGACCTAAGTTTTAGATTACTTAGAAAGTACAATATTTAAAGTGACTTTTTCTATTTGAAATGTTAACTGTTATATTAATCTGATATTTCAGTCTGAAAGTTTCAGCTCTGAAAGTATGATCTGAAATTTAGAACGATGTGTCGTTCACCCGCAGCCTTATCAGTTACTACACGTTTTACAAAATTGAAATTTCACCAACTCGAAAAATATTTTATACTTTTATCTATACAATTATTACCTTTACTTTAAATTTGAATCAATAACTACTAAAAAGTGTTATATAAAGAAGATTACATAAAAATTATTATTTAATTTACTAGGTACCTATATGGTAAAAATTTATTAATATAATAAAAATTCAAAAGAGTTTGTTTACAATGTAAGTGCACCTATAATATAACTGAGTATTAAAACGTAATATTATAAATAGTCCATTAATGCATGAAAAGGATTAAGTAAACAAAGTGACTCCTATTGTATTAAAAACACACTATCTAGGTATAGCGAAATTATTATTTGAAATTGTTTTTATATTTTAAAAATGTATATACCTTAAGTACGTGTACATTTCAATATTAATGAAACATATTATGTAAAACATAAATATGTAAAATATCCGTCCAAATATTGGTTTTTGATTATTTTTTAAACAAATTATTTGTAAATATCTTTGACTTTTAGTAACAAAAAAAGGGTCAATTAAAAAAATATTTCAATCTAAATGTCAACTAAAAGCTTTGATTTGAAAGTTCCGTTTTAAAAAAATGTCAATACCTATAGTTGATATCATTTGTAAATATATGAACATAATATATACTTTTACATAGGACAGACTCGATCATAAATCAAGAATCAATATGATATTTTCGACTTTCTTGACACGAGTACTAAAATTAAAACGATTTTAACCCTTAGACTTAATTTGTACATGAAATCATAGAAAACGTTAAAAATAATAAAAGATGGGCCAAATGTGAAAACTGTGCACGTTACACCAATCACTCTGTAGTCTGAATAAGTTCGGTGTTGTGAAATTTCGTGTAACGTAGGCTTCCAACGATATTTCTAAGGTATATACGGTTAAGATTACCCCATGGTGGCATATAGGGTAAACGAAAAAATAAGTGTAGGGGTTGAATGGCGCTTGCGCCTGAGCTTTTTAGGGTGGCTTTTATGAGCGACCGAGAGGGGAATGCACTCACACACATATACGCACATTTACACGCACGCACGCACACACAGACGCAGACAAACGTGAATTCTATTTCTACCGCACAGTTCTCTCAGCTCCTATATATCCATCTCTCATTCACCCCCATACACAACTCTCTCTTTCTCTCACACTGTATTTCTTCCCCACCTACTCCTACTCTCAATCTGCACTTACTTTCTATCCCTCTCTCTCTCTCTCTCTCTCTCTCTCCCTATCTCTCTTTGCCAACATCATTGTGCGTGTGTGCGCACCAATGTTGTAAGGAGGAATATTGCCAGGAGCTTGGCCCCTTATTAAACTCGCACCCTCTCGCCAAATACACATAACGGCCACGACGCTGCGCACATATAAATTATTCGGATCCCATAATGAAGGGGGTGGGAAATGGACTGGATCCCTTCGCAGTCGCCGCAGCAGTGGGTTTTATCTACGACGAGACGCTCTCGCTGAAACACCTGGGCTTGCCGTGATAATTTAACTTTGCGAAGAAATTTTTAAATGCACTGCGCACTGCTTCACCAACCCACTTGCTCGTTGGTTGGTACAGTTAGGATATTATGTATCTAAAGTGCGCCAATAAACTTACGACTGAACAAAATTTCATTACACACCAAAACAAGTGTTTGCTGTTGCTGCTGCTGCATCATGCTGTTTTCTATATACGACTTCACTGAATAGAACATTGTTAACTTCTCGGGCACTCGGGTTCGAGTGCCTATGTTACGTGAGAGTTTTATATAGTTCAGTCTTGACGTTCAATTTCACCAGACTTAGCAATTTGTTTTAAACAAAATATAATGGTTCAATGAAAATGGTTTGCTTTAGAATTTAAACGCTTATAATGCTTATATAGTTAATATATTATCATCGAAATTGCAATAAAAATAATCTTATAGTTATAAAATATTTTAAAGTCTACATTCAAATAAAAAAAAAATGTTGATCATTTCAGAAAGAAGTTCTAGCTAAAAAAAAATACTTAAATGACTGTGTAATTTTATTTTTTTATATTCCTTTTATATATTGCACATGATATTACTTTTGTAAATAAGTTGTTATTTAAAAGTTATTTAAATATAATCATAGCTTTAAGTAATTAAGTGAATATTCAGAATTATCGTGATGTCTTAAAATAAACGAATAGGTACCTCGGTTACTCTTTTAATAAAAATTGTGTAGTTTGTATTATATCGATTGAGAACTTGTGGTGATGTGTGTGATGAGTATAGAGTCCTAAAGTGTAAAATAATTAATAATGTTTTATTTATCAAAGAAAAATAAGTGAATGTGAAAATATATGGTCATTATTGAAAGTTGTAGTACGAGTATATACATATTATTATGAACGTGATGAAAAATCTAAATATCAATTTCTTTTAAAATGTAGCACACAAAAATATCAATAATAATGATAAACGTATACTAAATCAGAATAATATTGTGTTTTTTATTGACAACTGGCAAGTATAAAACTACCTATTCAACGTTTAGAGTAAAATCACAGACAAAATTTAGTTATTTTATAATTCTATCTTTTAATATTTTATATTTTACCCGCAATTATATATTAATTGATAATCTATTTAATGAATATTATTTAATGAACTAGATAATAAATATTAATTAAAACTCTATACATTTTAATTTAATCAATATTACTTCTTTTAGTGATGATTGTTAAAGTAATATTTTTCTTATTAAGCATTACATCTAATACAAACTTATAATTAAATTAATAAGTCATCCATTTTTTTGAAAGCGGATAGGCACCTAGCTAATTTAACCTTTAGTAGCTTTAACTTAATACTTGGTTACACTAACAATACGTTATTCAACAAATTTAATCTATTTCTAAATTCACGAACTCACGATTACATTTTGAACGAAGTTTTGTTTCACTACCTATATATAATATACCTCACGAACCTTGAAATTGGATATCGTATGTTCGTATTGAGCAAAGTCTTACTATCATAATATATAATATGTGCACACTTTTTTAAGTAGGTATTTCAAATTCAAGTTTTACAAATTGTAAGTATTGTTTTTAGCTTATAGATTATGCTGGTATAAAATAAATCAAATATTGCGTTATTATATTATTACAGTTTGAAAGGAAACGTCACTGTCACCGTAGCTGAATGTAGTTCCGTTGCAACTTCCATAGAATTACATATTTACATCCGTAAAGTTAGTACATTGCCAACTATTTTCCTATACAGTTATGCCCCGCGGAGAAGACCCGTTAAGTTCCGGATAATTACCATCCGGAACCGTCCAGGCCCAGGATTTTCAGACACCGGAACAAGCAATATCCTGAAAACTTCGTGACCGTCTGCTACATACCGGCACTGTTCAATGATTGGAGGGTACCCACAAGGGGAATTGGTACATTACGGCACACACACACACACACACACACACACACACACACACACAGTGTACGCATGATGCTAGTCTACTCGAACCGAACTAATTTTTTTTCCAAACGTGAGCAAATCCCATGAAATGCATCGGCGAAGAGGATTACTGCTTAAAATAATATGTTTGCAATGTGTTAGTAGCATTTTGTATTTGTATTATGAAGTTTATAATATGTAATTTTATTGTTGTTCTGAGCGCTTTTAGAAAAGCAAAATTACAAGTTCTGAAACAGGTTTAATATATTATTATTGTACATTTATACGTATACGCTAAAGTACGTTCGCACTAGGTACCTATTTGATTTGGTTCAAATAAATGGTCACTCGTAAAACACGATGATAAACTAATATGCTTTCGAATTAATTTCGCATATTGTTCAAAGGGCTTAAAACGGGGACATCAATCGCTGTAGAACGTAATGATTACTACCAACCACAGGGTACGATGAGCGATGCCCCCTCCATCGAGAATTCATCTCGGCCATTGATTAAAACGTTTTAACTAATGAACGAAACCCGTCGTCAGCATAGCCGACCGTTGTATATTCGACAAATCTGCGTGGACGACATTATTTCCAGAATTAATGACGCAGAATCCGTTCGGAAATTAAAAAAAAAGAAATAATGAATTATTTTTGCGAACATTTGCATTTGTTATTTTGTATATTGTTTGCACTACATATTGGCATTTGGCACGAAATAAAAGTCACGCCAATAATTACAATATTATTTTCTTATACTATATATACTTATTCTACTTATACCTCAGCCTATAAACAGTAGCTATACTATATTATGTAATTATAGTACCTACCAAAGATCATTGTACCTATACCTATATGTTAAATAAAAAATACCTAACATATTATTTTATTATGGGTATTAGAAATTAGTTTTTAAATTATAGATAATAATATGTATTGCAAAGGTCAATGCACTTCAGAAACAATTTGAGTATGGTTTTAATATTCAATTTATTATACCGTACTGCTTATATGTATAATACGAAAAGCTTGTAATAACACATTTTTGTGAATAGTTCTTAAAATACGATACCTAGTAAATTTTTCATTGTATTTTTGTTTAACTCTATATCTATAATATAATCTATTCTATTGTATCTACGTTCAAAATTATGAAGAGTTAGATGTTTTGTAAACAGATTTGTCATAGGTTTTACGGATCTGGGACATAGCTGTGAACTATATCTTATGGAACAATTGACTCAATTATTCATGTTTCGAATATTCTTACTGAAATAGTTTTAAGTAGAACAAAAGGTGTGTAATATTAACTGACAAATATAATTTCTTGCCTTATTATAAAGGAACGCAATACAGACAATTTTCTGGTTTGGCTTGGTATTATACAAGTTGATATGAATGTATTATGATTGTTTTCTACATTTAATAAAATTAGATATTATGTTAAGAAATATATTTTTGAGGGTACCCAATAGTACCTACCTGCCTATAATGTTTTATTTATACAACAAATTATACTTAATGAGTGACCAACATCGATACAACCAATCTAAAATAAGTAAATTCTTACCTATATATATATATAATATTATTATTTTTTTTTTAGAATATTACAAGCTGATTATTTGAAGAAAAAATAATAAACTTATGGTAATTAGCAAAGATTTAGTTTGATAATGAAGGCACTCCTATTAGTGACGATTTATTTTATCTCCTAACTATGGTTAAAAAACCAGCTACGCTTAAACTGACGACGAGGATTACCTGATAAGCAGACCAGTACACTCATGAGTGGATTTGTATTATTTTGGTCGATTATAAAACGTTACAGCTATTTTGTACTGATCAAACTAAAAAGACACAAATAATTGCTATGTCATTTAAAATAAAAATGTTTATTATTGGTGAATTTATGAATACAAAGTTCTGAAATTTATAATTATTTTATTTTATTTACGCTTCATTTATATAGATACAGATTTACTTTGATATACTACTTTGCGTATCAGTCAAATAGTTTTACTTAGATGGGTTTGCAAGTTATAGTTATAGTACATTAGTACCTAACTAGTTTTTTAATTATTGATCATCAATTCATCAGCATTATTGAGCAGCATTGTAAAGGATTGATAGGATTATGTCTTATTTGGATTCACAATGAATAATTTATACTTTATTGCCAAAACTTATTATGAAAACGTCAAAAATATCCCTCAATATAAATTAAATGATGAATAAATAGATAAAAAATCTATGTATAAAAATCTGGTGTTAGGCTTATTCAAAATGTTAAGAATAAGAAATGAGCAAGTATTAAGAACGAAAAACTTTAATAGTAATGAAGAAAAAGATACATATTATGATAAGTCACGTAGACCTGGTGAAAAAGAAATAACGAAGGAATGCCAGAAAGGTTAAAGATTCAGGAGTGAGAAAAAAAGTGTCCGTTTGGGGGAAAACCGTTAAGTTAAATAACGAATATTTTTAGGGACTGCGTTTAAACATGAAACAATAAATTATGTAACAACTGCATTTATAATAAGCAAAATTTAATTACAAGTGTATGTGAGTTGCTTTTGAACGAGTAATAAAATACATATTATAATACAATTTTAGGAGTCGTTTGACTGTCATATAAATAATAATTATATCCTGAGTAACTTTATAATATGTACCTGTATAGCTTGAATTAATGTTTAATCAATATAAACTATAAAATACCTATATTAAAATTCCATATAAAATCATTAAATACACCTGATAACTAGTATAATTGTTAACCTGCAGTGTTAACCAGTGAATCTACATATATTTATATATTCGTATGCATTATCGTATATTAACTCTTATATTATTGGCTGTATAAATTATTTTTATTGTTTATCAATAGGTCGATTGTAGACTGTAGTCGTCTGTAGATATCTTGAAACGACCCTGGATTATTTCAATTTAAAATGTTTTGAAATGTGATAAATACTTCAATATTGATCTTTAACAATTTCATACCCATAGCGTCATTTTCTAACTAAAAAATAGTAAATATTAAAATGTATTCAGTAAATATATGTTTCACGATTGATTGATAACATAACCTTACTGTTAAGCATTGAACACTCGTTTAAACATTTGTCTTGACGCTAATCTATTATCATTTGAATAATTAATTATGAACACTGACAGTGTGTGTGTACAAATACCAAATAATATGTGTGCGAAGGAGTAATATAATGAAGCAAAAAATTTGAATTTGTTCAAGACTTGTGAAATACATTTTTTTCTGATTAAGTATATTAATTGTACGATGCATGATAATATACAATACAAAATTAAAACTTAATGGTGTGTGAAACTGTGGTCTGTGAGTATACTCAACTTGGATATGATTGTGGAAATGGCGAATAATTATAATACAGTCGACATGACTGTCGTGCGCTGTGGTGGGGGGAGGGCTTAACCCCCTGGAATTTTGTAATTAGGGTCCTAAAAGTTAATCCCCAGGGGTTTATATGAACTATTTTACCTGTTCTTACCTACCTACTAAATAAAATGTAATATTTTCTAAAATATGTGATAAAAAAACTAATAATTAAGTGTTTCGTGCTGTTATAAATATTACCTAACATACAACATTTTACATTTTACATTACCAATCTATTATAATATAAGTACCAATCAATTATCACAAGTCTATACATTTTTTACTGTAAATTGTTATTATAATAATTATTATGATAATTATACCTATATTATACAGAAAATTTAATTAATATCTAAACATACATAGGTAATAATTTATGCGATATTTGATTTGTCAGAAGAGAGCCAAAAACAAAGAAGGGGCCCCAAAAATTCTTTGGGCATCATCTGAAATTCGGTCTACAAACGCTTATGGTTAACGTATAGATAATTTTAGGTCAGTCTATCACATCACAGTCAAAATATTTTTTGAAAAATGAATGGTGATACAGTCCTTATATACCTACACATTTATAATAATGCGATATAATATTATAATTCCTATATATATATGTAAATTGGATATTTGTATATATATTATAGTAAGATGTGTTCAAAGTGTGCTCTGGGGACGAATTATTATTATACATTTATACATCCGAGATCCGACTTAACCTAACACACGTGTACTCGCGCAAAGATTCATCAATCGTCGCGAGTTGGACGACATTTTGGGCATACGGTTTACATACAGAATTTCTCGACGTCAGCGACTTGACCCCTTCTTTAATCAGTTTATATAAATAGCTTATATTATCATATCGAGAAGGGAACAAAATCGCTTATTCATATGAACGGAACATTATGAGTAGTATGACGCAGACCATATGGTTAACGTGTGAATCTGTTGAAATAATAACCCTAAAAAAATATTTTTTTGTTTAGCACTGTAATCTTGGTCCGATATACATGTATATGTAATATACCTCAATACATCTGCAGTATTCTGTATGGGTATATAATAATTGTTTAATACCTTCATTGTATTTTATTATATATATATTTTTTTTTCGTTTTTTTGTCCGGAATGAAGGCAAAAAATAAATAAATCACCACAGTGATTAAATAAAAAAACCTAACGAGTATGGTTATGTGAGTATAGTCTAGAACGTGCTTATCTTTCGTCTTCGTTGTTTTTGTGAAAGACTACTGCAGGTGCTATCCGCGGTCTGCACGATCCGCGAAACACATATAATAATTTATTATTTTCGGTCCAGACGATTATTTTTGAAAACAATATCGTTAAAAGAAAGAAGAAAAAAGTGTGTGTATATAGTTGATGTAGGAAGGTACCGAAAATACGTTTCGAAGTTATTGTTTTATTATTGCTCTGAACGTTTTAAAATTCCGTTGCCAGTATATGCAGTATTGTCCCTTTTGTTGTGATGTTACCTGTAGTGCTCAGCGCTCTTTTATTATTACTATTTTTTTTTTTTTTTTAAATTGTTTTCTTTTAATCGCTCAAATGGAATCTCACACGAAATCCCTATTGCATTTCGCCGCAGTAATAATATGCGTACGCACGTCACGTTTTTCATCATTATATCAAAACATATCGGAGGACGCAAAAACTATCATAATATATTCTTTCGCAGTTTCACCGTTCTGGTGACTGTTCTTTCTTATATAGAAATCAAAGAAATATTTTAAATTAAGTACTGTGGTATACACGAACTACAATATACCGTACATCATCATCATCATCATCATCATAAAACATTGGTTATACTTACCAAACTATATATACCCATTCAATAGTGTCTTACAGTATATTATCTCAGCGTGTTATACTGTTATTAATACTCAGGTATTATTATTTCTGTTACGGAAAATGTTTAGAATTCTGTATGTACTTACTGGTTATTAGCTACGTTTAAACGTTTCTGAAACTTTATAAACGAAGTAAATTATCAAATCGATTGGGTATACATAGATAGGTATAAGCTTCGTGGAAAAGTTAAAATATCACCTTGCCGTGGTAGATATAGCGTAACGTGTAGGTACTTACAGGCAATAATAGTGAAAACGTTTCAATTTCTACTCCTATCGTAATAGTAGGTATTGAATTTTCAAAAGTGCTGGTAAAAGAAATCATTTTCTTTTGAATCTTATTGAAAAACGTTAGTTAAAAATCCAAATTTTACGACATTTTTAAAGTGGTTGAAGCAGGACTAAGTACTTAACATAATATCTTTACATAAACTGTGAAGAGTTTTAAGACATGGCTTTTTTTATTTTGATAATAAAACAGTACATAATTATTTACATGTTCTTATAAAATATATAGGTAAGTACAGATACATATTATATGGGTAATATAAAATTGATTTGTTGTACCTACTGTGTTTAATACTTCAAACTACTAGGATAGTACAAAAATTATATCGTCGATATTAGAATTTTTGTAAATTAATGTATTTCTTGGAAAAAAGTGCCCCAAGAAATTATTTTGTCTTGGGCTGAGGTACTAGGGCTTGCATACCCTGTGGCCTCCTGTCAATATAATTCATTTGTGGTCTTTATAATGGTATTACCATATCTCGATACTTATATAATATTATATCGGTAGTAGGTAGTAGGTACCTACGATGACGAATAAGTGAAAGAAATATGAAAATCTTGTAGTATACACAATATGCGATCATTATTATTTTACTAGCGATCACTTACCTTTGACCGTCGTGTGTTGAATGTTTCGTCGAAAACTAACGTTTGTGCAGCACAAATCAACAAGCACGCGCGTTTATGCGAAATTAAAAAAAAATTTTTAAAAAAAATGAGAAAACGATTACTAATGATTATTATATAGTATTATATTATTAAGTCGCGCACTCGGACAATAAAAATTGCGGACTCGTCGTCAAAAACCTTAGATCATACTATTATAATATTATGATCTAAGCAAATAACTGACGACAGTTGATATACACATAAAACTGTGCGCAAAACGATTATAATAAAGCCGCGAGAGAGGCGCGAACGTCAGCTGATTTGATTGCCACGTGACGGCGATATTATAAAGTACCCTTTTGATGTTTTTCAGAGTCCCACGGTAAGCACGCTTTTGGGTTGTCCGAGCAATTTCAAAAGTCACTCGTATGCACCATAAACGAGTTGGTAATGCACCCGGTCTATTATAATAGAAATTATATTTCGATATAACATAAGACATATGGGTATACCAATACTCATATTACCTATTAATGATATGCACTGACCCCGATGAGCCTGTAAAAATAATCCACCATGATAAAATTATAAAACCCTATAGGATTCATTTTAAATCCCGAAAACCGCAAAATCAAAAACAAATTAATTGTAAAAGTAAAATAATAGAAACTAAATATTATTTTCATTTTGCATTTAGTTGTATACGATTAAGTGAACAAATTTTATGCGGATATAGTGCTGCTGAACTCATAAAAAATATTGTGAAGTCAAATTTGTTGGCTCGGAAAAGGATAATATTTAATATTTGAATAGGTAACTAAAATTATTATTAAATGAAGCGATCGCTTCAGTGCGTGTGAGTATGTGACTATGTTATACATATTATATATTCATATAATATGTATGCCACCATAGTGTAGTATATAGTGTATACTGTACAAGATAAGCATAAATGTATAAGCACACAATGCGAGTAAAATTACTTTATAAAAAATATACTATATATTATGTAAAATTCAAACGATTCTTTCGCATTTAAAGAAATGTGCAAACTTGTACGTTTTTCTCTTCTGAAACTTTTTTTTTATCAACAAAATAAAATGCACACTCGAAAATCTTGTGAAAATCAATAATTAGCATAGACATAGTTTCAATTTCTTACACACATATGAATAATGTATGTTAAATAAAAAATTAACACAGGTACATACATCATAATTTATTGTTATTTAAAATGAAATACAATTTTATTAGTTTGATTCTGGAACAATTTTCCAAAACGATTCCCGAAACACTTTATTGGGACATGGGTTACAGCCCCCCTCCCCTCCGTCACCGAATTATGCTTAAGATAATTAGACGTATCTTAGCAGCAGAACTCTGTGGACTATTTTTAAATTGATACAAACGACACGAAATTTATTAAAAATGACTTAAAATGTTGCGGCAAATAGTATTCCTAAATACCTACGTCGATTGATTGTGCAAGAAGATTTTTATATAATTTGAAATATTATGTCGTTCGTTCCTACATACTCTGTTATCGATGACGTAGGACAACCACTACCAGCTATGTGTTATCGTTCACTCAAATGCGAAACCACACAGAAAAATATATACGTATCGATATCTCGTATCTATAGAATTTGTATAGAATTAGTAATAATATAATATCCAACAGTCTACGTTAGTAATTATAATAATTTATGTTTGTTTGATAGAAAATAATATGTATAGGTAATACAATTGACCTCAGATACTTTTTGTTATTTTGTACTCGTTAGGTTGTTTAACGATATTGTGGTGAGCGGAAATCGAATCGGGTACAGTTAGGTCCTGTTGTTGGTGGTGTATATAGACCAACTTAAGTTTTTGCGTATTCATATTCTTTTGACTGATTGATAAAATAACAATTAAGTTATAATTATAAAAGATTATAATAATTTATTTTGAACTTTCAATATTTGTTTTTCATTTATTTTTATTTTGTTTTAACGATTTTTAAAAGATAGTGAACTTTTTTAACGCGTTTTCGTATAGCACCTATCATTATTTGTTAAAGTTTTGTTTGCTGACAGTTAAAAATAAATCATCGTATCATATTATTATAGCATGTTAGTTACTAACATTGTACGGGGTGAGTATTTAAAAAAAGTCAAGCAAAACATTCATATTTTAAAAAAAATTTAAAAATTGTATTGTTATAAAAAGGATAATGCAGTATTAAATTGAAAAGCAACTAATTTGAAAAATATTGACATGCCATTTTTAAATTGCTGTAGTTGGATTGTGTGTGCGGGAATCGAATTATATTTGATTGTTTTTTAATCATTGTGGTGCTACTGCTACAATGTTTTTATATAATGTGTAATATGATATATTATTATAATGTAATATGTGTAGGGGTATAGTTTTATATCGATCAGTATTGCAATATAGTTGTTTTTAAAAGTATTACAACATCAACAATGCTTCTTTCACGAATATGATTGAATAATTGATTCTGTGTGTTTATTACTAGTAAATATATAAAATATATATACCTACCTATAAATAACAAATATTCAAACGTTAAAATAAAATTACTCATTTACTCTTCTGAAGCCTATCTAGACCTGTCTTTGGACACAAAATTAAGTCAAAATGTAAATGTCAATCAAATCCACACGAATACTATGACGTATAATATAATATGAGTATGAATGTTATCAGATATTAACACATCACCTCTTATAAAAAATTTATTGAAAATTTAATTAAAATAGTAGCCGATAATAGACTATTGCAGAAATACGTAGGTAATAAATTGGATCTCAAGTGGCGAGGTAGTGGTCGGTCGGCGGTGGTATGAGTGTGCTCTTGGGTCAGAAAAATAATAAAACATTTATTATTTTTATTTTTTAGTTTTGTCCACATTTAACTGTTATACTATTATAAGTTATAACGAATCATCCATTTTTGTAATTTACCATGTTATCTTATATCTTAATGGTGTAATAAATTATTTGAACAATTTTTATGGAAACAAATAAAGTAAATGAAGAATAGTAAATAGTAATGTAGTGTTACAATAAGTATAAAGTATGTGATTTTGTTACTGTGAATATTTTTTCTATGATTTATTTTTTTGTGACTTATTGTTTTTCTTAGGGAATATTTGGACATATACAATACTTTAGGAAATAAAAAATATCATAATGGTTATTTTAATTATTTGTACATTTTTTATTAATGATTCATACATTTTGTAAAGCATGTTTTCAAGTTTTTGCACGATGCTATTGTAGGAAATCTGTTTACAAAAAATATATTTTTAATTTCGTTCTTTGTGTAGAACAACTGTAATATTATAGTCTACGTTACCTACTTCAAATTAATGCTTACGCTTGAACAAGTATAAACAATTAACAGTCTGAGTGTATTTCGTTTAATTTTACTATAACTTTTGAAATCCAAAAACAAAATAATAGCAGAACAGCGAAAACTGTAATCACTTTTTGTGCGTCAAGAGAAAAAATAATAATATTAGTCCACACCGTATAATAAATAACGTATATCGAGCCATAGAATTCCATTTTTGGGAATTAGATTTAAAAAACAATTTCCAACAAATATATCATACATCTAGTAATTATAATTCATCGCCAAACTGCAAACTCATAAAAAAAGTATCATATTTCGTTTGAATAATACCCTCCAATATTTAATTAGTAAGTAGTATGTTATATATTTTTTGAGCAATTGTAGATTGTTGTAAAGTATGTAAAATATATTTTTAAATTGTACATATACTTGTAATAGATCTCTTCATTAAAATTCTAATTTTTTTTTAAACTATAATATTTTATATAGTTGTCATGCCACTTGACGTTTAATAAATTATGGTAGGTATACCGGATACGGTATATCCTATACCTACACATACCTTGTTTGCAAACAAATGGTTACATCATTTTTGTGACATAATCACATATGTTGTTCACTGAACTTTTGTATTTTATAAAACCATATCAAACTATTTTAGTTTTAATACAATTTATACATATTTTCAAATTAAAATTTAAATTGTTTCAATGAAATCCAAAATTGAATTTAAATCCTGTTTGGTCGAAACTATAATATTATATTTTTATCTTGTTTGAAACGCAATTATAAGTCGAATGAAATGCTTAAACTTTTAATTTTTAATAGAATGTGTGCTTGCAGATTACGAGTTTCTAATTTACCAAACAGTACAAACAATATTTACACAAAAACTACCCCAATTAAATAATATTTTATATATTTATTTTAATTTAATATGTTGTATACTTGTATTGTTAAAATTCAAGCTTGGGTTGTTAATTATGGTTTTTACCTTTTTACTGATGTACGATAATATTTAATTGTTACTGCGGAATGGTTTTATGGAAATGGAACTTACCAACAACGACCATCTGTCTATATCAATAAAAATATACAATGTATTATTATGCTCATTTATAGCCATATTGGTACTATTGGGTACAAACAAAATAATTAATGTGTTTTAATTCTGTTAATAATAAAAAAAATTAATAGTTTTGTAATAACTAATAACTTATTAGTAATAACTAATAAGTAATAAATATTAATTTTCTTTGTGTTAAAAGACGATGGCCAAAGTTTCTTGGTCAATAAAAAAATTAATTTATAAAATAATATAATTCTACGGGTTTAAAAAAAATAAATATTAGACGAGATATTTGATAACTGATAAATCTATACTCAATATGAGAGAATATTATATTGAGTGAGTATGAACATACTAATTTTGAAAGTTAATGAATGTTTAATTCAGCTAATAATTTGATTTTTTGCGTTTAATAATATATTTAACATCTATACTCTGTGTACAATAATTAAATTTGACACGAAAGGCGTGAAAAAAGGGAGCTTACAGTTGGAGTTGGGCCACCTGAACATGAATTACTAACCTGTGATCGCATGGGTTTTACTTGTTTATTTAATGCTGAGTAAGTCATTAGGCGCCATTTTGGATTGCGATAATTTTTCGATATTTTGGAGTCCATTTAAATTATTCTATTGGTGTTCTATGGTTAAATATGCTAATTTTTACAGATTAGTTTTTCTATGACAGTGATGAGCAGTGAGATCAAAAGATTAATTAACGATTTTATATAATTTTTAAATGTAGCAAGTAAGTTTGAACTCGCTAGATTTACAAGAACTATCCAGCTTGGAGGGAGTGGTTGTTTGGTTAGAAGTTTTTTGTGAGAAAGGGAGGGAAATCTGTTGAGTTGATTTATTGTGGTATATCGTTAGTGTTAAAAATTCATGGCTGAGGTAATTTGTTTTTAGATCAATGATTAGCTGGTCGGAATTTCCCGAATTCATTAATGTTTTAACTTTAAAATAATAAATTAAATTATGATGAATTGATGAATATCGTTCCCGAGATTTTGTAGTATACTTTTTCAATAAATTACCATTACTGTTGACGGCTTTAACACGGGTACCCAATAATTTTATTGAGTCAATGTTTGTTTCTCAGCCAGACATCTTGAACCTAAGTCCTAAATAATGTAATACGACATTCCTCGTAGATTGTTCTTACAGCAATTAAAAAAATATCAAAAACATAAATGCACAAATTCGTTTTGTAGAATGACATTTGAAGTATACTCATTGACAAAATTGGATTTTTAAACGAAAAGTAACTAATTTAATTATTTTGCTGTGATTGAAACGTTTTGCTTTTATGCATATAACATTATTATTTATTTTTATACTCAACGAATTTTTCAAAATATTTAGACCTCTTTTAGGTATTCTTGCTTCGAATCATATTGTTTGATATATAAGTGTATAACAGTAGTACAATATAATATAATATTTGGTACTTAATAATTTAAGAACGATATAAACGATGTTTTTGGCAACAATTAGTTTAAAAAAGGTACCATACTATTAAAAAAAAAAAAATCTTAATAATAATGTAAATAAACTATAAAATATCCTCAGAAATAAAGTTTGATACACCGTCGTATTTCTTATGCAATTACCTATTTATCATTGAATTCAATTTTAACACAATCATTACTTACAGTGACCCACTCAAAGCAACGCAAAACCTACCATTAATCATGGATAGTTCCTGGGATTTTTTTTATTTCTCGTTACATATATAATTAAAAAAATATATATATTGCACGAATTATCGTAATTATGCTTTGGTCTATACTATGTCCATTGCACACTGTTGTCAATAGGATTTCATTCATACTTATTTATATTAAACTTTTCAGTGTGTTCTGACGACAAACGAGCGTAAACAGTAAGTATACAGTTAATAATCACTGATGATTAATTTAGATATTAATTAATCAAAACGTGTCAATGTGTCATTAGTTCGTAACACATCAATTTACTAGTCGAACAAATTTAACGATACTCGAATTATACTATTTGCAAGAAAATTTTATGGCCAATAACTTTTTCTCAATTATTTGTACATATATTAAATTTCTGTTTTATTCAAATACCTCATTACAAAATACGGTTGGGTCCATATACCGTTTTGCAATAGACAGCTATGCAGGTAGCTGTACCTACAATCTATACTAGATTCATCGTGGGTATTAATTTAAAAGTTTATTGTAAAAATGTTTTTTAGACTATCGATTGACATGGAACATACATTTAACCAGTTCCGTATTTTATTTTTTTTAAATAATTTCCATAATTTTTCTATTAGTTTACACATAACACATGCAGTATGGTATAATTTATTTTATCAACTTTGAAGTTAATCTTTACTATTTGGATGTATTTTGTATTATTGTATAACCATTATTTTCTCGGGACTTTATTTTATTCGATTTTTTGTTAAATAACATTTCAAAGTAGGTAATTAACTACAGAGGAACTACTGCTCAGGAATTTTTAATGGGAGGGGTGGGAGTCAATTTTTTTAATACAATATAATAATCAATATACATTATGAACTAAAATATAAAAATTATAATTTAATAGCGTGAAAAGAAGAAAGACATTTAAAACTCAAAAGTCAAAATATGAGCAGTGAGCACAGATAATAATATATTTATATAAAGTATAAATTATATTATTATTATTATTAAATTATATAATCTGTAATAATGTTTAATCAGAGTGTTTAAATGATTTTGGTTATTGGCCAAAGACTCACTAAAACGAAGTGTTTGTGGTCATTAGATTCTTGGAAATAGATAACCTGTAGATTTATTTTGTATATTATCAATAACCAAACAACATAACCATTTCATTTTGATGGTTACAAATTATCAGTTACCCACACCAAAAGCTATTACCAAAAATATAGCCAAAACCGTTTTGTTTATAAAATATAGGAACCACTAACCAGGTTACATTTGGTTAAGCCCGAAAACGCGCCTACTATTGCACCAACATCAAAATTATACAGACTGATAAGGAGAAAATGATACCTAATTAATTGTTACAAAAAAAAAAACTCTCAAATTGAAAAATATTCAAATACAACAATTATAATTATATTATGTAAGTAGTTAGTACATATTATGTATATTTGTCAAGTATCCATGGGGGGTGTTTGCCCCCCCCCTGATCACGCCCCTGATTAACTCCCTTTTACACAATATTGCATTTCATTAAAATTGAATTTTATATTGTATAAGCTTTTTTAATTAATTTTTTTTACTGTGTTATCATGGTCTTCTAATATAATGTATCCGCACACGCCAAAATGTCATCTACATAAATTACTACTCTTGATATAATGTTTTTAAAAATAATATTCGGAAAACTTCTGAAATGTTTGTCAACCTAAAAGAAGCTGAGTACCATATACAGTTAACTACGGTAAATATAATATAGTTTAATTCGCTGTATAATATATTATTAATTAGTCGGATATTATTTCTTCATGTTTTTTTTTGTTTTTCGTGATGTCATTTGCCGAACGTTTCGCATTATGTATGTCATATAATAATACCATTGATCATTGACTTTATATGTTACAAACAACAATTTATTTTTGGAAAGAAATTAAAATAGGTATTTAGTGCAGATGTACAATAATATTATTGTGCAAGGAATATTATTTTTAACTAGAATTGCAGCTTTTATTAGGTATGAGTTTGCAGATATTATGTGCACAACAGTCCATACAAGTATTAACATTTTTTGTAGATAATCTGCAGGTTGTTGCGTTCCTTGCGCTTATGGCTTATACAATTACATAGTATCATTATAGAATTTAAATTTTAAATTTTAAATTTTATTAAAATATAATTAACACTAGTTTAAATCACAGTTTAAACAGATTTATATATTTGTGCTTATTAGTGAATCAGAAATAATAATTATCAAATTCGTAAACATTAACCATTATTCGTTTTTTTTTTGTCTCTAAGACTTTTCAATTAGAATTGTTGTTAATTATACGATTTTACCACTATCCCACTGCAGTACCCATCTAATACCTATTCATGATTCGGCACCTAGGATTAATCTATAATAATTCAAACATTTATAAAAGTTCATTTTTGGCGCAGCTATTACCTAATGGTCATCTATATTTTAAACATATTTCATTTTTTTTTTGTCAGAAAATAAGTATCATAAAAGTGGAATGTCGTCAACTAAAAAAAATAAAAACATTTGACGATAGTTGAAATAATATGTTAATGCGAATAGTTAGAGCGTAACAATATTCTATTAATAATATTGGCGAAAACCCATACTTAAAGACTGAATATTTATATAGTGTGTAACTCTGCGTCACTATACTCTGCCTTTAAAACTTTGTAAAAGAGTTGATTCTACTTCAATGAGTTAACGTCAGAAAACATCAAAATGAAATCAATTAACTTTTCATTATGTAAGTGGTCTACTTTGATATTCTAAGTTTTTTTGTTTTATCATTAGTATGCCATAATGTTTTCAGGAACGAAATTATTAAAATATAAATATACATTTTACATACTTGATAGTTGCAGGTTTTATCTAGACAGTAATTTAACATGTTCATTGGTACATACACATACATGATGGATGGTAATTTTTTTTCTTTAATAACTAATTGAAAATAATTAAAATATAATAACGTAAACTTAATTACTGTGACGGCTGCCATTTAGAATAATCGTTGTTCACTTTATAGTTTGGATGTTAAATATACACAATTATCAGCGGTAAGCCAATGTTAAAATTTGTTTGGCAAATTAAGGCTGATTTAAAATTTATCAGAAAATTTATACTACGGGTTTATTACCGAATAGTAAGCGTTATACAATTTTATAAAAAGCCATTGTGGGGTGGAAAAAATATAATTTTTCTACTGATGGTACCTAAATAATGTTGACGGCAAACATTGGCCATAATAGCTACTGTTGTGGTTATGTGCTAGCCGTGTTTAATATTTTAATTTTCATTAGTTTCATATTTTGTTGTTACGACGGTAATTTTTCATGTACATAGTAAACGTTTAAATTTATTCTGTTTTTCTGTCAAACAGTTTTGACCCAAAACGCACGGGTTAGCCAATTTGTATAAGGCTGCTGGTGATATTCATTAAAAACGATTTAGCTTTGTAATTAGAAGTCAAGAAAAATCGAAGGTTGTGCAAAGGTTTTCTTTATTGTTCACAAGCACGCGTCATAATATATTTTTATTATTGAAATACATAGATACAACGCCAGAAGTAATAACAGAATAAGTTGTATTTTTTTTTATTAGTAAGTGAATATTTCAATTTTTTTATAAAATAAATAAATAAGTCTAATACATTTAGCCAAGATACAATGACAGGGTGGCTTGGGCCAAGAGGGTGGTCCAATGGCACTACCTATAAGTATACTTAAAAGAGCGTTTTTGTTTGTTTAGGATTTATTTATTTGTGACTTTGTGAGTGAAGTATGATGGGTTTAATTATTAATAAGTTCTCTGCAGAGCCATTTGCGTCGATGAGTTGGATTATTGGGAGAGTGATGGAATAAAGGTTGAATATAAGTGGGTTAGAATGATTATATATTATGCCATACGTGTTTGTATGTAATTGTTGCAATAGTATGCCACTATAAAGCGAGATTTTTTGGAATTTAAAGGTCTGTGTTTGAAGACGCAGCTGGTTGCTATCATATCAAGGAGCGTTGGCGTTAAGGCTAAGGCATGTTGATTGGAACGACCAAAAATGCCGTTTTTTTAATATTTTATATTTTATACACCCCATGGTTGGATACACTGGACAGAGGTCATCATTAGACGGGGCTTGTTTGTTTGTAGAGAATGAGTTTGGTATTGAATGAGTTATTCGATGTCAGAGGTGTCGAGTTTCTGAAGTCATATGCTGAGGGATTTTGTTTTTGGTGGTTGCGGTGTACGTATATATTTATACCCAAATTAGAATATATTATAATGATATAATAATATTATCATAATAATTGCGAGCAATCAATAGTATGCTGCTGGCGGCTTGCACGTACGCTTTTTAGCTACTACGTGTACAGTACCTATCACTTTTATAGTAGTACAGTAGAAACTTGATTAATCGTAGTCACTGTCGGGACCGGGACTATGACGGTAACTGAAAATCAGCCATAAACGTACATATTTTACAATATATACATATTTTCATACAAAAAGAAAATACAAACATACATACTATATACAAAATAATCCGTCATCCTCTTTTGTTTCTTCGAGGCTTGAGCTTTTTGTGCGGCAATTTTTCGAATTTTACGGAGAGTTATATAAGACCTGTGTTGCATATGCCGTTATTTTGAAGGATGACGGATAACAGAGAGTGACGGTTAATCGAGTTTTTACTGTATATTGGTATGTACAAAATATAATACACCTAAAACCTGCGATATATCATTATGTTGCCGGAGTGTGATGATTATCATATTCTACGGATCCGGACCAGGAATATTAAAATGTAGATGACATATCTGGTGTCCGTATTATACGTATATACCAACCATAGAGGTCACTAGCGTAAAATGTGTTTATATAATAATAATTGTACCATTAAAAAGGTCTGTCGCCGAGAACTGTATTTATAATAATATTATGTATGAGGGCACCTCGCACCTATACCTACGTTTTATCAAATATTATCATTACAATAATTTTGCAGTCGCTGCAAGGCTGTCTCGACGAACAACTCGTGTGTAACCGTAACGCTCCTTATTTCGCCGGAAAACGAAAAATAAAACAGACCTTAAACATACCCTTTAACCACTTTACTAAATAGTGAATGTATATATTATACCGCGCACGATGAGGGTTATTTGTCTTTGCAACCCCCCTCCCACCTAGCGGTACTCAATAATTAACATGAATTCTAAATTATGTAATATAACATGTGTAATCGACAGACGAATTTGTTTTTTTTTTTCAATAGTTTTTAAAATATTATATCGCGATCCTATGTTAAATATTATGTTTTATACATATTATTTTATACCCCCCATCTGTGAGCAGTACCCACGCAGACACGCAGTATTCTGAGGATGCATACATATTATTATTATTATTATGATATTCCTCTTATAGGCGACGGAATTTCTTGGTTCGCCACAGGTGGCCATAAAACACATTTATTATTATTATTATTATTATTATTATTATTGTTATTATTGTTATATTGAAATACTCAATGCGAAGGGACCGACCGATTGTCCACATTCATCGCGGACTCGACGGCGATGGTGGTGGTGGCTGTGAAGAAGGATCTCCGTGATCATTATATATTATTATAATATACTCATGTACGCGCATATATATATATATTGTACATGCCAAACTTGTTGTGCAGTGTATAATATGTTATAATATATATATATATATACACACTCACAAGATGGGCCTTGTGTGTGCACAAAAGGACATATTATATATTATATTGTATGTACACGTGAAAAATGCGGGTCCGCCGCGACGCGTTCAAAAGCAGCCCTTCTCGAATATGTCTCCGCGGGCTGCAAAAAATGAATATGATAATAATAATAATAATAATAATAATGAAAAAAATTGTAAAATATAAAAAGAGGCGACCGTTTTTTTCTTTCGTTCTTTTTATTCGTTTTACCTTTGCTTATCTTACCGCCATAATCTGCGAGCGTTATTTCACAATGGCTATTTCTCTCTCTTGTCTAGTCGTCAACGCCATCGTATTATGCATATTATTATTATATTATTACAGTCATACACGGTAGTCGCGACCAACCGGGCGGTTAACGTCATACAGAGCGATTGCGCAGGGTACCCGTATATGCATATTATTATGTTATAATTTGTGTGCTCGTTTATACGCTCGCCGTATGGGGTCCATAATGGATAGGTAGGTACCTAGCTATACCTGAAATATAGTAAAAATATGAATCTATAGATCCCACAACCGTTTTTTCAACCCTCTCCCTCGTCGATCGTCATCGATAAACTGCGTAGGTATATAATATTATTATAATGTTTATTATAGGTGCACCTTTTTTAACCGTCCGAAAATTGATTTGACGTAATTCTTTATTTCAGTTTTTTTTTTTTTTTTATGGTGGGTCCTCCTATATATACATACATAGCAAATATACGTTTCAATATATTATTATTTATCATTATTATTATGTAGAAACTGTTCAAACATTACAAAACGTAATATAATAATCAATTATACCAAACGTCTGACAAATTTTTATTTTTATGACAGGATTAAAAAGTTGAATGTACAGTTTTTTATAAATCGAAGTATTATAATAGAATTTACAATACAAATAATAACGTCATATGAAAATACGCTTATTTAGATATATACGTGTTCAATTTCAGTTTGATTAATAACATCATAGTGTAGCTGCAGTATTATAAACTATAATACGGTGTAAAAATATGTGCTTCAATTTACTACTTATAACCATTTATTTAATATGTGAGAAACATCGTACGTACGATCTACCCTTTGTCGTATGGATAGCATTTACAAACCTTAATAGATTCAAGAATCGAACACGATAATAATATTATAATAACATGTACCAGCCACCAGGTACCTAGGTATATTATATTAATATAGGTACCGTTGAATGCATTCAATGCATCGGTGCATTATATACATATTAATTATTCTCGTGGTATAATTTATTTTTTTTCTACCGCAGTTAAATTATTATCTATACAATAATAACAATAATAATTCATTTAGGATCCGATTTTAATGGGTCGACAACGATTAACAATAAAAAAATGGTTTTTTCTCGACCAAACATCATCCTTGTCGGCAAGCGTACAGTATGATGAGAACGAATGGCATCCATATATTATATTATTATTATTATTATTATATATAGAGAGGTGCACGCGCGGTAATTCGTTATTCTCGGACAACCGACTATATAGGCACACACACCAGAGCTGCATAAACACACACACGCATATATATATATATATATATAGGCAACGACGACGGTATATATTTTGTATATATGATGGTACTTATATCTGCTCTAAACGATCATAATGGACATCACGTCTTTAAAACACGTCACACAAATGAGATACATGTGAACTTCCTACATAGTCATGTTACAACAATCGGCCTTAAAGAAAACGTTAAATTTTTTTATGAAAGTCAACCCACCCTTTCTGAATATTTTTCTCCGTGTGCACAACAATATAATGTTATTATTAATGTTTAGAGTCAAATGACGCGTCGTGTTCCTTAACCCTTTCACCGGATTATATTATTGTATTCACCGTCTCCCTGTATATATATATGTATTGTATTTACATATATCACCGAGAATGATTAACGACGCACACGATAATGTCATCCGAATGATATTTTTCAATGAACCCAAAATTGAATATTATAATAATAGCTGTGGCACCTACATATATATATTATATTATATGGGTATAATTGTATCGTGTATGCTGATATTATATTGTAGGTGCACAGTATGTTTTATTTTTATTATGATAAATTTTTATAGGCAGGTACTGTTTAAATCACGAAAAACTTCAATACGACCGGTAGTCGCGACAATAGTAAGTCATAATTTTATGTATTCAAAAACTCTGAAATTGAATTTGTATCTTGAAATTAAGAACATTGATGAATAACGATACGATTAGGATACAAAACGGTGCTGACGGTGAATAATGAAATTAATTAATATTGTTTTTATCACTTTCTCAATGCAAGTGTAGTGCAAAGTATATTAGCATTAAAGTATAGATCACAGTCAATCGCGGATAATTCGAGAATAATTCGGATTTTTGGTTCTCGAGTACCTATATTAGTAGGTTATAGTGTTATACCAATGTCATTGTAGACGTGTATGGACAAGAGCTGCAGTTTTATTTTACGAGTAACCTATACACCTCTTTTTTCTGACTGCATTTAATATAATATTGAATATCCCTCAGATAAAAATTGTTCACATATTTTGAATTTTTAGTGCATAAAAATAAAACGTACCACAAAAACGTTATATTGATTTCAAAAGTAGTATTTTATGGTACTGGCACCTGTGCTGCACAGGTTGTGCATAGTATTATATTAATGCGACGTTTCGCTCGCGCAATTTTCTCGTTGTCCAGTGCGGGAAAATCGCTTTAGCTGATTAGACTTCTTCGTCTCCGGACCGAGTGCGTACACCGTACACGGAAAACAGAAGGAGTAGGAATAGTAGTAGTAGTATTGTGGATACATAATGTAAGGTATTATATTATTAAAAAAACGCTGCAGTCTCTATACCTATGTGTACCGGAAAAACGGCGGTTCAATTAAAAAACTGTGGTCTCCGAGATCATAATACTATTATTATTATTACATTATAAAAACGCCACATGTCGGCTACGTATATCGCCTGTATGGGAATAATGCAGACCGAGAACGGACTAAAAATAAAAATAAACTACACCGTCCGGTGGTCGTTTCAATCTTATCTCGAAGACGGTGCGCACTGCGCGTGCAGTATATATTATTATTATTATTTTACGGTATATACGTGTACCCATGTACATATATCTCTATACGGCTATGATATGCTCACAATAATACTTACATATACGATATAGGTATATATATATACGTCCTGTGCGACGTACGTGGAGTTCACGACGATATAATGTTATGCATTAGTGCGAGGTGACCAGTTGACAGACCGTTCGTGTGTCTATAAATTAACGGAGATATTCACGAGGATAACTTTGTTACCGGTCCGAAGTTTATGCGCGCTCGCACAACACGCTATATCGGTCGGTGCCCCCGTCCGCCGTGTGTATAGTGGTCCTGCACGCGTTCATTCTCCACCCCGCGAATCCAGTGGCGACATGGCGGTTGTTCGGCGATTCCCGTAAGTGGTGATCAGTGGAGTCAATGCAGGTTATAACGCACTCGAAATTTATAGTAGTTGTATCGTGTGTACGGACGTACAACTTACAGTGTACGTGCTTGTATTGTCCGCAGGTTTCGGCAAAACTTTCGGGAACGACGCGAGCTTAGCTGCGTGACAATAATATGATTATTTGCTCATCATCCACGAGTGACTTGCGCCACCGCGGTAACTGGCCGTAAAATTGAGCAGGACAATTTTCGGCATGATATAATATAGGAACAATGTAAAACAAAACACGCGTCAAAATTCGCTACAAATTATCCAAAACGATTTATTAGGTAGGTATAATCCATTATTTGAGATCGAAACTATTAATTATTTAAATCCCATCAAACCGACATAATAATTATAAATGTGTGTGATTATATTATAAATGTATATGTAGTTTTCATATTATTTGGGTAAAAAATAAAATGTTTGTTAGAAATTATAATGAGTTCTCAAAAATAAGCTGACAAGAGCGAAATTGCCTCTCCTGCTCACAACAGTAATCTGTATGGGTGTTAACAAATATTACGAGTTATGTTTATTACTTCAGCGATAATAATTAATAGCGATAGACCGATGTTGTATTTTCTATTCAACACTTTGCTGATGGTGTTGGACTATTTTACGTGCCTCATTTTTCGAATAATCTATTTTCAAAAAATAACTTTCTATAATTATAATTGGTTTACTTCATTTAAACACTATCCGATAAATAATTCGGGGAGGTTATCTTTTGAAAAACTGAAGTTTGTATCTCCACGGAGCACTCCTTAAATAATACAAATAATCTCGAGAATTTGAAAATATCGTCTTTACTTATGTGTATATACCTGAATGTTTATAGATTTTGAATAACTACATTACCTATTGAAGAAAAAAGGGGGTGAGCATGCTCTCGGTGAATCATTCTGTATAATATTAATATAGATAAATTCCTCTAATATGAACGAACACAAATGTATAATGTGTACTATATATTAAATAAATATAGTAAAATATGTATTTAAAAGTAGAAATATACCTTTAAATAATAACAGTTTTATTTGGCTTGTAATAATTTGTATTATGTTACGCGTGTTACACAATGTAAAATAAAACAATAGTAAAACAATAAAAGTATACTGTTTTACTGAATATCTATGTTCTATTTTCTAGTTATAGCTATTAAGCTACCTGTGTAGTGTATTTATTAATGATAAAATGATAGATACAATATAATTATGGAACATAATATTGTTGTTATTATCATTAATGTTATAATATAGTCAACGTCGGTCAGTTATTATAGTTATTAGTTTTTATTAAAATCTATGATAATAACACATAAAAATATAAGTACCTATGCTGTTCGATTATTATTAACTACTTTATAGTTTATGAAACGATATCATGGAAATAACAGTTGATAATATTATAATATAAATATGTAATGTACGTCGCGTCGTTTATGTTAAACATAATATTAGTTTTTCTTCTCCGAGTTTATCATCGTTTTTTTGAATTGAGTTAACCGGAGGCCAGGTGCTCGTGCAGATAGGTATATATATTATTAAGTCGTATATTGCAGCTACGAGTTTAGTATATAAGCTTCACATATATATTTATGTATGTATTACATAGGGGATGTTTGACGTTAATTGGAACATCGCATGCACAACAGACCTTTTCATTAAATATTCGTGTATGTTTGTTTACATTCTGCTTAACGATATTAGACAAATTATAATTTATTCAGACCGGTTAGGTATACACATCAGATGAGATGGTTTAAGCGACATTACGACTTCTCATTTAATAAGATTTACACTTGGTATGCTAAAAACGTTGAGTTACGTATTTTTTGTTGTAAATGTATGCCAAATCGATTTTTAATTTTCTGCATAATTATTTAACTACTTTTATTGTTACTTATGTTGTTATAGTTGCATTTGTATATTTGTACCTACTAATTCAAATGTTATCGTAAAGCTTATTCGATATTATCTACGTCTCCTAACATACATAACATGTATAATATCTACTGTGATAATATTATTATATGAAAAATATTTAAAATCAGTAATTATTATTCTTCAATATCAATTTGGTAGCAAAATAATATCGAATCAATTGTGTATTTCGTAATAAGTTATAAAAAGTTTTAAAAGTATTTCATTAAACATCACATGAGTTGGTTAATTCATCAGTTGTATTGGCCGAAGATTATGCGAATATCTTTTAAATTAAATGAAAATCGATATTCCGTACTTATATTTTGAAAAACTGCAATACTGCAGTAAATATTTACGAGAAAAATTCGAACCACTTTTTTGGTACAGGGTTAAGAATAATCTTTCTTAGCTTTGGTAACCACTGCAAATATTCTACCTGTTTCTTCGAAGGGTGTAATCGGTGAGCATACAGAAAGGTTAGAGGGGTCGGAACGGGATGAAATCGGAAAAATATGGTTCCAAAAGAGTGTTCGAAATCATTCGAGTGGCTAAAAAGGATTTGGACGATTTGAAATATAAAAATGGTTTTAACTTTAAGAGGCATTTATAGTGAAAACTTTTAGCTTATCTAACCATTTCAACTGTCGGAAGATATTTATTCTTTCTATACAAACTTTCAAAAAAGTTTACGGATGTATTTTTGAAGCTTAAAAAAATATTGATATAATACCTAATAATGAATGCGGCAATTGAATATATTTTATTTATCTAATGTTGTGTTCAGTCTTGTGCGCGTGTACCTCGTATTATGTATACCTTTATACCTATATTGGAAAATTGCAGCTATAGTATTATAATATAATATATTGCATATTATGCAATACATTATGTGTATCCCAATGGCACGAAATATGTTGTCGAAAGGTATTTACTTGAAACCTTTTCCGACGCGTGTTTTTCAATCATAAACATGTCAAATTCTCTTAGGTATTAAAAGGGTTGCCACTTCTTGTTCGACCGTAGTTTCCTGCAGGTGGTATATTTGTTTCGGAATTATAACTATTGTAGTGGCGTGTGTTCGGTCGCGATAGTTTTGACCGAATTTTCAGTTATAAAAGGCAACTGCGTAATGCGCATAGCCTTCGCAGGCTTGGTAATATAATGCTTTAATTGATATTGCGGGGTGTTCCTGTAAATGGTTTAATTTGCTCGCTAAGCAAACGTCGTGGGCGTATATTTTAATATTATTATTTGCGCGCACGCCGTTTTATAATGTATTACATTAGCCTCATGCAGTTCACGTTTTGTTTCGTGTACCTTATATTAAAAATATACCAAGTACAAACCAAGTGTATATTTGCGCATGCGCCATTTTACGTTCGCCTGTGTCGCGCACAGGTACGAAATAACAAAATGATAAAATCCCTATAATATCAAATAAATTGGACTGTCATATACCAGTGGCCTGTGCTCAAAACAACCTATGTTGTTTAGTGAAATGTTCAACGAGACGAAAATAATCTAATGGTTTTTTCGTACCCATTCTTGGTGTTATTGCTCCGCGTCCATCACGACTACAATATACAACAACGCTGCTGTGTAGTGCGTCTTTTTATAACCTTTCTTGGTTTTATCACCACGGCAATCACCACCTGCGTTCAGTGAATTATCGATAAAATATAGCGGTGACCTTTTTTTCGTCTTCGCCCCAAAAATCTTGCGTAGTCACCGAAATCTCAGCAAACAATTCTTTAATATGGATTTCAACTTGGAAGTTTAATATTCTCACTAAATTTAGGTGTGTACTGTATATTGTGTACGCGTGTAACGTGTCAACCCAGATTATTCAATACAAATATTTTTTAGATTCTGAGCTGAGCGAGGGAATGTATTGATTTTACTAGGTAAGAAGTGTGTTTTTTTCTGTCTGACAGCACCATTTTGGATATTAAAAATGCTCCGATTTTCGAGATCAGCATCTTTTCTGATAGAAAACTGAAAAGTGAATCTAGTTGGTATTTTAAAGAGGTCATTTTTCGATTTTCTCAATAGTTGTATAACGCCACTGGAAAAACCACCCAAAATAACGAAAAAAACCGCTGAAATATTGATATTAATTGTTAGCGCTTTGTTTATCACCATAGAAACGAATACAATTTATAAACTATAAATGCATTATAGATACAACGATACTCCGCTCAGAATCATTTTAATCGAATGCAATTATTGCATTCAAATCTAATGCTGTAATAATACACTATCATGTCCGAGGACCGAAGGGACGATTGACAAACTTCCAAAACCACTGACATACTCCACCCCACTGCATTTAACCGCTTTTTTTTTAAACAATTATTATTTCACGTATATGTGACATTTAAGAAAAAGCAAACAAACATACTATTGCATATTAGGAAGGAATAATGATTTATAAATATGAACGCTGCAGGTTTTTTTGAAATATTTAGGATAATACCAGTTTCTTTTGTCTAATTAGTTATATACAGCCATATAGGTTATAGCCTAATAGTATATACATTTCCAGTGTTATCCTATAGGCTATAACATGGTATAAAATGTTTTGTCAATATTTTACTTGATAAACACATAATATTTAGTTGCGTATTTGTTATTTTTTTTCTTTTATCATAATGAAGTCTTAGCGCGTGAAAACGAGAGATGTGTAATTTTTAAACATCAATTTTTGTTCTGTAAAACTATTAATGACATTACACGAAGAGTTTCGTGTTCGTTAGATGTTAAGGTGTTTAGTGTCATGTTAACAAGTTCACGGAAATCTCTCTGAACCTTTAGTCGAACCCAATCGTTCAAATTGTTGTGTAGACAAAAATGATCCTCCTATATGTATATAGTGTATATACGAAGGTATACCAGTAAACCCTAGAATATCATATTATCACTTGCCGTTATACTATATAATATACATTTATATTCTAATCATTATTTACAATTAATATATTAAAAAATGTATATAGGCAAGTTTTAAATAATGATTATAATAGTTTTGTATTGGCAATACAAATTAATAATTAATAGCGATATTATAATTCGAGAATAATCTCCGAACTTACAATTTAAAGATACACTTTTGTAACAGATAGTAATAACTGGTAATGTTTTATATAAAGATAATGATGGTTTTAGTAGTTTTTATAATTATGTGGTTTTTAAAAAAAAAAAATTCTGTAAATGGTGTAGTATTCAGAAAAATAATAGTTGTTATTTATGTAAAATTAAATTAAATTTACATTTACTATTTTTTTTATTAATAAATCAGTTAATTTATTTTTAAAATAAGTAACTATTTAAAAATATCGAATGCGGTTGAACGCATTTCAATCTAAAAAAAATGTATTAAAATGGTAATTTTTTCGAAATATCTTTAACCAGAAAATAACCTATACGTTGAAGTCACGGAATTATGGTTTATATAGTCAAATTTTGAATACCTAGCAGGTGGGAATACGTTATATGTAATAAGATAATGTATTTCCTATGGAAAAAAATATAACACATTGAACACATCTAAATTCTAATAATATGTTCATCGTATCTCGAAATACGTGAGTAGCAAAAGAAATATTTTTTAGATTTTTCGCTTTTGTAAGTCATCTTCTCAGAAGCCAGAACACATTTCAATGAAAATCAAAGCGAAAAGGTCGAAAAAAGTAGCGATGTTTTATGTAAATTTATTCGTGAGTTTCAATATGGTTGTTGATAATACGTTCAGTAGTGCGTTGTATAACTGTTAAATAGCAGATTAAATACACAATCTTGTTTAAAATAAACAAAATTTGTGTAATTCATAAGTTTTTGTATTAGATTCGCGGGAATAATAATTGTGCGATTCAAATGCGAAATTAATTAAATTTATATCTATACCTAGTTTTTTAATGTTTTAAACAGTGTAAATTTCAACTCGAAACAGTAAGACAACCACGTTCAATCATTTAAACTGTTGATTGGTTATCGTGTTTATTGATTTGTATGGTTGTGTTTACAAAAATTGAGGTTGACTAAATAATGTCTAAAAAATGGTTTTAAAGATTTTAAAGAAAGGATCTAAATATATATTTTTTATCAGACGTGAACTATTTTTCGAGTGACATTAAAATTTCACGAATAGCATCGAATAAATTTGTGATACTATCATACGTATATTTTGAAATCTAAGGTTATTACTTATTACTTATTAGAATTACGTCAACTCCTTGGACTTGGTCCAGAGTACCAAAAATTAATTTACAAGTCATAATAATAAAAACCTAAGCATTTTGGCTCGTTTGTTTTATTAATGTTGGATTGTTACGGGTTTCAAGGTTTTAAAACAGTTTTTACAGACAATTTACTTGCGTTGATGTTTTCAATATTATGGAATACTTCCAAGAATTTGACGACTTTATCTGGTTCAATTTGGCCAGTTCATAATCCGTTAACTCGATAAATTAAAACTAATATTTGTTTTTACATTTTAAAAATTACTGTTTTTGGAATTCAGATTATTTTCAATCAACTACATAACGATGGCACGATTACGACGCCATTATACGTAACGATATCATAATTTATGTCTTTAATGAACATTATTAAAATTGTATTTACGATTATAGTGTGAAACTTTTAATTAATATATATGTAACAACACGTTCGATACAAATATTTTGTAGTTAGTCGACAGCATATTATTATGTACCTAGCACTAGATCAAGAATGCCAATAAGTCTCACGACAGGAAAGCTATTTTAAGTTTCTTATAAGGCCACATTTTGCCGTCCGTGTGCAACGACGATATTTTTCCAAACGAAAAATTGTTTTTTTTTTCTTTTAAGTACCTACACGTTATTAATCAATGATTAACCTTCGTCAGGCATGTTTCTATACTGCGGATACCGGACTCGGTTGGTGCTTTAAATATCGACTTATAAAATATGATTTAATTTATTTTTTTTTTTGAATTGCTGCGGTAGGTACTTACGCGTACAACATCTCCGCCATCCGAGTTTCTGCGCAGACTATAAATATATAGCTTGAAACTATATTACACTTATTGTTGGGTAAACTATGTACTAAACTTACACGTGGGACGACGCATGTAAAAGCGGTTCATATATTATATTATTATGTTATACGCTTCGTTCGAGTTCGGCGTGGTAAAACTTTTTTTCGGCACATTATTATATGCACAAAAACTCCGTTTTGAATAACGCGATACCCGGGGCATTATACCCACGGCCAAAACCTCATCGGACAGTATTCAAAAACCAAGTATTTTATTATTATTATTATTATTATTATTATTATTTACCCTCGTCGTGGGCATTCGAGAATCGAACAACAAACGGACGGAACTCATCTGTTCGGCCGCTTCTCGTCACGGACACGTATAATATGTACACGCATTTACCTCTAATATTCTTTTATAATGTTATATTGTAGTACAGGTAGATAGGTAAATATATATAAAGACAGGTCACAGGTAGGCGGCAGGTATGGAGGACAATAGACGTACAGTGCGCAGTGTTGTTGTGTAAACACATCGATCGTCTTTTTGGAAAACATAGGTACCTACGTGTTATTCCACGGGGTGAAGACGCATATTATTATATAAGTTTTGGGTACCATGTGCGCGGAATCGTCCCTCTGCCGAAGACGGACGACGGATATAATATTATTGTGACGTTCTCTCTCTCTCTCTCTCCCCTCCTGCAGCGGTCCGACGAAATCCTTCGAGCAGACTCAGCGCGCGTCGAGTGAAAACATTGGCGCCCTTCCAGCGTCGGCGCCGGGGACGAGATGAGAAAAAAAATAACGAAATTCCCGGGACTCGACGGCATTTGCAGCGCCGATCGCGAAAAACTCGCGGCGAGATCAACGCGTATCTGAAAAAGACGAGAATCAAATGCTAATGGAAAAAAAAAAAAATGATAAAAATATAACACATGATATTATACGTACGTATCGCATTGTTGGAATGCTGACAAGTATTGGCGGCGGCGGTCGTCTGGTGGCCCGGCGAGGTTCAAGGCTCTGTCCTTGACGGTGTGCGCTGACTCCGAATCCGGCTGCCAACAGAATTATTATATTATATATCCTACACACACACACGCGCGCGTTCACTTAGGTATAGGTACACGGAGCGGCTATACAAATGCCTTCTCTCTGTGCCTGGGATAAATCCGCTCCTGGCATTGTTTGGAAGAAAGAGAGTTAAAGAAAAAAATTATACACTATATATAGGTGTACTGCTCGTATGTGTACGTATAATACACCTATACAAAACTATTATTTTGGGTTTTTTTTTTTATTTTTTCATACCTATTAACAGCCGCGTGGGCTATTGTCGGTAATTGAAACGAACGTGCGGGATGTGGAAGGGGGGGGGGGGTATTGTAATTGCCGGTTATGGGGCCGACCGAAAGTGAAAGTCGTCACACACGTATAATGCACACAGTACACACAAATACACGCGCGGGCGCACAGATGGACGGACGCTGCGGCTTTGATAATAATAAATATTATAATATAAATGTTTTACAGGTATACCTATATCGTGTGCATGTATGTGCGGTACATTTATTTTGGTAAAGAGCACCGGACAGTCTTGAAAACTCATAATATAATTGTAGACGTCGCGTCGGCACACAATAACACCGCGATCTCCTTAATTATATAGGTACACCAGCAACACGAATAAATTGATTTTTAAATAATATTAACGAAAAAATAAAAAATCGTTCAAGCATACAAACCGTACGCTGTTGTTCATACCATCGGTATACAATATTATGCAGTAGTACCTATAGTACAGTATATTATTTAGATATTTTCGACAACGTTGTCGTTCTAACTCAACTCGACTCGTATATTTTATGATTTATTCGTGGAATGGATATCATTTGAATTGTATTTTACTGTTAGGTACTAGTGTACCACTACGCCAACTATGCCTATATCGAACACATTTTCAAGTATACATTTTTTTTAATAACAACTTATATTATGTTGCGCTGTAGTGGGTACGGTATATATCTATTAATTTACCATACAATAAAGTATACGTTGAAAAATAATAAACGATAGTAAAAGGAACCTTCCACTGAAAACATTCCTAACGCATCATAATAAGATTTTAACGTTTTATTTTTTTAAACATCGTTTTGAATATAATAGGTAGGTAGTCAAACTTCCGCAAATGATTTTTCGTAATTTATTTTTAAATGAATACCCAAATTGAATTAAAATATTTTCATTACTACTTTGAACTAATCAAAATTTATAAGTAATACACTAATGTATGTTATAAAATAATATATAATGTTTAAAACGTGGGACCGCATATTATAGTATTTTATCATCGTAAAACGAATTTATAGAACAGATAATATTGGTAAAATATTCTTCAAAACCCTCACGCAGACAGACAGACCATATAAACCCATTGTATGTTTTTCAATCTATACGTTTGTCATTCCACCATAAAACGAACGTGCCAACTACAACGTGCTTGATCGATCACCGTTTATACGTATTATTCACAAAGCAGTAAACTAGTAAATACTAAAAAACTTTAGGTCACACTTCAATACAGCATGCCGAAAAATAAATAACACCGTAGAGTTTATAAAATGTTGTAATTACAGCTAGTACTGTGTAATCATAATCGTTTTGAATTTAATTATAAAATACGATGGGTTAACATTAATTTTGCTGAGGTATTTTAATTTGATGTTTTTTATATGTATTTCAAATCGTATGCCATTTAATTGCCAGGGTCATTACACGTGTAGCCACGTAGGTAACTCTGAACTCATGATTTATAAAGAACATGTTATCGAGTAACAATTAACAGAATATTCTGATATTAGTATTTGCTAAATTTTGGTCAATTACATAATTTATAGGTATTATAATAATTTTAATCGACACACCAGACGGATTTAAAAAAATTTCTTTATGTCATCTCATTTCTGAATTAATTATTTTCATGGTCGTTGTTTAGCTACCTAACTGTTTTAGTTTATATATACAATAACAGTGGTCTGCGTGTGGCTTCGTGTACTATTTCATTGAGTTTAATGCAATCGCAGGTCCTGCTGTGTGAAATAAGGCAACTTAAAGTACATACTACGTATTATAATAGTCATTTGACCTTTCAAGTGTTTTCAGTGCGCACTGGTCAGTAGTCACTAAATGTCTATAACATGGTCCTACATATACTACATAGAAACATATAGAGATATAGAGTGCACGTTATATTAACAATTATAAATTATCGATTTAATAAAAATAATGATATTATAACTATAACAAATCACTGAAATAATAAAATGTATGAGGGATCAATATAAAAAAAATGTGTACTTTAAAATATTCTCTTCATAAAGACCAACATAAACCATCTCGGTGTACCTTACTTTATTTTTATTCCAGGAAAGAATAAATGAGAATCTTTAATTTCCTGATGCTTATTGATCAAACACCAAAGCTTGTAGACTATGGTGGTGGAAATATATTAGAAAATTTTACACCGTTTCTGACTCGTTTCTGTGGATTCTCTGACCTTTTATTTTATTTATTTTTTTTTCATGCAGGCAATTAAACTCATGACAAATAACCATTATTCTTATAACATGTTATTACATGACTCATGGATTTATGACTGTCGCAGTCGAAAATCGTTAAACGTCAGTACGTCACCATCAATGACACACCAATACGAGTATATTATAATATTACATAGGTAACGAAAATATTTTGATGTTCGTAAGGTTCGCGTGACAACAATAATAATATAAGAATATTATAGAATCTGCAGATAACCTTGAACGGTTTAGAAAACTGACGAGAAAGTTTAAACGGACCGCGGATTCGACTTTTGAAAAGCCCGCGCATATATGTACATAATATTATTATCTATCTGAGACGGCTGTGATATGATCAGTCTCGGAGCCAGTGGTGCGCCGAGGCTGCAGGGGTCAAGGGCAGCACGTATATACAAACGCATAAAAAGGGTCCGTCTCGGTCGTCGCCGTAGTCGTCGTGTACGCGTATATACAATATACACATAAAAGACATCATCGCCGCAGCACAAAACTATATATAAATGTGTTTATATTATGTTATTATATATATTATATATTATACGTATCGTGCGCGGTGTACATGCACATACAAGTGCGTGCGTGTGAAAGAGACGGATCGAGATAGACGCGTACAGACGGAAATAATGCGGCGGCCTCTTAAAAACGCCGACGAAAACGCACATAAACGTGGTGCACATGTGCAGCAGCAGCGGCAGCAGAAGAGGAGGCGACGGTGGAGATCTGGTCTGGCCGACGGGCACCTGCTCCGGTGGTTTTTACTGCGCCCGGACGCCGCCGCCGCTGCAGCGGTCTCTTTTTCTCCAGCGGCCCATCCATCCGTCCGCCAAAACGGTCTTTTTCCTATATACACAACACATATTATACGTATGTACACGTCCTGTTATTGTGTTCCTTTATATATCATATATTATATTGTATATGAGTATACACACACACACACACACACACACGACTAAATCTCATATTTTAGCTATTACGTGTTTACGTGTGCACGTCGTCGTCCGCACGCACAGGCTATACGCACGAGGTTTTGTGATATTCTGATATTCGTTTCCCAGAACCAGAACCCAGCAAAACGCACACTGTTATAGTGCTATACAGCAGACACGGTATATTTGCGATGGGGTGTTTTTTTTTTGGAGGAAAAACCACCCTCCTCGGGCTTTAAATTAATTTCGAACCGTTCTTCCGACAGCCCACCGTCCCTGTTACGCGCGTGCGCGCGCCCACTCCCACAACCCAAATCCCTCTTCTCGGTCGCGGTCGTATTGCAGTGAGCATAATATAATAATTAATCACCACGAGCCTCTGGCCGATCCGCTGGCCTCCGGTTTACCGTTTTCCCGACGAAAATATTTTACTCGGTCGACCAGCACACCGCGGGTATTGTACCGCGCCAACAACAATATTATTGTACAGGCTTTTAGCCTTTTTAGGCATCATATTATTATATACGACCCGGGGATATCGGTTCGTTTTCAGAACAAACCTCTATTCGTGTGCTTTGAGTTTCACAGTAAATTTTCATCGGGTCTTCGCTTAAGTAGTTTTTTCGTATTTTTTGGCAACAAGGTTTGTTGTGTTACTCTATTCTTCTTCTTCGATTTTTTTTTTTGGTATGATAGTAAAAACAAATTTTTCTCACCTCAAACGGTTAATTTATTATACAGTGCTATCGATAATAATATGGTTACCAACTTCAACCTTAAAATAATATCGAACAATATTCATGTCGTATAATTGTGTCATATTTTACCTCGCTCAACGATTGTTATTTTCGATTGTGCGTTTCGATTTCAAATGTATATATTAACGTCTGCGGTCCTTGAAAATGATAAAAATTTAAATTTATTACAAAAACGATTGTTCGTGATTAAGTAATATACTGCTGTATTTCACTTTTGGTCTGAGCGTCTACGGACTACGTTTTGAACAAATACATTTTCTGTGTAGACTCTGATTCAATGGAATTCGACATGAACATTGTTCTAATGTACAATGGAACGAGGGGCAATTTCCGTGGAGTCAACCGAGCGATAAGAGACAATTGACACAAGTGTATCGGATGTTATATTCAAGGTTGTGAGCTACTTAATTGCATTTTGACGTCAAGTTATTAAAAACAAATTTGGACGTACCTATTACACTGGTTGTAAAATAATAAAAAATAAATTAAATATTTTTTCGACAGTTAAAAACTATTTTATAATCATCATCTCACCTTGCAGGTAACGTTCATCTTGCATGATGTTAACGTCTTCTTAACTCGTGTAATACGAAAGTATTAACATTCCTCATTTTTTTTTCACGCTATAGTAGTATACTAGACCTCACAGTTTTGATACAACATACCTACAATATCACAAAGGATGCGTATTTTCGTCAGTTGTATTCTTTTGGGATTGTTATAGTAAAGTGCATTTGAATGTGGCTCAGTGGAAATTCATGTTCGGTTACTTAGTTGAGACGATTTAGGGTATATTATATACTTAATAAAAGAAATATCTCTTTTTAAAAAAAATTCAAGTACAATACAAAATTTAGGTATTATGTTTTAATATTTTACAATTAGGTATATAAATAGGTAATAAATAATAATTGTATAGTAAGATAAGTAGAAATATAGGTACATATTACATAATAATCATTGGTAAAATGAATATTTTTGTACAAACATTTTTTCGAATATTTATAATTTTTCAAGTATCATATTATCTTATATTCACTGAAAATGTTGGTAGGTATTTAATGGATTTAACACTCGAATGGTCTTTGTTAAACCGTTGTGTATTGTTCAGTGTTTGGGGCTATTTTTGGAGGAAAGATAAATCTTGTGCGTTTATTTTTCTTTCACAACAGTGACTGTCAATCGTAATCAATTATGAAATGTTTTTGTGCTGTACATCTATTCTACTGGGATTAGGTGTACATTTCGTGGGCATGTCAACCCTAAATACGGGTTCCATAATATAATGCACAGTGAATTGTGACATCGAAGACCCGCACGGTATGTCTGGAACATCTGTCCGATAATTTCGAATTCCTACTGAAAATATTACTAATCAAATAGATTCTAGATACATCCGCTAGGAGATTAATAACCATCATCGTATAGCTTAGAAACTTTAGCACCGTTGTTTAATGGTACTAGAATGAATTATTATAGATATAGGTTACTTTGTATCTTTTTAATTCTAATTTATCGTTAAAAGAAACAAACTAGTGTTTAATAAATAATATATAACTATACAATTTCTTATACGGTTGTACTGCAATTTGACGCATACTTATTAAAATATAATAATATTGTATAAATATTTTATTATTATACTTTATTTACACTTGCTACGAAAAAAATGACTAGACAATATTTAATGTTTTCAAAAATGTATTTGATTTTTATAACAGATCCGTTTAATATTAATTATTATGTATTAAAAATTACAGCACTCAATAACGTTTACATCGACAGTTGCCATGCAAGTTATTAATACTTAATTATAATGTATCAAATTAATTAGCATTCAAATATTTATTGAGTCGTAAAGCGCATATTATATTATGCACGCCTCCGATACCTCACCTTGTAACTATAGTAGTTATAATAAAATAATGACGAAAATGTTAACATTGAAATTTGGTGAATTGATTTAACCCTGCCACCATAATTCTAGTACGATAATGTTGGTATAACAATATAATGCAATCATTTCGTTTCTCAAAAAACGTGAACACAATATAAAAATATTAGTACCATTATATACATATCAATAGTATACAATTGCGCATAATATGTACGTTTGCCGCCCGGACGCCGCCGAGAGACGTTCGCGGATTTTCAATATACTCGAAAGCTCTTCTATATATAATATTATAATATGTACAGAAAAGCACGTTACAAGTCTGACGTGGTTTCCACAAAAACAGCATATTATTATATTATTTTGCGACGCCCGCATTTTTCGAAACCCGAATCGGTCTGTTCGTATAAATAAGAGCATAGAGCTTTCGTCGGGGAAATAACGACGATCGAGTACGCCATCGGATTTTCGTGGGATTTGCAAAGATAAAATAAAAATAATAATAATAATAAATGTAACTGCGTTGTAGTTTTTATTTTTTCTCTCGGTTCACTCGTAACACGCGGCATAAAACGTTGGGTTTTCGTTCGCATTTCCGGGTAGTCTGCCTTTGTTGTTATTATTTTTTTTTTCGCTCTCTGCGCGCACCCTCTTTTTTCCCCCGAAAGTTTCGCGTCCCCCTGACAACAGGTTTTCGGCGTCGGCAACCACCCCAAAATGCGTAGCGAGGGCGGTGGCAAAGTGTACGCGGACGCTCGCGCCCACACCCCTCGGCGGCGGCTGAATGAGGGGTCGGAACGTATTCGGATCGATTATTTGGGCGGCATCGGTGGCGGTGTTGCGGGCGGGCAGAGCGTCAGCAGACATTGCAGCGTGCGTGCGTGTTTGTGACCTTCAAACGAATTGACCTCTAAAATACATTTCGTCCTCGCCGCCGCCAGAATAAAACCATCGCCGTCGTCGTGCCTAGACACCGTCTCTTTTCCGAAAGATAAGACTATTATATAATATTATGTGTACGATGTACAATATTTGTATTGTAAACATTAAGCCGTTCGTCGGTCACCAAGTCCTCCGGTCGTTCGCAAGGACCGAAAAAATGGAAATCACGTTTTAACGAATGACGGCGATCGTCATGGTATTGGTAGCGCATCCAACATTCCAACAACTACAATATTATGCAAAGCAGCAGCGGGTACTACGTATTTGAAAGATAGTTGTGTGTGTGTGTGTGTAAAATATATTTAAGGGTTGTCAAATTTGAAAAATGTCTGTGCACAAGATTTTCGTACAACCGCTAGAACGGTCCCAAGGTGCCAGAGAAAATTATATAGAAGCTATATGTACGCCGCTGAAGTATTTCTAATAAGAAAATAAATAGATACTCCGTCTTATGCGCGTTCCACGCACTCCCACCTCACAAATCCATCAACAATTTAAGCTATAACGTGTCATAACATACCTATGTCGCGTAGGTACTATAACATATTGTGTGCAGCCCGTGTATACGTGTCATGCGTATGTTACATATATACCATATACCTATAAGTGTATATATAATATAATATTGTACGAGTTCGTCGTAAAAATAAAATCGAAACGAAGTCGACGACGGCCGTCGCCGCTGTAGAAGCGCGCGCGCGCATCTATAGCGTTATATATTTATATAATGTGCTACACGGCCAGTGCGACGCGCGGGCGTACGATGTGAGTGTACATAGTATTCACGCGAGAATCGGCTTTGCGGGTGATAAAACTCGCCCACGCGTCTTGTCCGGCGTAAAACGACACGGTTCGAACGTACATTACCACGAACGGAGTGCGTTATATAACCTTTTTTAATATTTTTTTTAATAATAATATTCACTCGCTTTGGTCGCTTCCCATACCCACACTTAAATAGAGTTTTGGAAAACACATAATATAGGGTTTGGGTCTAACAGGTTTTTAAGAGTAAAAAAATAAGGCAGAAATAAACCGACGATTTTGAATAATAATTTTAGAATACGCAATTATTTGACTTAATCTCTTAGAAACCCGCAAAAACTAATAAAATACTGAAGTATAATAAATTCATGTGAGGTTTGAGACATTCAAATTGAGCGTGAATTAATCCCTCCCCTATTTACATCTATGCCAATTCCCTGTCGGTATATAATTTGAAGTAAACGCAGGGTGCGACGTACATAGTCAGCTTACGCCCGCTTATTTCGTTTATCTCTCACCACAGACACAAAAGTCTCTCTCACCCCACTCCCTCTCACTGTCTTTGTCTTCTCTCCCTTTCTGTATTTGTCTTATTCTCTGTTCTTCTCGTACATGTCAGTTTCGATGATATTAATGATATTAGTATATTACATATTATAATGTAGTATGGTCTCTTAGGTTTGGCGTTAGAGTGATTGTTGGTTCATTTCATACGATATTTTGTCAAGCGCGTTTCCACGACGGACAAAGAAAGCGTTCTTCATAATAACGTACTTTTTTCGGTTTTTAATTTTTACGTTTCTCCCTATTCCTACCTCGTATCGTTATTAGACGACGTGTGAATCAATAATTTTGTATGAAATATATAATATGTGATATAAATAATATATTAATATATAATATGCTGCATTCTGATAAAGAAACGGTATGACGTTTTAATCGAACGACAGGTGTATAGGTACGTGCATCGTAATATACCTGAGTTTTATAGGTTCAATAAATAATATAAACCGCAGCGGCGCTGCACTATAATTTTATCAAAATATTTTTCATTTATATCTGTTTTTGGGAGAATACAATAAAATCGGACCACCTCATAAGTTTCGTTTACAGCAGGGTCTATACCTACGCACGAAAACGAATATTATTATATATCTACAACGTCTGTGTGGCAGGAGAAAAAAAATACGAATAAGAAAAAATGAGGAATTCGTTTCATTCACGAAAATCTAGTGTATAATACACCACACGATTTGTTTTCTTTGTCCTTCCATGTGCGTTCAACGGAAGATTATTGAATTACCTTCACTGTATTTAATAAATCCCGTGTAACATCAGATTAGAAACACCTGTTCCCTACCAATGCATATAATATCGTTTTCACAAAATAGGAAGTCGATTCGATCGTTTTACTGCGTATATAGGCGGCACTATATAGTGTCTCACAAGTTACAACGCACAGGCTTCGCTTCTGTGTGCGTGCGTGCGTATATTATATAGGAGCACATGCCCATAAAAATTCTACACACAGACATCTTATTTACACGAGTTTTTCATCGCCGGGAAATATTATGTTCCCACAAAAGTCTAGAGGCCAACAAGAACATATAATACTGTACTCTGCATTATGATGTGGCCACCAAGGCTATACACCTCACTTTCTCGCCGATTTTATTATTTTATTTTTTATTTTTTTTTGTGTATGTATTAATATTGAATAATATAGGTATTGAATTGCGTATGCGTTCGGCACTGATTTTTATCGTCTGTTTTCTCAAGAAAAAGATAGGTAATAATAATAATAATAACAATAATATTATATTATAATATTCATTTCATTCGAAGCGGGTGTGTACTTATGTTTGTGTTTTAAAGTCCGATTTGACTGCAGCCGCATGTTAAAACGTATGGTTTCGTTGGGTTGTCGACACGTCGTAGATTTTCTTAGTAATAATAATAATATTATCCCGCCGAGATCTTATCCAGCCTAAACGCGTAATAAAAAGAAGAGAAAAAAAACGAAGACGTATATCCTGCAGTGTGCGCGCGTTCGTGTGTATATATGTGTATAATGTATACATTATATATAATAATATATTATATTCGGTCTGACGGAAACGGGTCCGCCTTGTAAGTCACGCGTTTCCGTTGGCCACTCGAGTGGTCTGCGGCGACTATAGAGAATACCAAAAATCCTTCGAGGAACACGTATTTATCGAACCGTTCATTTTTTTTCCCCCCGTGCACTCGACAGCCATTGTAAACGTCTCGTCTTTATGACTGAAAAAATATATAAATAATTGTTATTGTAACAGCTATATAGAGTCAACTGAACTCTGGTCTATTATAATGTCAAAGAAAAATTGACGCCATAGAAGATTTCAACTAAAATGTATAACAGTGGTACAAAAAAAAAAAAAATACGAATATAATAATATAATAGATTGTAATATAAGTTTCGTCATCGTCCCACCACAAAATAATAAATATAGTGTTTGTCAGTCGTCGTGTGTGCGCACTCATCACACACGCGCACACTGTACCTGCCTACATGTGCAGTATACAAAATATCTTTTAATGTCATCAATATATACAGTAATATAGTATACCTACACTTGATTATTATTATGTGTACAAGCATTAAAAAAAAATATATATATTTTTAAGATAATAAGTTTTACCATATCCATTCATTCCCATTTTATTTTGGTTTATTCAGCTTTTCTCACTGGTCTTTTTGTCGTTACTATTTTTTTTAATGTTTTTTGATCATCTCTTTATTTCATCGGTTTGGTTTCATTTATACGACGTCTATAAACAATAGCGCAATAGTGACACTTGAACCTTATGAAAAATAAATATTTTAATTTGAAAATGTATTAGAAGATGAATACTACATTAAAATATGATATTATAATATATAAATATTATAATACATATAAAAGTAATCTATTCAGTGATAGACTCTTAAAATACTTAAAAAAACACAAAGATTTCTACTTTTTTTTTATACACACCAACAAATAAATAAAGAGGAGAAAATATATGTCTGCAAATATCAGTTCTAGCTATAAATAGTTACTGTTAATGTACACTATATTAGCAATATAATATAATTTTTAATGTAGATTGTGAAGTACCTAAATAGTATTTTATTTATTTATTACCGTAACAAATATAATATATTCTATGAAAATATAAAATTTAGTTTTGACTTCAAAATGTTACGTACCTATTCCGAAAAGAATTATTATTTTATCCAGAATATATTTTAAAGGTTTATTTCCATGTGTAGGTACATGTATTTTCACATAATTATACCCAGAGTTAAATGGTAATATAAGTACATTTAATTAATTAACTATAATATTAATAATATTATGCACGTTGATGAGCAAATCGTATTTAATATTCATGTACTTTAATAGGTATTTCGTATGATTTTATTAATTTTTATCGTTTTAAATGCATATTTATAGACGATTAGTATACTTGGATTAGTTGAGTTGGCGTAATTATAATTCTGAGACATAAAAAACCAGAATGTTATAAGACAGTAATAACTAATTAATAATTATGCAATTATACTTAACAGGACATGACAAGAGAATTTTTTTAATTAAATTAATATTTTGAACAGGTTATTCATAACCATTTTTTCTTGTACCTCAGGTTCAGGTGACAGGTGTAACTATATTACCTACCTACTTGAAATTAATGAACTTCGCAGTCAATGACAATTAAATGGTATAATTTAATATTTGAATTGATGTTTGCGATTAAGATTGACACGATCAATTTTGCAATCAATCAAAATCACACTCTCAAATATATATTTTTGATGTAGTTTCCATCGATTATAATACATAATATCTATTAAAAATATAAAAACTGTAATTAAGTAAACTGTAATTTTTTAGTTTTTAATTTTTTAGTCGAATTATGTCATAAAACATAAGTTGTATAAAAACTTCTTATATATTATCGTTATATATCGATAATTAGGTATTTTTTTATACTCTTATACATCACAAATATCGGTCTCGGGGGAATATAATATAGTTCAATTCTCAATTGTTAATATTTTATAGTTGTGTTTCTCAACTCAATTCACCTAAACGAAATTTCGATCAGAAGAAGAAGGTATCAGACGTTCTATATAGTACCTATTAGGTTTATAATATAAACTTTATATTATATAGTATCATATAATATATACAGTATAGCATATAATATTGAATGTAATAATGTTCGTTCTAAACAGTTAAACACTGCGGTGGCTGTTGCTCCTCGATGAATTACTGAAATTGGGTTACCAGTTAACCTCAGCAGCTAGGTACGCTATAGTGTTAACAGTAGGTATATAACACGCGGTGTTGTTCAATAAAAATCTTCAAACCGTACAGCAGTCGCGGTTGCAGACGAAACTCACGGTATAGCGTACCGAACCTACGATACCGATCCTTTGTTCTCGGTGGTACCAATTCCGGCGACCTTGACACGAAACACATTTTATACATTATTATTTATTATTATATTATGAATTATATTATACACGAATGGCGTCGTCAGATCGTATAATAATTAAATCAAGTCACTCGAACACAGGTATATCTCTATATGTAATATATAACATTATAGGTAGGAAATATATATTGTTTAGATTAGGGACGTACCTATCAGGGGGGGTGGTCGAGTCTAGACCACCTCATTGAAATTTTAACGATAAAAAAGGTTTTCACACCATTGAAATTGAGTCTAATAAAAAAATAATGTACATTAATATTAAACAAATAACAATATAATATAAGAAATTTTTTAAATACATGCTTTCAAATTAAAGTTAAAAATCTACACGAGGCCCAAGATAATAAAATAATACTTCTTACTTTTAAATTTAATAGTAGGTAAATTTACACTATTATTAAACATAACAGAGTAAAATTGATTATGTTCGTATGTGTTAGTAAGACGGAGATAACTGTACATGCGTCATGCGGGTAAAATATGTCCTTTTAATAAATTAATATAATTAAAGTTAATAATACTATTTAGCTAGGTCCTAAAATATATTATTAAAAATATTATTAATGAAATATCAAATGATTACTACTTATATGATTTGGCTTACAAACATTTTCTAGCTTTTTGCCTTGACAGACGTGTTTATAAGTAATCTAATAGTGTTATGAAATAAACTATACTTGTGAGTAGGTATCAAATTTAAAAACAAAAGTAATTAATAGTAAGAAATAATATTTGTTATTATTAAATTGGCTTCGGAATCGCGGACGATGCGATTATATTTCAGCTATAAACCTCGCTATTAGGGTTGAAAATAATTCACGTGACTTGATCGAATCTCACTGCCAATCATAATAATGATAACGCATAAAGTTGTATGTCTTTTATGATGTCATATTGCTGGAGAAAACTAACGATGATTTGCGTTCTCTTGTAATAATAATAATAATGCCTATACGTGGTGGGAAAAATAATAACGGCGTGATTATAACATATATAGGTATAGAAGACTGCCACGCAACCCTTTGGCTGTTTCTATACTTAATCCGACACTGGTACTACGTGTCACGTCTGCCACGATAAGTGCGTGCGTTTCATAAACAACGACGACCAGGCGCCGTATTGAGAGAATAATAATCATACAAGTACCTATAAATAATAATAAAAAAAAAATATAAAATTATTTTCAGAATAAAGGTCAGGTTTTTTTTAAACAAATTGTGAATTTAGTATGTACCCTAAAACATCCAAGATTACGTTCGAAACATAACTTAGTGTTACTTAATTATACTTGGTTAGTTAGTCCGATTATTTAATTTTTTTTACTGTTTTCCCCGAAAACTGCTGAAAGTTTCGTAAAGTTAAACTTTCAATATATATTATACTGTACTTTTGGAACTTTTTTAAACTGTTAACTGGAAAAACAGGTAAAAAAATCATTATTGTTAGACCCAGAATACAGTATATTTGTACTGCTTTAAAAGTATTATTACATTTATTTATACATTTTGTCAACAATTGTATCACTACAACAAAGAATAACGATTCTATAGACCAGTTTAGAGGTAAAACAGTTATCTATACATTTGTTATTATTGTTTTAAAGATGAGAGTAACCAAAACGTTTAGAATTAAATAATAAAAATCGCTATTGAGGGAACAGCGACTTTACTGATATACTTAGTAAATATTTTAATGCATGTTAAAATGTTATAGGTATTAAAATACTAATAATAAAAGGTCCCTTTTTTTATTCCCGTGTAAAAATTGCACAATCTACGATAATTAGTACATTACCTATTATACGATTATCTTTTATCCTCACTGCTATTAAGGGTTTTTGAACTCTTAATTATCTCTATCGTAATATTATTATTATAAATTGTATTCGACAAATGGTTTTAACGCGAAATCTCTGTTTTTCGTGTTCGCAGCAGAGACCACTGTGAATTCGGAAAGCCGTTGACTGCTGCTAAAGATTGCTGATGCGATAATATGGGTGCGGTTAAAAAAATGTTGGTAGTCGAGTCTCACGCATAGACGAGTTTTTTCTTCACACTTAGAATATCGTATCAGGTGCGGTATACCACCGATAACGGATGTATTATACCGATATATCTTATACACTACCGCGTATACGGTTTATAACAACCACCATCGCAACCGCGGTGTACTCGAGCTCTTATCTATCACACATTTCGTGTAGGCGAGTAGGTGGTATATTTTATACCATGCACCCGTGGTTCTAAGGCGTACCGCGACGTCTTTTCCGAAACATTATATTACCGTCATGGCGAATGCGGTGTATTTATAATGCAGTCTGCGGATGATGGGGTGTGTTTTATCTCCCGAGGGGCCGCCGCGGGTCGCTGCGTTCTAAAACCAAAGGTTCAGCGTCGCGCGGAGGGACCACTGCTGCTGCGTCGGCTGCGGTGGCAGCGTGTGCGCATGCGCAACACCTCGACGCGTGCATAACAATATAGTATTACATGGTATGCCATATTGCTGTATAATACAATATTATTGTCGTGTCTTGTGTGCACTGCTGCAGCAGTCGTGTGTTGTACACGGCGGACGGCCATTTACGGGAGATGGTGAACCCAAAAATCTTATTTAAATCGCATTTATCTGACTATACGAACCGTGTCCGAATACATTACAAGCGCATAGCGTGTTAAAGATATTGGCTCTGAACAGACTATGCCTCGCCACACACACACTCACACACATCTGTATTCTGTGCACAATAATGTGTATCTTACGTTAGGTACCTATACATATTGTAGTATTATAAAAGACGACCAAAATTCAATTTTTCAAAATATATGTGATAAGCGTTTGAATGTTGTCTCCTGTATATCCCTGCGAGGTATTCAACGGTATAGGTAATATATAGGTACTTTATATAGGTTCACTGCGGAAAAATACGTTTTATACTTTATATATATATATTTTTTTTTATCATTTTAATTGCGATTCGTATTCGTCGTCGTCATATTTATCACCGAATAACTTAAACTTGTTTACCGATAAAAATTAAAAATAGTATTTAATTGGAGTGGTTTATTGTAGTATAATATACGTCGCGCATTTATTGACATATTGTTGTGGTACAATATTATAGAATTAATATCATACATCCGCATTTATCATTTATCAATGAGATAAATTCAGATAATTATAATATTATATAATGAAGAAACGCAATATTGAAATGTCCAATTATTTGATAAATCATACCAAAATAAGCCTATACATATTATACATATACAATTTGTTATTGTATGAACGTATCGATATAATGTATTTAATATTCGCGAGTCACTCGGGAACAAGTGTAGGTATTATAAATTAAACTGTATATTAGATTATATAGTCATATACCTATAGTCTACTGTATAATACCAAACAAAAGTTTTTCAATATATTATATAGGTATACCTATCTACTCACAACTACATAGATGCGTAGTGAGCGTTTGAAATTTGATTTTCTCGGTATTAGGCCGCAAAATTTAAGTAATTTTCGTATAACAGTATAACACTATACGCTATGGGTTGAATATCTGAAATAACACACGAACAAATATTGACACAAATTCGGTGATAAACCACAGTGTGACAAACTTGAGAGATTACTTACTATTGAACGAAAAATATATTTTTTAAATAATTTAAAAAAACCTGTGTATATAATAATTTTGTGGAGTATGAAAACGAACTATGTACCTACAAAATGTCAAAAAAATATTTATGTACGTCATTTTTAATTTATTTTTACATATTTGTATAATATTGGGCAACTTTTATTTTTTTACCGACATAATGCTCTTTTGATGCGTTCATGTTGCCAACAATTTCCATTTAAACACAGTTTACCTTCACTTCGTTTTCCATATGCATACAAACTGAACGATTTTAACAATATATATATATATTATACATATCGATTTCTTTAAGTAGCTTGTTGCATTTTTTCTATGCATTTACAATGCTGTAATATAAATATTTCATAGAAACGTACAGCTGATCACTATATACATAATATACACAGTATCCATATATACATGCATACTAAGTGATTATTTTAACAGTAATCACTCATTATCTCGATAAGAATAAACGTTAAAATTTTTTTATACAATATAATCAGAATTTATTACACAAACAACAATATAATTTTTTTTTTATAATGAATTTGTTTTATACTGAATTCAAATCATGTAAAATAAAGGTTGACACATTTTGAGATAATGAGAGAGTTTACTGTTAAAATAATCTGCACCTAGTAGGTTCTATATACCTACCTGGCAACATACGACTACAATACTTGTAGTTTGAAATTGAGTTTATATTTTATGAATGGGGGATAAAATATATTTTGATATTGTGAAAGAATATTATTTCTATGCATATACCTATTATAGCCTATATAGGAGACAGAAATACAAAATTATCATGGAATACAATTTCACATTTTCCGGGGTCGTATATATTTCAACGGAGCTACATCAGGCTGCTCGACGTGCCGGAAAAACGGTCGAAAAATTGTTCCACGGACGTAAGTAAGGACACGGCGGTCGATTGCAGGACTGATATATCCGACGGCGACACTGAACCAATAAGGATCAACCCGAAACACGAGGCTGATGGTAACGACTTATCAACAACAACTTGGCACCCGTCGATAATTGATGAAAAAAGATAGTAAATCAACCGGCTCGCAGTGATATTATGGAGATCCTCTAACGTAATTGCCGGTATGGACGGTTCCAACGAATGTCGAGGGAGATCATCGGTTATTGACGGCAGAAATCCAATTCTCAAAATGGGTAAAACGGAATCAGACGCGAAACGGAGCACGACATGGCAATCGACTAGTAACGTAAATATAAGTTTTAATTTCGCGGTAAAATACGACTGGAATAAAAATATAGGTATAGCTACATTTTTGGAATATGCAATACGCCGAGATGATAATCGCGAGCTGTTTGGATTGCATTCAAATTGATTAAAATAAACATTGAACTTTAATAAAATATATAAAAAAGAAACATAATACCTACGTCATAAAAAAAGATAAATAGGTAGGTTCCTGCCAATATTTAAAATAAAACAAAATAATTATATACAAGGAACGTTTTAATTTCTTTATGACATAATATTGTAGGTTTTTACTTCTTGAACACATTTTTACATAGTTACGAACCATATTTAATAAAAATTTGTCAAGTAAATTATAACACGTGGTAATATAAAAGTACGTTGGGGACTTGGGGCAATTCCGAATGGCATACGTTTTTGCCCCACAGTAGGTGGCTTAAAATTAACAGCAATTAAGTAAAAAGTATATTAAGCAATATTCCTCCAAATTATATCATTAATTAATCTATGCTTACTTTTCCGTCAATTCGTTGCACTTTTTTTTTACATCGAACAAAGTTAAATATAAACATTTTTAACAACATATGGAGAAAAAAATAGTGACTAAACATATTTTGCCACAACAAGAATTTGAGCGGGAATTTATTACAAACGAGGTTAATGGTTATCGGTAACAATAACGGCCATGGAAAAATAAACATCAATAATTTTTTTTTTTCTGTCTTCACTCATTTTTCAGATGTCTCATCATACCTTGGTTGTGCCTCTCGCACGGAACCACCCCGCGCTCCACCTACCTGTATATTTTATTTATGTTTATGATGAACTGGCGTTGGAGTGCAGGACCTGACGTTATTTATTCTCGGTCCGACTCTATACCATATTAATATTATGTTATTATACCGCGGTAAAGGCGCATGCACGGCAGAAAGTGAAACCGTATTACCAGTAAACGCGATAATAATGATGCATTACATTATATACTAATATACATAGGTAGGTAGGTATGATATAATATTATGATATACCTATATTACATTAATAACACACCTCGGCGTTTATCACGATAATAGCCATAAAATATAATATAATATAATATTATTATGTGCGGTACACGCGTCATACAATACTTACAAACACATAATATTATATTATACTCATAGTGATCGGTTTGCTGTTGTCCCAATAAATAATCGGCGAGTATGTGTGCTGTAGATGTCAATCCGTATTCGCTCAACAACGCAGGTACGTACAAATATTGTGTACAAACCGACACGTATAGGTATATAATATAATATTATTATTACTTTCGCATTTATCGCGTCCGAATCGAATGCGTTGGAACAAAATTAAATACGCAAACTAATATAAACTTAAATAATATAGACCTAATTATATCAAAACGCGTACGCTGCTATAACATCTAACTACCCAGGCAGTGGCGTAATTGCGGGGGGGGGAGGCGCTTGCCCCCGGACATTTTTGTGTAGGGGCAAAGGTATCATTTTGATATTAACTTTTTAACAATATGGGTAACCACTAACCAGTACCTGCTACCTACAGTTTGTTTCTAAACCATAAAATTAATTTTAAGACTAACCCGGAGATGGGGTCAGAGTTTTGATTATGATGAATACCGAATAAGTTATATTGCCCCTCCCCCCCCAGATTTTTATTCAGTTACTCCACTGTACCTAGGTATATTCAATATTGTAATATTATATACTTAACGCCGAGGCGTGGTCGTGCGAAATCAAATAATACGAATATTATACTATGTGGCGCATGCAGCTGCTATAAATATACGGTTATGGGACATAGAATGAATGATAATATTATTACTGTCAACTCGTTGGTATATAATAAAAATAATATGATTCAGATATTATATTTTATATAGGTATAATAATAAACGAAATAAAATTGTAACATAGTATATTATGTTATGTACGATGGCCGAGCAAATTTCAGTTAAGATTTTTTTAATTTTTTCGCCCCAAATCGAGTCGACCGCTATTATGATATTTTGTTTTTACGAGAAATAAAAACATTTCAGAGTTTTGCTTATACAATTCACATAGATGAGTTATAAAAAATTATATTTCGTCGTTATTATTTATTTTATTTATAATGTTCATCGCGTATACACACAATGCGTTTTTTATGATTTTCTTTTTGATTTAATAACTTCTTCGCAATGGCGTACTTAAATTTAATGGCAACTTAAAACTTCGAGATTTTTGTTTTAATTTAATTTACCGACTTGATTTATAATTTAGAAGTCAGCTAGTAAGCTTGAAGTTCTTAATTTTTTTGGTAAACGTTGGGTATTTTAGTATTTAAATTATATGATTCGCCTGTCAAGCTACCTACCTGACATAAAGTAATGAAATCAACAAAATTTTAACCAGTTCCGACAAATAATTATATATTTATTTGCTCACTCATTTTTTTTTAAACATTATTAAATCATTTTTCTTTTCGGCCGGAAATATAATAATGATATATGTGTTAAGATGATATTATTTTATCGGTTATAATAATTTGAATACTAATATTATATGTATAATATATTATTTTTTAATATAACTCAAAATTCAAATAATCAGACACGAATAACGTACTTACCATGTAAGTAAGTATATTTAAACAGTTAATTAATGTGATATTGAAATATAATATACGTTAATACGTACTTGACGAGAGTTATGAGCAATACAGTAATATTTATTAGTTTCTACACGGGAAAACTTTTCATATTACTTGAATTGTAAATAAATTTCGATTCGAGTGTCGCACGTGTGACAACATGAATCATGATTGTATATTATACTCAATTGCAGTTATGTCAAATCAAGTCGTTATCTCGTTTACACAGTATAAAATAATATACGTATATAAATGATGACATATATAGTTGTGTATAGTATACCTATATATTGTAATTTGTAGCACTATGGCTATAACACCCGCGGACGATTCTTCAGACGAGTTTTGTATACGTCCGAAGTAATTCACCGACTCTAATTAACTGAATTGTATTAAAATTAGTTATTCATCTCTGTAATTCGCCGATAAATCGTAATACAATACCTGGGTAGGTATATTGTGCGTGTTATGCCATTTATATTGCAACGTCCATGTACGATGTTTACAACAATAATTATCGTTCGATACGATTGTTTCAAACGTATTCGTTCGTTGAGATTATTATCCCGAGCTTAGACGACGGACGTTAACTATAATAACTATTAATATAATGCTACACCCTACAGCAGATATACATATAGGTAATATATAATATTACGCAGTAGTTAATCTAGCAAATTTACACATATTATACTCGTATACTGCATACAGTCATTAACATTTACGTATATAAAACGCAAAATCCAACATTCTATTTTTTAGACTTAACATCACGTCGATGACTTCTCATTCGTCAAATAATTTTGACTGCACGCTTCCGGTACCTGAATTAAAGAAAACCCATTTTAGTTTATACTATCTATTACCCACCAATGGTTTTTTAACTAAAATTTGGCAAATAAGCAATACCTATATATTATATTATGATATTGCCTACCTACTGTATATAAGTCGTTATTGTAGTACCTAATTAATTGTATGTATAGAATATATGATGCTGAAGTTTGAAGTGTTTAAATTGAAAACATCTCATCTATATTTTCTCAGGGTCGGTATTGGAAGTTTGAGCGTTGCTTATTATTTTTGCTTGACATTCATCGATAACATGTCTTAAATTACTGTGGATTATATGGACTCGTGTGTATCCTGCATTTTAAAAATACGTATCTATATTGATAAATATTTCCTTGGAACTGCAAAAAAAAAGGTCAATGGGATCCGTCCCAAATAACGCCCCCTCCCCCCCAAAAAAAAATACACCACCGACACACCATATTATATTATTATATGTATAGATACCATCGTTGTCGCGGCGTATTCGTTTAAGGCGATTGTCTTGATTTGAATTGATTGTACCTACTCAGCTGAAATTATATATACCTGCGGTCCGCCTCCCCGCAAATAGATATTTTTAACTCTAGAATTTTGCGTGTTTATTTTTTGTCCCACAGAAGAGCCGGTAAAAAAATCTACACGCACCGATAGGTAAAACAATAAATTATAACAACAGCGCGTGTGTAGTGCGCAATAAATTTGAAAACGAAACGGATATAAATCAACCGCACATAATAATGTTCATGTCGATAATAAAATATATTGTGAGTGTTTATTCGCATATCGTCGCGGTTAAACGGTCGATTGTATGCGCGCATTTACCTATATATACATAAAATATGCACGATTGATATACGAATAACGAACTTCATAATTTTTATCACACGCTCAATAAAAAATTATTTATATCATATTAATTATTATTATTGTTGGTCTTGGTCGTGATCTTATACATATCATACACGTAAATCGCTATGCGCGATATTATATGTAAATCGTTTGTTTATGAAAGGGGTCCATTAGCGTGGTTTTCCATTAAATCACTTTTTTGATAACAATATGTCTTATGATTATTCAACCATCATCTTCGTTTATTTCTAAAATAGGTAGTAAATTGTTGAATATATAGGTAGGCATTTATCTTTGTTGTGTTAGAATATTTATTCGTATAAGTCTCGAAGGATGGTTTATTAATGAACTGAATTTTTTTATACTCAACCTAACCTTTTGGGAATAAACGATTCGAGTATGTTTTTTTCACTCGTGTTTTTTTCCGTTCAAATACGATGTTAAATATGTTAATATAATTATCTTATGATAACGTATGCGTAGGAGACAGATACACAGTGAGAGAGATAGTGTGTGTGTGTGTGAGAGAGAGAGACAGACAGACAGACAGATAGACAGAGAGAAGGAGACAGAGATACAGAGAGAGGTAGAGACATTTGTTATCATCGGACAAAGTGATTAACGCTTATAAATTTATAATATATATATTTATTATACATGCATTTATAGTATATGACACAACTGACCTGCGTTTGAAATTTACGTAATAGAATATATTATTTTAGGGTAGATAATTTATTATTACTACTAATAATAATAGTGTTTACTATAGTGTCGGTCGGCGGTCAGCCGAGGAGTTGAAACAGACCCATAAAATATATCGGAGAGTGTACCTACGTCTGCAGAATTATTATATTATGTTATATTTATGCACACCGAGGCCGCCTAGTGCGATTATTATATATTTTATGAACGGGTGCACGCCACGAGTCGGCAGCTTTTTTTTGTTTTGTTTTTTTCACGCTTGCTTAATGCTTTGCCCGACGCGATTTCGAGTGATTCGGTCGACGCCACGCCGCCCGCACACTTATTCTCCTGCTTGCGATAACGATTACTTTTACTACCATCGTATTAAATATACAGTATTATAAAAAATATAAAAAACAAACCGATATCGACGTCGGGTGGAGTAGTTCGACGGATTACCGTGACAAAAACTTGTACAGACGTGGCCGTCTACAATGCACAATTTGTCGTGTGTGCATAATATAATACATAATATTATATCCAGAAAAACCATAGAGGTACGCGCGGTGCCGTGTGATTGCGAATCAAAGTTTTCACGTAAGTCATGTCCCTCGTGGTTTTAAACATTTATAATAATATTGAAAATCTATACAACGCATTCTATTCGCTATAATATGATATAAAAATAATATTATGACTTATAAGCATACGTGTTATATGTGACCGGTATATTTTGTATATATTGGTATATTTGATATAATATATAAATACTGCGTCTGTTCAATTCACTTGGTGCAATTATTTAAAATTTTAAAACTTAAAATAATGCGTATTATATTAGCTATGACATTAAAGTATCGGGATTTCATCCTGGTAAATGGGGGCACTGCTTCCACTCTTGTAGGCTACCTTTACGTGGTCGCAAATATTCGGTACGATTTAGAGCATTATTTATTTTTGCTGTATATACTCCTCCGCTTGGACGACGACAGTTCTCTGACAAAACTATTCACAAATCTTTCACCCAATCTTTTGTTGCGTTTATATATATATATATATATATATTATATAGTATAGGTACTATTGTATCCCTATGCAATACGTCTATGCCGGATTGTTGGCAATATCAATGAGCCAGTGAACAATAATAAGCGTGCGAAAATCAACGAAGCCTCGGAGAATTTTATCTGTTTAAAAAAAGCTATTCGCCAAAGTGAATTTCGGTCCCCGCAGAAATCTCCGCGAGTGTTTCAATCCGTTTCGCTGTTTGTTTTCCCTCATTCCGCGCGCCCCGGACTTTGTAATACATATATTATATATATAGGCCCCACTGCTGAGCTCAGCGCAAACAAGTATTCAGATTAACTTCAATAAAGAAAAATAAACACACACTTATATTATATATATATACGCTCTGACGGTACAGCCACGACACGAAGAGTAAATGTAACTATTTTTCATTTAATCCTCTTATTACATTAACATATAATTCAAATAAATTGAGTCTCAAAACTTTAAACAGTCGTGTTTACCCCAGATAACATTTTTTTGTTCGTCCTCTACAGATTACTGCAGCAGCGTGATCCCGCGAGAACAGTCTCTTGAACTTCTGGTCGGCGATCAACGACGAGCGCATTATAATATGCGTAATTTACGACATTTGCTTTGTTTGCAGGATTTTTCGACGCAAACTGCATAATGAAATAATGAATTCAATGTATAAATGCTGATAACTTAAAGGTCTCATTTATACTTCGTCTTATGTCTTAATGTGGTGCTCTGACGATATATTATGTATACTGCAGGTGGTACTGTGATATCGTCTCAATAACATAAATGTATTTTTTAATGTCGATCGTAGCTATTATAGCTAACCTACCTATCCCATATTATACACTCCTGCGAGTCTTCGTGATTTTTGTTTTTAATTAAAAGCTTATATTGTCTAATAATCAAAAATTTATCGGTGAAATTAAATTTTCATAATACATATACTATATTACCTATATAGTTTTCCATTTGAAAATTTAAAATCGACACTGCTGCAGGTGTTTAAGAAAAAAAAAATTAAACTTATTATATTACTTGTTATTATTATACGTATCATAGACTGCGCTGCCGAAAAACATAGAACGGTTTATGGTTAAAAGTATAAAAAATAATACTACTATCTTATATGGGTACCTATATAGTATTCAGAGATATCGACCGATCAACGTTTAAAAAAAAATTACTGTGGATACAACTTAATTTTGACACATAATAATATATAGGTATATAATATATATAATATATAATAGGTATATAATATATAGGTATGTACATTGGATTAATGTAGAGATAAACTCGATAAACGCACTCGATGTTGTAAGCAATGTTTGATACATTTATCAGTGATAATATTTTACAGTTTTACACATTTAGGTATAGCAGTACACACCATTGTTAACCGGTAGACTATCGATTATAAACGTACGTACTTAAATATCGAACTTATAATATAGTGTATTTTTATATACGGTGTGGTTACATTTTCAAATTCAATTATTAGGTTTCGCACTGTAGTGTGTTTTTAAAAATGGTGTTTAATATTGGTATAATAAATAAGGAAGTGTTGAACAACTTCGGGTTTCAATTTGTGAGCAAGTGCCAATAGGAACGTTTATTTAATATTTTATATATTACATTATAATATAGGCGTAGTACTTTAAAATTTTCTTTTGAGATTTAAATTGTTCTAATCAGAAAATAGTTTATTATTATTATCACACTTACACTTTTATTCGTTGAATAGGTATATTCCTACTGAAAAGTATATAATATATAATATACATATTATACTATAGTGATGTTATGTGTAAGTTCGTAAATTGTTTCAAATGTGTCCGAAAGTTGAACTCATATTTAATAAAAGAACAACCGTGGTACTTTTTTGCTTCGTATACTATCTGAAAGTCTAAACAATGAATATTAATTTCAGCATAAAATTATCATCCAAATGTAAAAATGCGTGCTCCAGCGAAATTGTTTTTTTTTTTTCATTGGTTTTTATGCTTATATTATTTTGCAGAATATACCGTTAAAAGTAATCGCTATTTTGTGAAGTATACATCTGATTTAATCATTTTTCATCTGAGTTGGTGAGTATAAATTCCATCAATTAATTCGTTTTTGATTTAATAAATAATTGTATATTTAAATTACTGATATAAGTATACACACTCAATATTATTGGTTATTGGTTCATAATTTCATATATCCATGTACATCTGTACATTTTTACATAATAATATAATATGTTAATTACAAACATACTAGTTTTTAGGTTGATTAAATATACAAAAGACATTCTTAAAAATGATCAATTATCATAAATAATTAATTTTTTTATTTTATTTTGTTCAGTATATACAAAAACTACATCTACACTTATACAGCTGCATGCTGCATATATTTACTGGTTGGATTTTTTATACAAACCTGACGTTATTTGTTAATTTTACAATAAGGCTGAATTCACCAAACAAATTAGATTATATTATACTGAATATAATAGTATACACTATAAAGAATATTTAAATTGTATTATTTGTTCGTGCTTGTATTCAATTTAAAATGGAAATTAAATGAAAAACAGAATAATATACAGGGAATATATTGAATATTATATTATATATTTATATACTATTTCTTAGTTATACTATTATATTAAGTTATATTTATTTATACTATTTCATTAATTATAATGTATTGTATTTCAAGAACCACAGGACACGAAAAGTGGGCGTTATAAACATATAGGACGGTCAATCTAATGAGAAACATATATATATATAATTATATATTTTTAGTAACATAGTTATTGACTATATATATTTCGAGAACATTTAATTAAAACGATAAACCTGCAGAGCACTTTAGTTTTTTTGGCTCCGATAATAAGACTGTAAGTGGATAATGTCCAATAAAGTTTTTGCACTTTCCGTCTCTCCGACTTGTGTGAACTCGAGCATGAAAATAAATGTATAGCTACATAAATAAATATACGATTGTGCCGAACCGAACAAAGGGTGATTTGTTGGTTATAAGTTATTACGAATCGTTTTTACTACAGAAACATTTCATCTAAAAAATTGATTGATGAATAAATAAATAATTTTGAATAAAAAATGCGTGTGACAAAGTTTTGATAATACAGTCTATGGCATAATAATCGGATTTAACGGATTGTTATAGTATTACATTATTTATTATGCGCAATAAATTAAATAGCTTAAAACGAAATGATTATACTGATATTTGTATTCGGACTGTTTGTTGTTATTTTGATTTTGGGTTTTACTGCAGCTTTGCCTTTGCTATATGATTGCATAAGAGAACTCATAACATAGGAACTTAAAAACAAATTTAAAATCATGAAACGAAAATAATAATATTGAATTGTTTTTTAAAATCATTAATTGTATATTTATTATTTTTTTTCTGCGCTTTTCTTCGTGATTCAATGACGTGCGTTAGCGTGTGTGTTATTACATATATTATTATATAATATTCTTCAAAGTTGCAATAATAAGAATCGGGTGACCTGGGCATCTACCACTTTATGACTGCGAAACGTGTCGCGCGTGTCATATTTTCCGAGTGGAAATATTTCGAAGACGTCTGGAAAAGACACTTTAGAAAAAAAAAAAGAAAAGATTTCGCGACTTTATTATCTCGTGTGCGCCTACACATACGGAAACGCACCGACATCTGAAAAAGCGTCGTCGATGCAGACGCAGCATATTAGTTTACAATAGTATGCGAACCGCATTCCCAGCTATAGATCGTCGCACGCGCATATCATAATTATCATTTTTTTCCATTTGTTTTTTGTCGGACGTCACACCGTTTCGGTGCAACGAAACGTGCGTTTATCTATACCTACCTAGCTGAACACTATCGCGTTCGCCTGCAACACTATCGTAGTTGCACTCATATTGCGTATATTTTTTTTTATTAATATTTATTATTTCAAGTCATAGTAACACAACCAAAGTATGTACGACGCGTTTACCGGCGTCCGCGAAATTCGAATTTTTTCCCAAATGAACGCACTTCTCAAAATCCATAGTCGAGTGCTTACACTCGTAATTAACCCGTCAAGTCCCACTCGAAGCTTAAGTTACTTTACGATTTTAAGCCGAGTGACACTCGAGCCTCATTTAAACTTCACATTGAAGGCAACACACTCGCGCGCTGCACAGGACTTAACACGTGTATATAAGTGTATTTCCGGACAGTCATAAACGTGAAGACGTATTGTATTATTTTCGTTTTTATAATACACACCTATACACTCATTACGATTTAACATTTTCGTTGTGTTCATACACACATACACACATAAATAATATATACCACCTAAATATATGCTCGCATTATATTATATTATGTTAAGTCGCTCTCGTAAAGATAAACTCTTTGTTTCGAATAAAATAACCACCGACGACGCATGTATACATATTATATTAGGTAGGTAGTAGTGTTTATGATGTATAGTATAGTTGTCTTTGTTGAATTTTTATACTCAACTGCAGCAGTCACTTCACCGTTTTCTAAACCGCTGCAGCGGGAGGTATCGAAGACATTAATTTTATCTTTCGACAGACTTTCTATGCGCACACAATACACAAGCCAGCCCCCCTTTTTTTGTTGATGAAATTCTACATACGTGCCGTGGTATTTTATATTTACATTTTTCTTTTGGTTTTATTTTTTCGAGTAACACATATTTCGAGTGTGTTTGTATAATAAATAGTATCTAAACACAAGTTTCATAATAATATTACTTAGGTGCAATCAACTGAAATCCACCGTAAAAATCTATTCAAAACTAAAAAACCAATAACTGTGTTATAATTGGCAGTGTGTGTAAAAATAATATTTAATGACATTGCAGTATGGGTGAAGTATACCTAATAAATAAAAGTTGGCAATGGCGACGAACGTTTTTCACCAGTCGTTTCGAAGGGATGTGGTCCGCTCGCATCGTGTAAATTTGTTCATGCCAATATTTAGTACTTTTTATACGTAATTGTTATAGTATGGCAATTTGTATAACTATTTGAATAATGTGTGTCATTTGTAACACCCCTCCCCCTTGTGTACATTTCAACTACGTACTAATTGTGAATTAAATATTATAGGTATTACAATTATTATAGCATTCATACATTTTTTTAATTTATGAGTGAAGTGGGAAAGCTGTTGCGACGGCGCGTGTTTAGTCATTACGGTCGACCAGCAGCTGATGTCGGAGATTAATAATAATAATAATTATTATTTATTGTTATTTTATAGGACAAGGAGCAGGATTTATTATTTCAGAGAGGTCACTATTGCGTTCAAATCGGTGACCGATAAAATCCACAATTCAAACACTTATAGTTTCTATTACGGGATACGCAGACGAAACAAAAATCGTAATTTAGATTAAATACTGCAATAATATGGTGGGTAGGTATAAGTTAATTCTTCAATCTAAAATATATTAATATTATTTATACAATGAGGAAATGTGTGAATATACAGACACTTACAACATACAGTTCTTAATACTTATATATAGTATGTACAAATAGAGCTACAATATCGATATATAATTTAATTGACAATTATTGTTTATAAGCAACGAAATTAGCAGAGAGTTAAAAAAAAGGTTCAAAAAAGGTCTACTCTCCAAATTATATGCATGTTTTTTTTCCTGCTCAAATATCTTTATGCGATTTTCAAGAATACCGTAGTATACCTACCTATGAGTTTCACCTATATATATATATCTGTTTTTATATGTTTATCATTTATTAGAGAGATACTTCAAGCAAAAACGCTACCTAAATAATTATCGTGTAAATGGTTAAATCTGCATATTACTCGTGGGATTCAACAGCTAGTTTATCGTCGCGTTTATTCAATTGTGGCGGCGAAGTTGGCCGCCCTGATGGTTGGTAAATACACTAATGATCGAAGTATCGAAAGTTTATGGTTAACCTCAGATTGAAAACGATTAAGGAAACACTGGTCACGAATAAAATACTCATTAGATAGGCGCCCACACTGCTGTATAGGTATATCGTAAGACGCCGTATAATACTACCTATACGATAACCAGAGTATTGCAGTGGCGGAAAGAAACAAATAAAAATGATAATAAATTTACCATTCGTTTTTTAAAATTTCTGTAATAAATATAATATGTTTTGCGGAGAAATAGAACGGTTTAAAATAACGATGATTTATTTTTTAATATTTTATCTCACCAGTAGGTAAGTACATAATATTTGACGGTACCATATTCCACTATACCATATCTAGGTGTAAAACGCTTTCAATATACACCTATGTAGGTAGGGTACTCGTATTATCGTTATTCATTGCGGTAGAACATAATACGTTGCGTTGGTAGAACGTATAATATTTTTGTTCGGTATATAGACCACCGACATCGCAGCAGGGAGATGGCCAGAAAGAACATAATGTAATATTATAATTATGACGTGTATTTAATAATTTTCACCACTGCTCGTATCAAACGTTATCGACAGACCGCAAAAACAGTATGCGAACACAGTAACGCTCAAGACTTAAACAAGAAATATACAAGATCAATAGTAATATTATATTGTAGGTTTAGGTATACAAATATGAGTGTGTGTGTGTGCATAGGTATTTGATAGGCACATGAAATTACTATCTCGATCGCGTTTCGAACGGACGACGGCCAACGAGAAGGGGCAATAAAAATATTAATTACGATAAATTGTGATATAATGCGTAACACAAAAATATGATATAAATATATAATACTAAACAACATTACACAATCCAGCCATCGTCGTCGTCGCGTACCACGCGGATTTTTTTTCGACGGTTATCTCGCGGAGTCCTCAGCCCAGTGGTCGCGGACCACGAGGCATGAAGCGCGCGCGCCGTGTACCTACCTAGTACCTACCTGCGAGGATAATAATTACTATACACGTTGGTTCGTTGTTGGCCCGCGCGTCCTTTTTCCCGTCCGCCCCGGCAGTCGTCCTGACACAGTCGGATGAATCTCGTCCAAGGTCACGTGTGTGTACATACAGCGAGGACAACCATAATAATATTATAACATATCTGGTTGGAACGCTCTGTATGCACTCGCATACATACACACACGCTCGGTACTCGGACAAGCACGGTCGGTAGGTATAATAGTATGCTATACTCTCATATTGTATTATTATTATTATTATTATTATTATTATTTCTGTAGTGTCTTCGTCCCCCGCAGCGATCGCATTGAAAAACGTAAAAATATAAAATCTTCTGTATTAGGTTTAGGTACATCGTACATAATATAATATAATATGTTGTACAATATAATACACACACATACACATCACCGAATAACATAATATAATATATTTTCAGCCCCACACACACACACACACCACCGCACGTATACCTATACCGTGGTACCTATGCGTTTCGGCTCCCAGATAATCTTCTCCGGACGATCTGCGATGCGTACCTTTTTGGTCTTTAACCTCAGCCGACGGATACAGTCGACACCGTTTTAATACTCGACCCGCAGAGCATCAGTGCACACAATACAAAGATATAATCTACAGCCGAATAGTGTTATATTTTTTGTTTGAAAACGTTTCGTTGGACACAAAATCTCTACACACACATAATATTATATACTTATAATATTGTTTCGTTTCGATCGGTGGCGGTAGTGACGGCGGCCTTAGGTTGGGTTACAGTTGCTTATATTCCGTAGACAGTAGACACCATCAATATATTAATATGGCGTCAACATTCATACAGCAATATTGTTATCGAAAAATACCGAGAAAAATAGAAAATGTGCACTCGCGATATTTGAATTTTTGTACGGCACGTGATTTGTCCTAAACGTTTGTAGAAAAAATAATTTTTCCCGCGGACGATATTGTATAGAAAAGTGCGCGCGTGTTCTCTTCAAAGGATCAGAAATAAAATAAATATGATTTTTCGCGGAAAGCGAGAGTGTTTCTGGTGGTTTAATGAATAATAAATATATATATAATATATTTTCATTAAATTATATTTTTTTTCACTGTTTGCATTTTGTATGCATATATACAAAACATGATAAAATAATAAAATGGGTTTATAAAAGACTAAATTTCGTTTCTCTTCTGCGATTGTTAAGCGCCCGTCTTATAAATATTAACTTTTGTTCTTTTCAACGAATGCTTAAATAACATTTGTGACATTATTAAAATGTAAAATTTGCATATAAAATTATTTATTTTTTCCATTTTAAGATAAATTCAAGGTTTTCACGAGTACAATTATCTCTCTACCTACACATGCTCGTATTTTTTGTTGAGAAAAAAATGTAAAATCGATATTTGATTACGTAAAAAAATACGTATAAATATAATTTAATATATATTTACGACTCCATAGAGAATACGAAAAACTAAATCTGACAACAGACTTCACCTGCGCAGACAATTAACCTTGTTTTGACGTGTATTACATATTATTAAAATTTATCGCGTGCGTTAGTAGATCGTATTTACTCACAACGAACGAAAAAATAAATGATTTGGGATTATTATATTCTTACAGGATTTAACGTCAAAAAACCATCAACACGTTTCATATTAGATAATTTAATAATGAGCCACCAATAATAAAAAAATAACCAGAATTTTTCAAAGCTGAGGGAGGGGCGGAAATCAAATCAAGAAATGTATTTCCATCAGGTACATTTTATTTACTATTTTTACTTTTTTTTATATTGATGGACACTCTGCTGCTATAGCGTTCATGATTTTAAAGTTTTTTGTCCCACATGACAGCTATACATTATAATAATATGATTACAGTCTCTACGTAGCAATTTCAACGCGAGAAAAAATTGATTCTAAAAGTGCGTGTTTAGTTTGCGAATGCTATAGCAGCCGTGTCCATCGAAAAATGTCACAATGTAAAATATATCATCAATTGCTATTTATAAACAAAGTTGATAACTAAAAAGAATTTTAAATTTACTAATTTTTCTCTGCCAACAAAGTTACAGGAACCTATTATACTGCTATACTGCTGCGAAGGATCCTACCACCCGCAAGGTGTCTTAGACCCGGAGTCACACCGAAGTCGTTTTACTGCATGGTGTATAATTTACTGTATTTCTGTATTACTGTATACCGTTTAGTAATAACTACAGCAATGAATGCTACATAAATATATTTTGAAATCGAACCGAAACAAATTGATGTAATGTTGAACCGTCGACGACTCTCTTCGGTTGATCTCGGGACGAACAGGATTTCTGTGAATACACCACACAATGCGCTGCAAGGACTACGCCATTATTGTTATATTAGTACCTACATCACATAATATACACAGGCTATATAATATGTGCGTTTCGTGCTCTTTGTGTCGAATTGACAGCCCTTAACGGATTTTTCTCATCGAGCACCACCGCTAGCAGTAGCAGCAGTGTGTGTTTGTCGAAGATTTCTCGTAAGTAGGTATATATAAATAAATGCCTGTTATTTTCTCTTTTGATATTCACCTTGTGCAGAGTTGTGATTTTTCAATAATGGTGTACGTTATTATGTCAATTTAATATGGAATACGAACGTCATAGGTACATTGTGTACAATATCGGAAACGACCTCGAGGACAGTATTACATTATACCTCTGCACCATGTGCCTATATATACCGAGGGCTAATAATAAAATGTTATATAATATAAATATATATTGGTTTTACATATTAAATTGGGAACCCCTTATAATAACCGATTGATTTCGAAGCCCGACACGACGCAATAATATAACGCGAGACTTGGAAACTCGACTAAACTCGGATCAAATTATTGGATTACTATTGTACAATGTCCGGGAAATACTATTCCATTCAACATTTCTCTTGAACGAATGCGGGTATTATTTTATTATTATTATTATTATTTTGTGTACGAGATGAGATGGAATGAAAAGCCCACACTTATATCCTCCAATTGATAGTATAACACTAATAATAAAGGAAATCCATGTTGAAAAATATTTGTAGTATATTTGAAAAGGGATCACATTATTATATAATAATATACATATAAAACACTTTTAACTAAAACATTGAAGAAACATTGCACTCACTAGATCGATTCAGCTTCAGAATACTTCTGGTTCTATTGAACGTTTGAGAATCGTTGCTGCTCTATAATGTAATAATAGTCACTTCACTGTGATGACTTATAAACGTAATAAATATAATAAATACAGATACAACATGCAATTTTTAATTAAAATTGCGATTGGGGATATCTGTAGCTGAATCTATTAAAAATACGAAGTAGACCACGCATCAATTTATGAGCGTAATTTATATTTACTTTTACTACTCGTATAATAGTAATTGAGTATACCAGACTTTATGAACCCATTACAAATATAAGATACCGACATCATACTGGTAAGTGATATTACCTATCTATTTTGCATCGCGTGTATTTATATTATATATTACCTATATTAGATGAATATAATATCTACAAACCACGGACTGTAAATCGTGCGGGGTTTTCGATAAAAATGCGCGTCGTGGCATCGTACTTTATTAGATTCGTCTAGACTTTTTATGTGCACGACGTTTTATAATCTAAATGAAAATTTAACGATAATGGATAAAAAATAAAGTAAAAGCTCGAGCCATACTGTTTGTAATGCATTTAGTTCGATTATTGCATATTGTGCATTACCTATATATCCTAGTTTCTAGAGACGTATAATATTATAATTTGTATTGAGTGATACATTTTTCACTGTATATGTAGGTATATAAATGTAGTTCGGACAAGTTACGTCAAATATCGTTGAATCTTTTCAATTTAAACAAATGGTCTGAACATTATTTATCAAGATTATTTTTACATATAATATACCTATGTATATACATATATTATATAATATATATATAAGATAAGATCCATCCGTGCTGTAAATAATATAAAACATAAAAAGCGCTAAAATAATAAAACATGCTTATTAGGTACTTTCTGTTAAATTCATTTACTATCATTATATATTGTGAAATAAAAAACACGCAAGTTTCCGTTTTTACCTATATATCCCGATGCAAAACAGTTATGCAGTTATATCTGAAAACAATATTTATAGTTATAATTAAAAATACAAAATAAATACATATTTGTCTTATACGCCTAGTTATTTGTAGGTACCTAACCTAACCTAACCTACCTTTAATCATCATATTGACACGTTGCGTTCCAGATACCGAAATTACTATTTTTCCACTCTTTTATATTAAGTAATATAATCTGCGTCTAGTTATTTCGGACAAAATGTATAATAGTTTACAATGATGCAAAATGCCCCATTTCTGTGAAATAAGTAAAAAATAATAGAATAATAGAATAGCATTTACCATTGAGCACAACCTTAATCCATATATATAACTACGTGAGGACTAATTATTTATGTATTATAATAATTTTTGTTAACTGGGTTATTGACATTAATGAAATTGCTTTTAATGAAAAGGTCACTTTATGATTTGTAGAATTCAACTATACACACACTGACTACACAATTTCGAGGAACTTTGAAAACTTGCCCATAATAGCGGAAACGGGGCGCGGATCTGCAGCTACCAATTATTCTTACCAGATATTTTAACAGCCCCGAAATTGGAATATTAAAAACTTTTTTATCTTCGGTTTCTAAAATATTTAATATTTATAAGTACCTAGTTAGTATAAAAATATAATATATAATATCATGCAATAAAAATGGGAGACGGCATATTTTTATATTACGTGAGATACGGTACCGAACGTCGATTACATATTTTTATTTTTATTATTATTATTATATGATGCTGCGCCTTCGCCCAAAACCGACCGGCAGTGTATTACGACATAATATACGCTCGTCGATTACCGCATACCATCAACGGCCCTTTATTGTCCCCGAGTGCATATTATATATTTTACGTATTATAATAATCGCCGCACATATTTATATCTATTTTCGAGATAAATTTCTGGAACCCGCGAGCCTCGTCCGGCACAGCGATGGTCTGAAATGTCAAAAGTTTAAATAATAATAACGTAAAATAACTCATCGATAACGACCTATAAATGTATACTTTATTATACCATGTAAATATAACGTATATAGTGGACATAAAGCAGATGGAAATTTATGATTGTGGGGCTGATTTCCAACTAGGGGGCTGAGCCCTTCGCGTCCACCGCTTCGCGCCCACGACCACCGGACGATGGCTTCTTAAATAATTGTGAATGGCGCTGATGAGTTATTTCGTATAATATATGCAAATAATATTTAGATCGTCAATATAATGATGAAAATCTGTCATTGACGGACGTGTCCTTGACAACATCAATAACAATGCCTAATTTGTTCGGGCAATTACATAATTTGGAGTAGTTATACCATCAATTGCATTGATCAAAAACGTCTTATAGGAAGTATCGAAACTAATTCGATTGATAGTATTAATAGCTAGCTATAACATGCTTAACGACCAAACCTTTGAGCAATTATTTTACAACATTGGCTTAGACTTCTAAACTTCTTCACGTTTCGTCATTATTCCTAATTAAAAACACTATGTAGCGTTTCAATTATATTAAAATCTTAAAAAGCCCAAACTATACTGACGTCCAAACAAAAAATAAATAAATATATATATACATATATTATATAAGATTCTCGATGAATAATGCATGATGGTATGTGTCCCATTTGTCTCCGACGACGGTTATTGTTTTCGTCTTATTATTATTTTTTTTCCCCATTTCGATTTACATCTTAACGTTTCATCCGTGAACGAGGTCGGGCTTCGCCGAAAAAAATGTACATATAAGTGTACGTATATATGTGTACGCATATTATACAAGTACATTAAAGTCGCGATGGTCTCGTATATAAAATAAAATAATAGCGGGCAGTGCTCTGCTATGCAATATACTCTGAGTATGACGTATAATATATTACATTATTACAATATAATATGTGCTGTGTACATGTATAATATTGTCGTAGATATTTATTTTTTTATGCGTTTTCCCGAGGTCATTATTTCGTCCAGGAGAAGAGAAAAGAACTTCAAAATACGACGGTCAGACGGTACTTTAAATATAAAGAAAAGGACGAATTTAATATTTACAAACATGAAAGAACGTCGATATCGTTTTGTGAACGTTGTGGCGCACGTCCGCGAACTTAGCGGCGTACACGTACATGTAACAGACTTAAATTAAACCTATCTGACAATTTTGTTGGATATTATTGATGGAATGTTAGGCACAATGTGTTGCATGGTCGTTAAAAAGTTATGAGCAATTTCCTAAAAAGTTCACACCAACGCGGCCAATATAGGTACGTGTGTTAATGTTACGGTTTGTTATGGTCATTGACCATTGTTGGAAACTGTTGGAAATGCCCTAACTTTTGTTAAAATTTTTGAAAAAGAATCGCTATCTTCATAGATTGTTAACTTTTTGCATATTTTTAAATGTATTAAAAACAAAAATAATTAATTGTACATAAAGTGTTTTAATATTATATTGGCGTTGCTTATTCAAACATTCATGTAAAATGCACCGGGATCCAACAAACGACCTTTCCAAGAATGTCCAACAAAATTGTTGGATGGATCGAATTCTGCAGGTTGTTACATGCGTACCACCGAGTTCACGGACGTTCGTGGCGTGTGTCCTCTCGGGCGATCGTATATATACGAGACACGGCGCGCAGAAAAATATTATTAATTGTGTTCACATTTTTCGTGAAATATTTCATCCGGAAATTCATATGTTATAATATTTACGCGGAAAATCTCACTCACCGTGATGGTCTCCGATAGTGATATTTATGCTCCATAAATACTATACATGGATACATAAGACGGTGCCCCGTCACTCTATATCTGAAACGAGTTTGTCGGAGCTCTCATTCCCGCTGTATATTATTATATAATACGTCCTAGACAACATCCATTCAAGTGATTAATGAATGGACTTCCGTTCCTCATCGGCGGAAAACGTATATTATGTAAACGGCGCAGAGGTAGGTACCTTATATTATACTTGTAGTACGATATAGACGGCGCACGACGAAACATAAAAAGCGCACGGTTGTATATCATAATAAATAATAATATTATCCGCATCGTCGGCCGATAGTTTTTCTTCGTCAACTTTACAGACTTACAGTATTGTTGTTACGATTACAGAGAAAAAAAATAAACCCCAATATTATATTTTATATGCTTACATAATATATTATTTATTATTTTTTCGGTTAAGGAATCGCTCAAAAAGTTTTCTTTAGTCTTACATGTTATACGTGCGTGTATGGGTTGAACCGTGCGGCGGACGATACTCGAGACAAGTCATTTTCAGAATAAATAAGTGGTTTTCCAGAAAAATATGAAATATGTACCACAGTACCACGTAAGTACGACCACTTTTGAGGAGATCGATAATTTATTATGTTTTATTGTAGGTACCTATAGTAAATAATAATAATTGAAAGTTAAAATAGTTAGCAAATTTTTTTTTCACAATTATTTATAAAATATTCCAAGATATATGCCATAAAAAATTAAATATTCTCTTGCCCCTGATATACTCTCAAATATGCAACAAAAACTTTTTCCATGAACTCCGTGTCGTCTTTATTCTTCACTCCCATGAAACGGCATACAACATTTAAAGGCACTCAATGATCAATGCACATTATGTAAAAATCAAGAAAAACTCTAGGTCACTGTAGGTAGAGTAGTTATTAAGTAGGTACATTTCTGATTATTATAAGAATATTGGTGATGAGCTGTTACTGTGATATGGTGTTTTAATTTTTCGAAAACACAAATATGAAGATATAGTTCTCATTGTTTCAAAATTCATTATTTTTGTGTTTTTCAAACTTGAATAACTTTTTTCTTAGTTCTGATATCGAAAAAATTAAAACAGCGTTGTACAGTTAATGTTCTGCTCTTTAAAGTGTGAAATTTAGACTTAGCTTGGACTACAGCCTGATTGGTTCTTAGTGTTCTTACCCTCGCAAAACAGTTTTTGGTATGTCTTATATTTGTAAGACGGAGAAAAGACAATATGAGGTTGTAGCGTCCTCTTAATACCTAATAATAATAATAATAATTAATATTACAATACGATGGTCGTTTATTATGGTATAATATTATTATCTTTATGACTGTGTGATGATGATGATGATCGTGTGGTAGGGAGGTGGTGCTGAGAGTCGCTACTCGCTAGTCATTAAATTTGATAACGCGACTGGTTGCCCGCCGAGTCAAGGTCGTCGCCATCTGACCGATCTGATCTACTCCCACGCGCACGACTAAAGGTAGGTAAATAATAATATTATTATTGTACATACTTGGAAGTTTGGAGCTCAATGTATAATATCCATATAAATATATAATTATTATTAATGTTATAGATTTATAATAACAATATGATGAGTAAGGTACGCCCGTGTAGTATCGAGCTGACTATTATTACAATATACCTACGATTCCCGTGTCCCTTAACAATTTTCTTCGGGTGCCGTTTGACAAAAATCGAATTTTATTGTAAATCAATTTCGATTGTTGTAAAAATAATATTATAAGCAGTAAAACAACAACCGAAAATCTTCGGTTAAATCGTCTAAATATTTTGAAAATGTCATTACTGAATAAATATGTATTGTATAATATATAGTAAATGATACGTGGTGACGAACATTTTAAAGTCGCTAAGAATAATATCTTTTGAAATACAACAGATCGACCAACTCGTAAACTTTCCGTTTAAACATCCAAATCATAGGGCATGCCTGCACCCCCATTTTGATTTTTGATTTCAAACCCGGGGACGAACGTTTGCGCTTGGATAGGCGCAGGTTAGTGATTTTTATCACTCCATCTCTTTAAAAATTATTCACGTTTCGTATAGGGTTGCAGGTTGAAATAAGTTTCTTTCGTTTATGGTTCGTTAGTGCTGTTAGTGTATTTCATTCGTCGTTAGTGCTCCATCCTTTAAAAATGTATTTGAATTTCGTACAGGGGAGGGGGTCACTAAAGATATGCTAACTTCGATTTCGAATTTGAATCTAAAAATGTTTTACGCTTGTTTACGCTTCGTCAGTACTCTACTCCTTCAAAAGTTATTAAATAGGTACAAGATAAGATACAAAAAAGGTTAGGTTAGGTTACTAACCACTCAGTTAGTAAATATTATATACTACGAGATACAATAATTATTATTGTATTTGGAATAGGTGCTTGTTTGCCAGTGGTCGACTGGCCCGGGTGGAGAGTGGGTGAAATTCACCGAGGCCGCAGCCGTGAGAGGTCTTTTTAATAAAAAAAAAATATTAGATCATAATTTTATAATTAACTATTGAAAATTTGATAATTTACAACTATAAAAAATAATACTATGATAGATTCGCTGTGAATGTTTCATGTTTACGTAATATAAATACAATCTTGAGGCACGAATATTTTTAAATTTTTAGAAAAATAATATATTTAGCGTTCTTTTGAACCACTAAAATCTTCTCCAGCTATACTTCCAGTCCACCACTGGTATATGCTTTTCGATTATTGTTCTATTCCCTGATGATTACTACGAATATATGTCATATCGTTCCGTGCGTGTTATTTCGATCGTTTCGTATTATTATTATTATTATTATAATAATACGCTAAAAACATTTATTAGGTACCTACATAATATACACACAAATCAACACACACAAACCTTAAGTGTTTTACGCCAATAAATGTTTTATGGTCGCTTCAAAATTTGATCTATCGTTCCGTTCGATTGAACGGATCGATCTATGCGTGCTGTCGACACGTTGTCCGTCAAAATTGGAGCGCACGACCGTCAGCCGTATGCGCACGCGCTCTGTACAACTATGGCCGATAGAGTGACATATATGTACAAGCTGATACGTCTGATTGATTTATTCTGTTTTTCGGCATATTAAGTTTGTGCGGGTCATTCGCTTTTCGATTGATTATTGTTTATATTAGCCTATATTGTGCTCCTATACAGTATAGGTAAGTTCATGCGCTGTCGTTCGCCACAACACATCTGCGTAATGTACAGTACCAGTAGACAAGAATTTAATAAAAGGGAGTTCATCATGGTAAAAAATAAAATATTTTAAAATTATTCTGGTAGTTTAAAATGTTTGTAAGGGGGGGGGGAGGGAGAGGTTATACCCTGTTAACATAGTGCTATGTAATTTAACCATATGCCTTTTTATAAAATGTATTCGATCATATTATTGATGACCCGTGTGTTCGGGTATTTGTCGCCCAGCCTATTACTTTACAAAATGTATATTTTGGTACGCGACGGTGAAATATTCGCATTATGCGATTATTGGAGAATCCTTAGTTATTTTAACTGCTGCAAACACTGTATCTTATTTCGAAAATTACTGGATAATTTGTTTTCGATATTTTCTCGTATTTTAAAACAACCCAGCATTTCACATTACCTCGTTATTTTCATTCTTCTAATATTATGTTTGATGATGTCACCATCGACTTTGGATTTAATCGGCAACTCACACTTTTGACGTAGTCGTAATATCGGTAGTCATGACTACCGCACGATTAATGATATTGTACGCAATGGGTATATGATGATTACAGTTTGACCACTTTTGTCCATATACCTAACGAGTGGAGTGATGATTTTTTTCCACATGTTGTTTTGTATAATTTCCATTTGACATGACGTGTTAAACTTAAACACGTAATAGTTAATCAATATTCATTGTGTACGTTTAACCCAAATAGATACGTAGCAGTATATAATATTATATAATAAATTATGTTTGTATATTATAATATATAAGTAGGTATACCAATATACAATAGCTACAATAATAATGTATCGCTGCGAGAGTAAAACAAACATTTTTCCAATTATATTATTATTTTAATGAACGCCATTAATCTTCCATGTACCGGACGTGGGAGTATAATAAATACTTATAATGCCTATAAAGCGATACATAACTGAAACAATAATATTATTATACTCGATCGCAGACTGCAGTGTATAGTATACATTATTGGCGCGTTGCACTCGTGTTCATACGGAGTGATTCATGTTTACTTTAAGACACCCATCATAAAATACTCATTATATGCATCACTCTGTATAGTCGAGAAACTGCAGCATGCATAATATGAATACGCCATCCGAGTATCGCTGTTATTGGTCTGCAGTTTAAGAGTGGTTTCTGTAGCTGCAGTCGTCACGCAGTCGGATACCTCTATATAATAATATACAAAACGCGTAGATGCATATAGGTACCTACAGGTGGTATATAACATGTGCAATATATATATACGATACATTATTGTATTAATTATGGTGTACCATATTACGACCGATTAAACGGTACCGTGGTAAACGGGCTCTGTGTGTATCGTGATAACGCGTGTGTGTATATATATATATATTATATAATATATAGGTACGACACGTTAAAAGTCTTTATAATATTAATAAGAATAATAATCATATTATTATTATGTACATCGCTCGCCGTTACCCACCGAGAATCGTGCTCCACGACTGTGCGATTGAGATCTCTGATCGTTTTCCAACTGCACCGTACATTACAATACGTAGGCATACACACGTGCATATGCATTATATATTTTATTTATATAATAAACAGTATGATTTTTTGAACTGTTACAATACTCGTTATCACGAAAAGTGACAATTTTATGAAGTCGCATAAACAATAAGCTTTTAACAAATGTGTTACTTTTTTTTTTTACATAATAGCATACGTTTTGATTTCACGATCCAATCAAATTACTTTTCTGAGAATTTTGATGTACACAACAATCGAATTCAGGACGAGTAGTTAATTAGTTATAATAGTGTTTATACTTTATAGTCACTAGTTGAATACCAAGTTAGGTAATCTTCAAAATTCAATTTTTATACATTTAAATGCTATTGTTGTAACCTATGGAGCACATGATATAATACCGATTGGGTATCAGCTTAGAAAAAATGTTTTTAAAAACCAAAAAAAAAAAGAAAAAAGTAATTTCAAAATGTTATCTCAATAGAAATTTAACTCCGTATGTACCAATCGTTGTCACCAACTGTTCTACTGACTACGATATTATCGTTGACATCGTTGTCGGTACAATTAATGGTTGTAGCCATAATCATAATGCAATCGGCTGCAATAACAATAATTTCATGTCACATACATTATATTTTATTATACGCGTTTCGTACTCTCTTAAGGCACATCATAAACTAGCTCTCGAATAGTATTATTATGTATATACGGCACGATGGAAGCTCGACTTGGAGTACCGCCGCGTGCAACAGTCGTTGAACCCTACATCGCACGTAGTAGTATTATGTATATAATATTATACGATCTGTTTGATTTCGTGTGGTTTTCGAGAGTAATGGGTAATATGCGTTGTTTTTTTTTCTAAATAAAAATATATTTTAACTCGCGTTATTCGTATTCATCGCGCGTATATAATATTATATGCATGCGTACACTAGATCTTCAGATATTTATCAGCCGCCGTCGTAAATAAACATAACAACTTTGTTAAACGATAAGTATCATGGGAGTATTTTGTTCTCGCGCGCAGATTGTTAACCACAGTCGAAACGTTTACCATTACCGCGGTGCTGGGAAATAGTCCGCCGAGGACAATAAACGCATAATATATATAATAAAATATGCGTTAAAAGAACAGCAAAACCACCAAAACAAAGCCGTACCGAAATCGTCTCTTTGGTAGTTCGGTCGTCGACGTATAGTACGTAACATACCTGTCTATATAATCAGTGGCGGCGCCAGGGGGGGCCTGGGCGGGCCACGGCCCCCTCTAAATTTGTCTTGGCCACCCCTTGGCCCCCCTAACCACAAGAGAAAAAAAATTATTTAAAAGAACAGATTATAAATCGAAATATCGAATAATTGTGGTTATAAATTATTATTATTATAAGACCGTATGATGCCTGTCTGCACGGCTATATAATATTATATCCGCGAGCCGTGCCTATCTGTGACATAATGTCATTTGTCAACGATTTAATATTTTATTGACAATGAGTATTATTATTTTTGTCTACGTTCTACGTTTACATTTTACAATTTTACAGTGCATAATACAGTTTAATCGGTTTAATGTTATCTATACCATGTCGAATATGAAAAACGGGAAAAACCCAATAATAATACAATTTAAAAGACGCGTAGTTAAACAACAAAGATTATCATTATACTTACGTACACGTAAAGGATATCATCTTAAACGTTGTATAATTTTTAACTTAATAATGTCCAAACGAAAAATAAATGACTTTTTTGCATCAGTAATAAATAAAAAACAAACTAATGATTCTGATTCAATTTTGTCACAAAAAAGCAAGTAAGAGATTTTAATTTCAATTATTATTTTAGAATAATAAATTAGAGTATATAATTTATTTGTTTTATATTATTTTTTTTAATTTAGTGACTTTGGTGAACTCATTAGTGAAGATAGTGAAGAAGAAAATGTTGGTAGTTTAAACAGGTACCTATATAATTAAATTTAATATCTATTTAAAAAAAATATGTGTATATTTTTCATTCACCAACCTAATCATAAATATTCCATTTTGATTTTAGTAACAGTTCCAGTGATGAATCTACAGATAATCAAAATGTGTTTGAGGCAAATTCAATAATAACTCCTACACATGTAGTTACGCCACTCAATGTTCGTACAGCTCCTGGTCCCAAAGATATTTCACAGACTATAGATGAAGGACCAACCCAGCCAAAACTAAAATATTACCCAAAGACCATTTATGGAACTGGACATTCTAGCCGAGTAAGAGGTTTTCAAGTAGGTTGGTTTGACCAGTTTAAATGGTTGGAATATAGTAAATTAGAATATAGGAATATAGTAATTTTTTTATTTAAATATAAATGTTTTAACTTAAAAACAAATGTAATTTGTGTATTACCTATATTATAATAAAGTACCTACTCATTGTTTATGTAAGTTTGTTGAAAATGTTATCTAATGTTTAAGTGTGTAAATATTAAATAATATACCTATACCTATATGATATTTATTATCAATTAAAATGAAAACCAATAATTATATGAAAACTTAGTATATGCAACACAGTATTTACAATAGATAGTGTGTAAGCCCTCTACCCTATACTGAGCCTATGAATGGGAAAAAGACAACGAATTGGGACTTTTTTGGCCCTACCAAATTTTCAAAGGCCACCAATGGGCCCCCCCAAGATAAAATTCCTGGCGCCGCCACTGTATATAATAAAAGTGTTTTATATATTGTACGCCGACAACCGAATAACGGCGAACCTCTATTACAATGCGATGCGTGCAGACGTATATGGACATATATGTATATTGCATGGTATTAAGCCATTTTCGGGCCATCTAGGTGGAGTAATGCTGGATGACAACCCTTCTCCTCCCTAATCAGGAAAGGTGGCTGTACGTGTATAGATTATATACAGGTACTATATAGTATTATATCGGGTATATATATATATACCGAATCAATTATGAAGGACTTCATTATTATTGTACTATTCTGTTTAGTAAGTATAAGTAGTTATTTGTTGTCTCCACAACAAGCCTAGCTTACGGAGCCAATCATTTATGTATTTAATATTTTAATGTCATATTTTAATAAGTATAAATATTTGTATGAAATACATGTATCGGATGTATATGTATACAGCTCAATTTTAAATGAAAATAAATAAATATATATATAAGTCAATAATAATTTATAAAATAATCAACCAAAACTTGTTTTTCTATAACACCGATAAAACACTACTTATCTCCCACCTATAAGTTGATAGATCAAAATATTTAATATTTAATTAATAAACCGTCAATATATTACAAATACATTGAATAGGTATAGTTGTACTTTTGTAGCATGACATTCCACGGGAATTTACTAAGGGGGGGGGGATAAAATAAATTCATTTTTCGGTTTTTAGTTTCACTACATATCCGACAAGTGATAAACTATAAAGTATAGTTTGTGACATGCTTTCTTAAATATATATTTAGATAGGGTATTTATATCTATATAAATGATGTATTCTATATTTCATAATGGTTAAGATAATTGACCCAGAAAAATCCAAGTGAGGAAAACAGCCCCTACTGTGGACAGGGATCTATGCCCTGCAGGTAACCGTGGTTAAAATATAGAATACTGGAGACTAAATACAAAGGTATAATAGTGATGCAATGGTACTGATACAATGTCACATTGTTAATTTATTATTTTAAAAATTATAATCATTATTAATTAATATTTGGGCACCCTGGGGAAAATACCTGATAATATATTATTTAATATTGGCCACTTTTAAGTACCTAATACCAACCTAATAAAGTTTGGACACCGTTGCCTTATTTTCATCGGTTTTAATATATATGAGGAGCTCTATAGCGTAGCTATAAATTCGGACGGTATAATTACGTCACGATTTTCGTTTTGTCTTCTTTGTTCTTAGTCACTATATATTTTTTTAATGGCCTTTTCGGGTCACCTTACTCGCGGTGTTTACAGGTTTTTCGCGTTTACACGGCGAACGCATATTATATTATTTACCATTTCGACTTGCTGCAGTGTATATTATGTATTATTTAGGTCAACCAAAGATCGTAAACCGAAATATCGGTTAGGTAAATATCGTGCTTTGTTCAAATGCTTTCAAAATTACTGACGGCAAACCGGAAGCCCATATCCATAGGCTCTTCAGTCTCAGTTCAAATGTTTGATATAAATATACATACAACAAATAACAATAATAATTTTTGGTGTATTATAATAGAGTTACGTACTATAATAATAATTTATTAAAAATGCGTTTTCGTCGATATGTGCATTGTTTTCCCCCCTCGACACGTATATTGTTGTTCGATCAAAAAATGCCACTCGAAACAATTAACCGATCTACACACAGTTATTATACACTATAACCATAACCGTTTTTATTTCAAATACGTAGGTATTATATAGTTTAATACAATGCGTCTTACGATATTCTCTAGTTCTAGACGTTTTATTATACAGGTAATCGCCGTATATTTTAATAATAGTCCACTTGAGTATTTTTAAACGTGAGAAAACATCACGGAGCCATACTATATGGGCATAACCGTTTACCACCAAATGATGCGTTTCCGTTATTTGCTTAACGTTTCCCCGCAATTATTCCAGACGCAGTTCAGCGCGATATATTATTATAAAATATCATTGTTGATTAAGACGTAGGTATATTGTGAAACTAGTAGGTTATTAAAAAAAAGAGACCATTAAAACATTTTTTCCAATTAAAAACAAAAATTAAGAAAATTGCCAGTGTATAGCAAGCCACCTCGTATAGTATAAAATTTATATTACAGCCCTATACATAATATAATATTATATATGGACATGAAACGCTCGTAATACTGTATTGTTGTTGTGCAGTAATAAAATCATATATATATATATATATATTAGATGCTGTACGATCGTAGTATACACGCCAACCTCTCGGCCGCCGTCACCATTTCTCCCGAGTCTCGAACAAAGACTGGTGAACCATAAACCACGCGGGTTTTGACGAAAAAAAAGGAAATAAGTGCGATTTTTACAACACACTCGGAGACGTTTTGTACTTAGTTCATCTATTATGTAATAATATATATATATATATAATTCACGCACATACACATATTATTATTATATTACGACGACGGTTGGGGTGATTTCTGCTCGACAGTTGTTTGGGCGAAAAAAGCGTTTTGTAAAAGTCATTTTCGGTCGTAAATCGAAGTAGCAGAGAGCACAATCGGCCGTAATAAAATAATTGTGCGTTTTATGCGCCTGCCAGCCTACGATATAGATAATATTATATATACCAATGTGCGCAGGTATAAAAAATATATAATATACTACACTTATATATAATAGCCGCATAATATATATAGTATACACATATATTCTTACCTGTATAATATACGTAAACGCACGAGTGTGTGTGTGTGTGTGAGTTGTGTGCGGACGACGACAGTAAAAATTTGTTAATTATCGTCGGTTCGCGCGGTTTCCCACGGTCCCCATCCTGCTGCCCGGACGGCGTTTGTGTGTACTGTTGTTGATGTTTTTATTTATTTTTCTTTCACGGCTCGCGTACCTTACACATTATAATATTACGCTTGTACCTAACATGCACCGCAATCACGTTACCGCGGTACACGGAGGTACCCGCGTGATATATTATTTTAGTGTTTGGTTGTATATTATGTTTGTTATCATCTGATTCACGTTATATCGACTGCACCTACATAATGGTCGTCGATCCCACCCCACCCTACAACCAGCATGAAAAATGACTAAAACCAATATTATACTGCGGTCTTGAAAACGCAAATATAAACGGTGAGATAAAGATTGAAGAAAGATCTAAAACCGAAGTAAAATCATGTACAGAAGACATATAATATTATGAAGCCTGTCGAAGGTTTTAGATCACAATTATTTATTTATTTTGGAAATGTAATACCTTTCTGGTTCCGGTTTTCGGAAAACTCAAATTTAAAGTTATTGAAATATAATGAAGACATTCTTCGTCACTGATTTCTGTGTTTGTTTTTAAGTAATAAGATAAATTATAATATCATCAACAACATTTTAAATACGAAAATTTAAAAATCAGCGGCTATTCCTGTATTTGTAAAATATAGATTTATCAATCACGCGCCTGAGACAGGTGTCCGTCGTTCCGTAATGTTACCCGAATTAAAAATTGTTGTTTATGACTTTTTTTTAGAAAACTTATTTAAGTATAATATTTCGTTTTTTATAATACTCTTTTTAATTTTTTAATAATCGAATTTTTTTGAAATGGAGCGTGCTGGACTGACCGAACATTTTCGCAGCAACAGCAATAGGACTACAGTCCCATTCCGTCGTCAAGATTAAACGTTAACAATTGAATAGGTATTACAATATAAATGAGCTGGTTTCATCGGACCGTGAGATTAAAATGGCGTATTGTTGGCAAACTTCGCCGTCGGGTTGGGTACCGCGAGCAGACCGTATAGTTCTAGCTGACATCAGGAGAAATGCAAATCCTGCAAGACATTATATTTTATTTTGTATATATATATTTCCGGAAGAGAGAATTCGTGTGTAAATAAGATTTTCACTGCCCTTTACGGAATAATAAAGCCACGGTCTCTACATATTGTATAATATACCATACGTGATTGCAAATATTGGTTTCGGAGCAGCGTGTTTAAAATTGTTTTCCGTTTCTTACGCATTGGACCGAAGGCCGAAGCACTTTGATTTTAAGATCGATAATAAGGCGACGTCAAACACTCGAATATTTCGTTTCTAAACAATAGTCATATACATGTGTACTATTCGAAATCGGATATATGGACCGCAAAGTCGACTTTACAAATGAACCTATAAAGAAAAAAACACTTGTTGTAAAGCCTGCTGTACATTATTATTACGATGCATGACAAATATAAGGTTATGGGGTAGCGCCTACGGGTAGTAACTTATATTATGGAACTATCATATAATGGATTATCATCATTTTTATTAATTTTATAATATAAATGGTTTATTTGTATTTATATTTAGGTACTAAAATTTTCAAACTATCATATAGCTGCATTTTCTTAAATTGCTATCGCAGATATTAAATATTTAGTATACAACGTTTAATAACTTTAAAATTGCTCACGCAAATTTTGATTTAAACATATAAACATTAAAAAAATATATAAATAGGGCGATTATTATATGAAAAATTATGAAAGTATGAATTTGAAAATATAATATTTGGATATAGGTACTCAAAACGTAAAATATAATTTGAATAAATGCATTATTAAACGATGAGAGGGGGGTGGGCATGCTCAGTGAGTCACTGTGTATAGTATAACATGCAATGCAATTTGCATCATATTAATGTATCATTATAAAAGTTAATGCAAATTACATCACAACGATAAATAACTATATATTATAATATTATATACATTTACAGCACACGCGTCTTTTAATATACTTAGTTTATTTATTTATAATATTATATGTTTATGAATCGTTTCAGTTGACTGACCCGCGTCTTTAGGACGATCCTTTAGAACGGTGGAAACTGGTCCATGTTTGAAGTCCGGCCAAATCATGTCACGAGCATATAAAGAGTTATGCGACGCAATGAAATGACAAGAAAAAAAATGTGGAAAACGATATCGAATGTATTCGTACCATTATTGCTATTAGACAAATTTCCTGTAAATCCGGACCTACAGTAACCAGTTACACTGTACCAAAACGAGTTTGTGAAAAGTTGGACAATAGGTTGTTTTTTTTATTATGTGTTCATCGTCACGAGCAGAAAATTAATGCGTCCACTGTTAAATAATCCACTGGGAATAAATCCGACGACACGCTGCACTTTTAGATCGCTGTATGGATAGTGATATTGTGAATTCACTATTTGTCTAATACAATGTCTAATATATGTAAACGCATTACTCTCATATTATCTCTTAACAGTTAACCAATCATAAGTACCTGTACGTTATGTATTTCGTCAAAAAAATTGTCTATAAATTACGGGTCAAGCTCGTGACGAAATTATGCTAAAAATTAGGTATACAACACTCTACGTGCGAGTCTTACGCAATAATCGGACGGTTTATATTATTGTCAAGACAATGACCAATACAACAACCACTAGAGATGTGTCTTTTATCAAAACAATGTGACGAGTTAAATGTCAATTCGCGTTAACGCCACGTAGCCGAGAATAACCGACATTTCGGTAATAAGACAATAATTTGATCCAAAACCAACACTGCGAGTTGATTGGCCGTCTTTTATGGAATCGTATTACATCGTAGCACGAGTGATCGTTATAAAGTGACCGTAATACGTTTCTAAAATCGAATACATTTGAAATACGTACCAAACGGATGTGATGTCCTACAAAATCGAGGCCCGGTGACGTAACCGAGAGATAATATTATTTTAGCTGATATACGTATGCAGCGAATAATAATATATACAACAACTGCGGTGTAAATCGAACGAAACAATCGTTTTAACGAAACCCGTCGTGGTGGGAACCGGAGAGTAGAAATTCGATTTAGGGACGTTATATACGGCGGCTCGCCGTTACAATATCAAATAATCGCAAACACCGTGTCCGATGGATGTTTACTGCAACATTTAAACCAGTCCTAAGAAAGTTAGCCGTCCGTTTTTCACGAATAACTTTGATTCATATGTTATTATAACATTATACTTGTGAATATACCAGAATTTCTTATACTCGACATCCCCCTCGAGATGATCCATTTTCGTAATAGTACATTGTTTTTTATTTCTTTTTTGAAACGATGACCCCGGAGGAACTATACTGTTTCCGATTTCTTCCCCGGGGCACAGTATACGCTTACTGGTGTAACCGTACGACAGTGCTTTTCTAAACGTTCAAACGCGTATTTATATGTAATGTATACGCCGAAAGGCGCAAATAACGGTGTGGGGCCGTTGGGAAAATCGTGAAATTTCGCTTTTCCGGTTTGACTCCAACGTGTTTCAGATACGGATAAAAATCGGGTAGTCCATTCGGGTCTCTGTAAATATTTCACGCTGTGGGTGGCGCTTAAAAGTAATCCTACGAGTAATCCGCATTATTGTAATACTGCACCTACGATGACGACAATAATGATACGCGTGCGCAGCGGGTAATGGGTTTGCAGCAGCACGTGGTCCTCGACGTACGTGCGTCGGTCAAAGCGACAGTGGGTCAGAATAGTCACATGTCGGACACGGACTCTCGTGGCACTGCACAGTATAATACGATTATGATATTAACATTCTCTCGCGGCCGAGTTGGTCGAGACTTGCAACAGGTAAGGCGCATAACAATATATAATGTACTATATACATATAATACTCGGTCCCCGGATAAAGCTAATAAATTATATACTTAAGATCGTCCTTTCAAAATTTTCAGTGGAATGCAAAAAAAAAACATAACCAATAGCCAACTGTGCTCGCAACCTCCCGCAAAATAGGAACTCTCAAATTTAAAAATTATTATCAAACATAAAGGAATTTTTGGAGCTACCTTTATAGGTATATATTGTATTCAACACTCGTGCATAAGGTACGAATGCCGCACATATCCAGCGTCGTATAACGTTTATTGGAGGAGTCGAGCAGCACGGTGTATAAACATTATACACTATACAGGTGGGTACATGCAGTGTATACGGACGAGGACTCGGACAAGTCGAGGATACGGCGGCGGCGCGCATATACATAATAATAATATAATATCACGTCCAGCAGAGATTTTATTATACCTACTATTATATTATTACATATACGATATACACTTATTAGTTACACACATGCACGGCTGAATATTATATAGGTAGAACGTATATAACATATATTATATTATATACCGTTATCGGGCCTACGACAACCGTTCGGTGGAGAAACCCTTTGTCCCATAAAAATATAGGGAAATTGAAATTAAAAAATGATCGATATTTGAAAATGTCTCGCATACGGCGTCGCATCGACCAGAAAATGACTACCTCGGTGGAGCTACCTTTATAGGTATATATTGTATTCAACACTCGTGCATAAGGTACGAATGCCGCACATATCCAGTGTCGTATAACCGCGTTTATTGGAGGAGTCGAGCAGCACGGTGTATATACATTATACACTATACAGGTGGGTACATGCAGTGTATACGGACGAGGACTCGGACAAGTCGAGGATACGGCGGCGCGCATATACATAATAATAATATAATATCACGTCCAGAAGAGATTTTATTATACCTACTATTATATTATTACATATACACTTATTAGTTACACACATGCACGGCTGAATATTATATAGGTAGAACGTATATAACATATATTATATTATATACCGTTATCGGGCCTACGACAACCGTTCGGTGGAGAAACCCTTTGTCCTGCTGACGGTCGTTTTCTACGGCCTTGAACCGACGCTCGGCGTAGGCGTGGTTCCGATTTATATATACCACGACCATGTTATATTATTATTATAATATGTATCGTAATGTTCGTAGTACGGTCGTACGGAACATCATCCGTGTCCACTGCCTGAGCGCCCTCGGTTTTCAATACACTCACAAGTCACACACACACACTAAGATATGTATATATATATATATATATATGTATTACACGCATGACGTTAACATAATGTAGGTACGTTGTATACTCATATATACTAATATATATGTTATATAATATATGTATAAGGACATAAGGTGGATGATTTGTTATTTTTTCTCTCCCGAACGCACTCGGCGACCGCATCGCACTGCACACCGTACTGTTTAATAATATTTATACATTATATTATGTCTATGACTACAGACGTCGTATATATACGAGGTACCTGCCGCATATAACACGGTATAATCGAGGTACGTGTATATACCGTATATAATATACCTACCTATGTACCATCCGCTGGTAACATACACAATATAAAACGTAACGTGTATAGTATACGAATTCCACAGAGTTCGAAACAGATAATCATCGTTTGTCGTGGTCGGTGCGACCGTTTTCTGTTCGTCCGCCCCAACGATAACCGCGTCGAAAAAACGTATAATATTATTGTTATTACTTATTAGTTATTATAATATTATAGCTCAATAGCTGGTACTTAGGACCTAATGTTTAAGAACAGGTTACTCACTCGCGATGAGTGTCTCACAGCCCGTTCGCGTATATATTATATAATATTACGGGCCGTAACACGAGTGGTGTTATAGTCCCAGTTGGTTTTTGAGAACGAATCGAAATTTTAAAAAATTTAACAAACTCGGATCGAACTTCTTATGAAAAACTTATAAAAAAGTTAAAAAAAATAAATATTATATCGAGGAAATGTGAATGCGAAATTATGTTAATATATTCACGCCAACAATAATTCCATTTTACATCCTTATTGTCGTTCGTCGTTAGATTTCGTTCGTTTGGATAAAATTCGAATTTTAGATTTTTTTTTTTTTGGTTTGAATGTTTGAAATTTTCAGTATGATTTCCAACTAAATCGAACACCCCAGTTCGGTCAGGTAATATATACCTAATATTATTATGCACCTAAGCCCGAAGTTACATCTGATGTATTATCATAAAAAAATCGTCGTCGTAGACTCGGGTATAAAATACTTTTAAAAAACATTATATTTTATCGTATTTAAAAAAATACACTCGAAACTCGAAGCGTTTACTCCGTTTTTATAGCTGCCTGCGGGATACTTGACCGAGGAATGGGATTCGATCGAATGAAATGTTTATAGAATAGTTATTTCCAATACTTTTTCTCAAACTCGGTTAAAGCACGGTCCTTATATCATGTATTTGGTTAATTTTAGCGGATCCGCGTGTTACATTATATAGATCGGTCCATTATCGATCATAATATTATATATTATACAGGTTGTCTACGCCATCTTTGACCTCGTATACACATGCAACACCTCCCACTTATTATATAATAATGCAATGTTCTAGTTCCTCTATAAACGTACTTTTCACCTCCTGCCCAAGTTTTAATAACAAAAGCTTACATGACTCTATTTGATCACTCAGCAAAAATTTGATTGTCTATTTGACCTTTAATAAAATGTAATATTGTAAGTTGCTGTACAAATATTTTGTAAACCGTTTTATTTCATGTTTATATAATAATATATCTGTAAGCAATAGTCAGCCGTTAATATGAAATTACAACTTATAATATATATAGGTACCTATTACAATATTCATAACAATCGTGTGACAGCTTTCGAGGACGGGTGTCGACAAATGACGACGGATTTCCAAAATTGTATTTCAACATTTATTGACAAATCACATATTTCCAACAGTGGGGGCGAGAGAGTGTATACTTTACGGCGATCGGAAAAAAAAGTCTTTGAACAAATTGCTAAAAATAATTTAGTGCGTTGTTATATCGAAGCGCTAAAAAAACGTCTTACAGAGAGTCAAAATATAAGAAAGAGATATTTTTAAATCTGTTCATTTTTAGACAATATAACAATATTATACACTATATTTAACTTAGATTTATATATTTTGTAAAATGTATATAATATTACTGTGTTTCTTTTTGTTAATCAATATTCTTGTACACCTATTAAAAGTAATTTTTTCAGGCATTCATATTCTACAATATTGTGCCAACACGCACATGTACACCTCGAGTAATGATGTTTTTACTCGCCTCTTCGCCCGAGAGAATAACATTATAATGCAGGTAACAATAAGTAAGAATGTACATTATAAGGACCTTCGCCGCATCACCGGGCTCGACCGATACGCACGAAAACCGGTCGGGACGGAAACCGTCTGGGACGATAATCGTCTTGGTGTTTAAATCGACTGCTGTGCGGCTTTGTTGTCGTCGTGATGCGACGGCTGTATAGTCGTACAGGGTGGTAACCAACCGCCACCGCAACCGTCGATTTTAGTATTTTTTAGTTCATTTATTATATTATATTTTATTTTTCGTTTACAGCAGTCACGTATAGGTAGAACTATCACTGTACCACGACTGTACCATTGTACGTGGCAAATTGTACCGCGACCTCGTGACAGAATCGTCGGTATTTAATACGAGTATATACCGTATTGTATCCAAAAGAGTAAAATATTTGGGTTTTTTTTTTTGTATTCATCCCCGTGCAGTAGTTCATAGTGTGTCCCAGTTGGAATGAGATTTTCGCGCAGGCGTAACCACTTGTTCTGTATAACTTTCAAAAGCCTCGATCGAGGCTCTTCGATAGCTGTTTTGCCGGGCGACCTCTTCTATTCCTCCCCTTCCCTTGTCACCTGTCTGTTGTCCTTCTCTCAGAGCATTTGAAGGTCTTTTTTTTTTTGGTCAACTATAATATTATAATTATACCTTTCAGATTTTTTTTTGAACATTATTTAATATAACATGTCGTTTACGAGGGTCGTCAACCAATTGGAACAGCCTCGTTAGTCATCCGTCTGTGCGATGATGACGTGAAACTGCTGGATGAAGTGGCCATCGAAGGAGAGAAATTATTACGGTCTTCCTTATTAAATTCGACGCACTCTCAAAATAAATCGAAATGACAATAATATATATATATATATATTAGTTTACTCTAGGCGAAGTTTTGACGAAATAAACTAAATCAAATAACTACGAATAAATGTTTCGTTTTCCCGCAGCGCACACACATTACACTGGTAGTACAAAATATTGTGCTCATGAGCAGCGGTTACCATCCTTCGCGCGTAAAACGTCCAAAACATTTGTGACCGACGTCGGACGTTTTCAAACCCACGACACGATATTGTACGATATGACATAATATTGTTATTATATTGTGTGTTTAAACACCGTACACATTGCACGGGGAAAATAAATGTAAGTTTATCTTCCACGTCCCTAACCGGCCCATCCGCCGCCGCGTCGTTGACTATTATATTATATTGTTGTAAGAATTCCCCAAACGTTCGTTGCATAACGTTAAATTATATTATTATATTACGCAATTCAAAACAAACGTATTATAAGTACTGAATACAATATCTGTCGCGTGCGCATTCGAGAGACAATATTACATATATTGTTATCGAACGATATTCGACAAAAGCGTGTTTAGAAATTTAAACCCGATTAAAACAATTATTAATATTGTATATAAAAACGGAATAGGTATAATACTGCATACGCCTAAAATTTACGACATATTATACAGCGGCGTGCCTAGAAATTAAGTTATAAGTAGATACCGGATTTATACGCGCTTAAAATCTTAAAAATAAGATGTTTTTATTTCTCCTCCCCCCCCCCACACTTCGGACTCCCTTGGCTATCGGCTGTACGTACCTGATAAACTTGTGCAAGAAATCATTTATATTTCAAAGTCTGTCTGATAATGACGTATTTGAAGCTGAACATGATTAGATACAAGATTATTTGAGAGTTTGAGGACATTTCTATCGAAAACCATTGAACAATATAATATATTATTATAATACATCATATGCTGTATACTGCTGCGTGGCCTGTGGGTTAACTAAATTTAACACGATCGATTCCGTTTTACATAGGTAATACATTCAAAGGTGTGTACAGATAATATTATATAATATAGTTCCGACGGTTTAAACGTGCAGTATAATATACGGAGACCGTGACAATAATAATTATAATAATATTATTGACATTGCGGTTTCGTCACCGTTAAGCATTTCGCTTTAAATTATAATATTATTATATTACAAACCGCAAATATCACGCAACTATAATACATACGCATCACATAATACCTAAATATATATATTATTATATTTGTGCCGTATGTGGGTGTGTGCGAACGCCTATGATAATATTGTGTACATAATAATATAATATGTAATGGCTGCTGCGCTTAGGTGTATGTTGACTCAGTGGCGTGCCCAGGGACAGAGGTTTGGGGTTATATCACCCCTCATTATCCTATAAAACCCCTTATTCGTGTCTTTGGTAATACTACTACAACTTATTTAAATATATCATTATTTTTAACTAGAGACCGGATTTTTATGCTTTTACATATTTATATTGGGGGGGGGGGGGGTCAAGTAGGGGCAGTTGCACCCGTATCCAAGGCTTTTTCTTGGTCGATTATCATATTATAATATAATATACATTTGAACTTTTAAAGGATTGTAAAAAGGTTTTACAGACATAACTGATTGTTTTGGACTTTTTTAATCTAAAATTAAAAATTCCCCATAAAATCATAAAATACAAAAAATGACCTTAAAATTTAAAACCGTAAAAAAATGCAAAATAAAAACCTCTTGTTCTATTTGTGTATGTTATAAAACGAGTATCACGCAGCTACATTCGGAAAAAAAACATCGAAATCCCAACCTCAATCATTACCTATGTAATACCTATAAAATATTGCAAAAGCCATTTTTTCAAAGTTAAAAACATTTATTTCTATTTTTAACAGAGTAATTTTTATTACACTTGATTATGAACGTCAAAACTAAGAACGTTGCTTTTATAGATTTATGACACGTGGTGGTTGGGCTAAATGCAATATTGCAGTACCTATCAACCAAGATTTTAATTTTTTGATAAATAAATTAAATGACATTGATGGCATACCTACAATAGTTTCAACTTTTTAAGTTTTTTGTGTAATAGATTGAATAATATATAGAAATATTTAATTTTATAAATTACGTAAAATTATCAAATCAGTGGTAACATTTTATTTATTGAAAAGAAATGTATTTGCTAATTAAAAATTACATAACAATTAATGCTGTAAGATTAACTTTTAACTGACTATCTACGTATAATTCGTAAATAATTATTGCATTCCTTGCCTATATGAAAGAAAACACCCCACAAACTATACTTTATCACTAATAGAATAGTGAAACAAAAAATTTAAAAAGGAAAATATTTTGCCCTCCCCTTGACAAATCTCTCCAGACAACTGTGCCTATAGCCTGTTTATAGATAAGTAATACTGCAGCAGAGTATTTATAATGCTTTTAAGAAACTGACGTTTTGGCCCTCTTTAATCCGTCCCTGAATGGTACAGAAATTTCAAAATATATAAGCCATATAATTGTAAACACTAAACATGCTAACTCGTTCAGAATTAGATTTTTATTGAAATTGAAAATCTCAGAAAAATATTCTGTTTAGGAGTGTAAAATTAAAAACGTATTATACTTAGTGTTTGAAAATTTCATGAAACGTTTCAAATGCGTGAAATATTTCAGTATTTCAATACATTTTTTTTTTTTTTTTTAATAAGTCTTATATTTACATAATATTATAATAACTGTCATAAATTACCTTCGAAATTGTATGGTATATTTATACCTAACCTTTGGTATTATACATTTAAAATGGTATTCAAAATCTTTAAATTGGAAAAATACATACAAAAATGATTTAAATGATACAAATATACAATATTATACTATTTATATACTAGTCGCATTCAAAAAAATAATAAACTTAAAACACGATAGTAACAAAAAACTGTAGGTACAAAATATAATATTTTATTCAAGAATGTCGTTTCGTAATGAATTCAAATCGTGTTGAAGAAAATAATTTCAAAAACGATAATACTTTTCGTGATAATGATAGGGTTTACTGCAGTTAAACGAATCACCCTGCATAGTGTATATTCTAAAGGTAGGTACCTACATGGAAGTTTACCAAACTCGTTCAGAAGAACTATGATGGTGTGGTGCATGTGATTTCGATAATATTATATCTATCGAACGACATAATTTACGACAGTGCTGATAATATATATATTTATATATACCTACCTATATATATTATAAAGCAGAATAGCCTCCGTATTTTTTTGTTACCGTTTCGACGGAATACATATTTTGAATAGACGATAGCAATTTATATAAACGGTACGACGATGGTGCAGATTGTTGAACCATTATCATTATTCTGAAACATTATAATACGAATATTATGTACCTACCTATATATGATCGATGAGCTCGTGTATCACGCATTATCGTAATGAACTTGAAATTTATGTACACAATTTTTTTTTTAGCGACTCTTTTTACTCGTTTTAATAATAATTGTTGTTTAAAACTTGTGCAGCAGGTATACGTTTATGGCAATAATATTATATAGCGTTGTAGTGTGTTAAAGACTTCGTTGGACGAATCGATTAGTTTGATGTAACTATAGATAATATTATACATCACACATAATTGACAAACTGATTTTAAGTTTCTACTTTCTAGATTTATTCAATATTTAGGTTTTTTTTTTTTGTTTACCTTAGTTACAATGTGTATACATTTAAATAAGTTGGATTCACAGGAAACTCATATCAAAATTCAAATTCTCGTGTATGTTTAGTATATTATAGTATACCTATTATATTATATACGGTTTTTTATACAGCCATTGTCTTTGTGATATTTTTTAAATGTATTATGGAAAATGTTGACGTTGTTGTATTACTACATTCTATATTCATATAGTGTAATAATATAATGACATCGACGCAATATTCCATGTTAATTCCACTTCAATTTTAATTTTCCATTTTGGTTTAATATATCTTATTGGCTATTGGTTGTGGAAGTGTAACACAAAAACAATCAAAAAATGTCCAAGTCGCAAAGTCAGCATTTTATGATGTTTAAAAATATTTAATTTTACCCTATGATGAGTAGGTACCTAATTATCTAGTAGGTGTTTCAGTGTTTGTAGTTTACATTTACTTTAGCATACTTAACGGATAAAATAAAGTGTATATGTGTAATTTTATAGTAAAAAATCTACTGACAAAATCCATGGACACTTCTAAATAGCGGAAATCTCCAAATAGCAGACGTTTTTTGGGAACAAATTACAATCTTTCTACAAACTGAAACTATTCTGAATATCGGAACAAATAAAAGTGACGGAGAGTGTCCTGTATATAGAGGTTTCACTGTTGTTTATACCTACCTAGACAAATTTTTTAAGCAAATTAAAACTTATATATGGCTCAAGTGCAATTGTATGTATCGCATTGGTAATTTGTTGTCTTGTTGGATGACAATATTATCTTAAAAGAAAAAAACGTTGAAACCATCAAAATAGAGTAAGTACATATTGCCCACGTAATTATATTGTGATGATTCGTTATTGCCGCAGTTTGGTACTACCTACTGCAAACTTCAATTTAGTTTTCTCGATTATAATAATACTATATTATACGAACAATAGAGTCGTTGACCGTATTGCATTTAAACTCGGTTTGACCTTCGGTTATTATTATTATTATTACTGAGTTTTTTTCATTTTACGTTTTATACGCGCACATAATAATGTGCGGGTTATTTGAATCTAAATCGTTGTAATAAGTATTATAATATGCATACGTCATTAATTCATTATTATATCTATACTTGCTAGCATGCAATTTGACAAATAGTGAAGTAGGTACCTAACCTAACCTGTACGGTAATAATAGTACACAAAACGCTTAGAAGGACTTGTCGTTTTACTCGAGTAAATCTTGATTAAAGATTTTTATACATTTTAATATTATTATGGTCGTCCACCCTCAATACCATAATAATAATAATAACATAACTTGAACGGTAGAACAATAATTATTGTAATACGGTAACGTGTCTGTTGCTATCATAAATACACGACAACACGTATCTACATAACGTAAAGATTGCGTAACGTTAAGCGTTAAAAAATATATCATTACAGCATTACAATAAATATTATATAATTTACTATAGGTACACATCGATCGATTGACCAATTAACACTCGACCGAATATATTATTATTATTATTATGTCTCGTGTCTGAGGCAGTTACCTAGTATACCCATAACATATTATAATAATAAAAATAATAATCATAATATTGTTGTCATGGCCGATTACAACTCGAGATGGCTGCGATTTATTTGCGACTCATATCGCAATAATTGTGAACGGAATAAATCGACAGGTGTGAAAAAAAAACCGATCGTCTCGTCGCCACGTTGTATTATGTCCAATAATATATAAATATAATATTACTACGTTGTTTCGAAAAACCAAAGAATGGTACGATTGTCGGATGAAAATATAGGTATAAGAGAGTAACACACGCGAAATCGGTGCGCCTAATCACACACCTGCCACGTACATTATGTAAATTTTCTAAAAATTTTTATGCGCGGAATCTACTCGTTCGTATATAATAAAACGCACACCGTCGGCGAAACGGATAACGTTTCGAATACGATTCATTGTGTAATTACAACGAACAAACCGCTCTTCGTAATATTAAACGTACCTGTGCACAATATAAAGGACTATAACATAATATAATATGAGTAACTAGATATTGTATACAGAGTGCATCAAAACGCGTGAAAAGGGTTTACACGTCGTGACGCTTTCGCGTGTCATGTTCACCGCTCTGGCGTGAGTTGTATTCGATTATATATTATTATCGTTATGGGTTTTGCGACGATGATGATAAACAACGTAATATGCAACTGTATATTATATGACTGTTATAATTTATAAGTGTAATACTATTAATTATTATATTGTATAATGTCAAAAATCGAACGGGGATCGCGTGTATCATACTGTAAAAGTCATGTATTGGCATTATTTCACGCATTATCCCGCGGGAAACCTGTACGGCTAGGTACGTACAATACCAGAGTATGATATAATATAATATATAGGTCATGGCCGTTATGAGGGAGTGGGGGAGTGGGCAGACCAGGTGCGTTTTAATAAGACTTAGGGTCTCGCATTCAAGAAAATTGTATTAAAAAATGATATATTATTTAAAGCATTTAAAAAAGACGTTTTATAGGGAATAATATCGAACACATTTCTTAGAAAAAAGGCAGCTTTATTATGTACCTACTTACTAATATCTTATAAATACATAAATAATAACTGTCACGGTTAACTGTCAAGCATATTGTTATAAGATAATGGGGCCAATATAGTAGGACAAAACCAAGGGGCGCAGTTGTAACACTTTCGAAAAATGATATATGTGTTCTACACATTGTCTTCATTTACTTCTTGAGAATACATCTGGTATCGTCCAGCTGCTATGTTTGGTGTAATTCTTCTAAAGTTTGTCAGTCTTAAACCAGTGTTAACGTGAACAGAAAAAAGTGGTTGGACACTTGTAAAAATGAATCTATTTTAGACTTCGAAATTACTACACCGGGCAACTCAATTATTGTTGACTGTGAATCCTAAAAACGGCCCTGCGGTACCTATACGCCGAGACCGATAATGTGTTCGAGAAACGATTATCATATTACGCTAAAAATATTATAATATTATCTAGTTTAAGAGTGGTGTAACGATCACGGGCTGAGCATCCATCCCTCGAGTCACACAAACTATGCCCCTAAGGGCACTATATACAACCGGCGCGCGTGTGATTTGCGTGGGTCGGACAACGAAAACGCGCGCTTGCAGTGTACTTAAAACGAAAAACGAAATATAAAATAAAACCGGTCCCAGCGGCGGCGGTGGTGGGGCGGTGTGCGGCGTACGATATATTTTATGATATTCTCGTAATTGAGTTTTACGAGCACCGACCTATAACATTATCACTGCGTGCAGCACCACATCATCGCACTATAACGTCCGATGCTCGCGACCACCTCCTGCACCGCGGTTACCGCCGCCGCGTGGTTTTGTACCGGTGCACCGTGAATTCCGATCGAGTTTATAATATTATTATATCGCCGTCGTCGTCGTCGTCGTTCGTTTTCGAAAACGACTCCCACGATATGCCGCTCGAACCCGAAGAATATAATATAGCGGTGCAGGCTATATTATATACGGTGGCGGGTGGGGTAATATACCCGCACCGAGATGAAGGAGAGATAGAGAGAGAGGGAGAATGAGTGAGAGAGAGTGAGAGAATGAAACGCGCAAACGAGTTATAATCGTATTATATTATATATACAGATATTATGTGCGTATAGTGTCGGGACCGTCCATTGTTTACGCTGCGGCGGCGGATGTGCGGCACAGTAACATCCTCGCGGCGGCGGTGTAAGGGCGGCGGAGGGTCGGAGAGACGGCGAGCGAGACGAAACCGAATAATAAAAAAATACACTCTACACGACGGTATTCCTCGACCGTCGTCGTCGTCGTCGTCCCGACGGGTCAACCGTTCCACCGCGTGTCTTTCCACGCGGTGTTTTTCACGACTCTGACAGCTCTGCGGACCGAGGACGAAGTGCAGGGTAGGCATACTCTATGCGTGTGTACGTATCGGTCCGGTCAATCTGCGGTCACGTACGCCGCCGTTTGTTATTATAATAAAATATATAATATAATGGGTAAAGGTATACCGCCACGGACGCTATGTATGAACACATTACAATAATTGGTCCGGTAAACTTGTTTAGATACATATTGTACGCGATGACCTGTGAGTAGTGGACGAGTGTATTTCGGAGTGCCGAATCCCTCCCCGCCCCGAGTCAATGTCCACTCAAAAACTACCATCGACTTTCGATCGTTCAAAATCCAAACGAGTTTCAAACGCCGAGGCGACTTTTATAGGTTGTATTCCCACTTTTTGAATGCATCCGTTGGTGCCCCCCAATCGCCACCCCCGAATCCGGACCACCGCGTAGAGCGATGGAAATTCGAAGACCGTAAAGCACCCATTTTCCACGGCGCTCTGTACTTATCGGATTCGCGGTGTGTGTATGATATTAAATAATATATTTAGCTGCCGGGTCGGACGGAGGATTTATAAGATTGAAACGACAGCTGGCAACATAAGAACTATAGGGGGCACGCGAAAGACTTATATTCGAGTCGTCACATAGGTAGGCATACTTATCTTTTATTACAAAACCTTTTCACCGTAATTTATATAGGTGGGCACCATTTGCCGACTTAACGACCGTTAAATCCACCACTTCCGCAGGCGCATGCGCTGTATTCAGTAGCACCGATAACAGTTTCAAATGGTATTGTTTAGTAATGAAATCTGAGATAGGTATCACCACCATTTGTTTCCAAAATACACCAGGGGGGCTATTTGCTATTACTCCACACCCCCATTGTTACATTTAACAGTTGCAAAAAAGCGACTTATTATATTTTAATTCCAGTACTTTCATATGTATTTCAAAATACGAATAAACTGAAAATAATATTAATAATTGCGTATATAATATGTACACCTACCTAACGATTATAATATTTATTTATCTGAAGTCAGCACAATAATTATAAATATAACAATAATGTTATAATATGTAAATACCTACTGTAATAATAAAAGCGTATATTATATTGAATTCAATTGTATAGTAAGTAAGACAGTATAGGAAGGACCTTTCATCTTTATTTTTTAAGTAGTAAGGGCACGGCCCCCTTTCCACCCTTAAAACCGCTACTGCATCTCACTTAAATTAGGTATTGGCAAACTATGGTGTGAATATTTTTGAGAGCATAATAAGTTTTTCATATGATTTATGAACTACCTGTTCATCGAAGACGACTTTTGTATACCTATTGACTTTTCGTATTTGCGATATAAGGCTGCTTGGGGATTCGTTTATTTTTGGTGGTGTCTGTGCAGAGTTTGTTCCGGGCATATAGGCGCACGTACCTACCTACAAAAACGTACTTGCAGCAAACACGATGATATTACTATATTATTCGACAACTCATTTCAATATACGTATCGCGTCGCCATTGCGTAACGATTGTAGGTCGCACGTCATGCAGTACATATTATACTATATACATGCGGTATAGGCGCACACGTACATATATTATATGCGTACACATATATGAATTATATATAAATATATATATATATATACACTATTGTAGGTATTATACCGCAGTAGTGGCAGTACATATAGGCGTGCAGACGTGGTCCAACTACGCGAGATTATAAGGTATTTTCTCTGGCGTTACGTAAATTTCGAAATAAATTACTGCGATATCGTCCGTCCTCGTCGAACTCGTACTCGAATGCGCACGAAAAGGACCGAAATGCTACGACCACGACGATAATAATAATAACTGTTCGAACAGTAAATGCGTAGCGCTAGACGCATATAGGTATATGGTATATTATTGTAATGTGCGCCTATATATATACAATGCGCATAATATTACATCGTTCAGAGTTCGCGTACCTGCAGCATGGTTAAGTAGGTATCCATATGACGTTACGTATACGCATAATATACCATAGTTTATATCTACGTTTATAAGGTGTACCTACTGCAGCTGCCCGCCACAGCACGAGATATTTGTATATTATGATGTATACTACACCTACGGTCGGCAGGTGCTAAAAAGTTCAACACGCGCGCAGGTATAATATTTATTTTAATAATATAATATAATATAATTACACCGGGTATCGTTTGTTAAGTCTCGTCTGCACGTGTGTCGAAACCCATAAACCCGAACCGGCGAAACACGACCGTCGGCTACGAATGTATCATCACCAGGTCATTTTCGGTGGAGTAGGAAATTTCCACCAGGCGTACGTTTTTAGAGGCCGAAATAATCTACCCCGAATCATGTTTAATAAAAAGTTATATTAGAAATTATAGTAGAAAAAAACATAGGGTAATATTTGTGAATAGTGCTATTCGAAAATCCGTTTCAATAATATTATATTAGTATTTACAGACACTTATGATCATAGAAGTTATGAAATACATGCAACAGATTTGTTGGTAACTTGTACAGTATTAGGTGCCATCGTAATCTAGTATTGTGTGCAAAATCCACATCGACTGTGATTGGACAGTATTAAAAATTGTCCATTTATGTATGCGATTAACTATGTCGTGTGAAACGTTGCATGACGTAATGTATGGTTTTTGACAAATATTTTTAAACACTGTACTACGGCGAACTCGAACTTTAACCATAGTTCTTAACGTATGGTTTAAAAATGCTGAAACTCGAGTTTTGTGAGTCCGACATTCCAATGTAGGGTACCTACGTATTAGTGAAATTCAAGTAGGTATCCACCTGCGGCCGTCGTCGATTTGATCGGCAACCGGTTTTTTTGTTCGCAATTTTTTTGCCGGCTGCCACGTGCTACAATGAAATTAAAAATACGATGTATTTCATACGTCAATTTCGGCGACGAGATGCGAAAGTGAAACCGTTTTCACCAGTTTCCGGTCGGTATATATATGCCTGCACGACAGTCGTCGGTTACACATATAAATTTGGTGTTACGAACATTATAATATTATGCTCGCGCGCAGTAACACAATACGGCGGCGTGCACGCAATATAAAATATTATTACTATCACAGTATAATATACCTATGTACTATACATATATATATATATATATTATATCAATATGTCTCATACACACCTGCTCGTGCAGCTTGCGCGTACGTGTGCGACGAAACAATGACCGGACGGATTTAGGAGAAGGCGCAAAATCGTAAAACATCGAATTTATATCGTGTTATGAGTACGACGAGAGGGTTGTCGAATTGAGTGAAGTTTGCCCGTCCGTCCAACACGCACTCCTTACCAAAAAACGAACTTTCCTGATTGCTCTAGGGTGAGAAAAGGCAATGTTCGGTAAAACTTTTGAATGATATTAATTTTGGATGAAAATTATAATTGCCCGTGTCAATCAATTTAGTAGTGAGAAACAATGACCGCGTTATTACGCGACGTAACTAATTACCTACCTAAGAAATAAGCGTAAGCGCGTGTTTTTAATTTTTATGTCATTGTGTTGAAATCATAACTATACCTATGAAGTTATCATTTTAAAAACAAATAAACTTTAGCTATTATAAATGCCTATTGTCTACTAATAATTCTTCGAATATTTGTTAATAAGGTTTTATGAAATATTATATCCATTATATTTATTCGAAATAGCCATTATGATGTAATGATCGGAGCGAATGAAGTTCGAATATTATACCTTTTAACCGGATAGAATATTACCTTTAAACTGGATGTAACTCGAATATTAGACCTTTCCACTGAGTGCAATTTGACATTACCTTTTTTGAATTAGAGTGCAATTCGATCAATACGTATTTCTATTCCGATTGAAATTGGACTTCACGTCTAAACCCGGGATGCTGTATACTTGTACTTGAATTACTGCTGCTGACTTAAACAACGATAATCAAGCCGTCTCTTTGCCGGTCACCAGCTGCAAGCACATCAAATAACCTATAATATTTTTAACAAGCCCGAGTAAAATATTTTTAGATGTTGCAAAAAAATTGTATTTTTATGCTGGGGCGCAGCATACTTATACTAGCTTACTTTAAAAAGGTAAAGAATCATTAGTCTGAAACTGTAATCATTCTGCGTACTATATTAACCAGAGTGACTTTTCACGGCGATCGGCACAGTTCACTCCACACCTATGGGGATCTTGGATTCGCAGACCGGTACACAACCATTGCAAGGTTTTTTTTTTTTTTTTACCGAACGCGCAGGTGCTGTATTACACAGTGAAGCCTCTAAATATCGGACACTCTCGGTGACTGAAATAATGGAGGAGATTTGGAGGTGACCGCTATTCAGAGGGTTCAGTTTAATAAAAGTTTGTACACTCTTTGTAATTTATTTCCAAAAATACGTCCACTATTTAGTGATGTCGTGGTGGATGAGTCAAGAGTAATGTAGTGTCGTTCTCAGTTTCGATGGTATACAGTAAATAAGTGACTACAATGGCGATAAAAGTTCTGCCGTTTTGGTGGGACAAACTTTTATTGGTATAAAGACCACCGAAAAAAATATTTTTGCATTTCGACTGAAAATGTAATATTATGTAGCGAAAACCGAAAACTTATAATATAAAGCATGATTAAAACGTGCTCGTGATTTATTACATGTATTTGAGAGTGAGTTGAACTTGAAAAATGGTAAAAAAATTATTACGAAAATTTAAAACAAATCATAATGATAAAACATTTTAATAACTAACCGCGGCGATCCGACTACTCTGTCGTTGACCGTTGAGCCACCCCGCTGTATTCTAAATAATAATAATTTATGGTGCACATTAACAACGCAATATCGTTATGTGTACGAGTGTTAATTATAATATTATTCCGGTTAAGCAAATTGTTTTATTGTCTCGATCGGTATTATTCGCGTGGTGATGGTATTGTTTCGAACGTTTTGACAATCCTTGGGTAGCTGCACCGCTCGATTTCTGGTCGGGCCTAAATGATACGATTCAAAGTATTTAAACGGCGTCCGATTGACCTGCAGGTGTATACTGGACGCCTATATATATTATATATTAGTATTTATATAAACTATTATACTACCTACCTAATATTATAATATATAACGCGTGTGTAGTAAAAATTACAATAGTTTACCAAACGTTTAAAAACAATTTTTCGACCGACCTCCGTCTCACTATAATAATAATTGGTGTATTTTTGTATGAATATAAATATGCAGGATGATTCGCCAAGCATGCTCACTCCCTTTTTGTTCTTCAATAATGCAGTAGGTATTTTTTAAAACAAACTATATTTTTATACCATCGAGATTTTTTTGTTGCTATAAAGGACTATACGGAGGACATTATAATAAATACTAGATCTGATATTACACCTATTTTATATTTTTATGAAACCATTTTTAAGGATTATATTATTATTCTTTTAGTACCTATCTATACATATTTTAATAACTACATACAACTGATATACTGTTCGTTCAAATTTTGAACTAGGTACATCATGATGATCAAAAAAATGATCCACTAAATAATTTACAGTAAAAAAGAGGGTTCTGACTTGGAAAACAAAAGTTCGTATCGCCACAGCTGGTCACTCCTTAAGTAGTCAATAGTGTAAATAATGTAAGTATTATGATATTATATAACTCGATTATTCTGGACAGCATGATATTAATATACCATCGTGTTGTCATTCTGTAAGAATTCGTCATGCGAGAAACTTTCAGAATTTATTCATCTGGCCCAGTGGTTACACAAGTTGTACATTACATATAATATATAGATGTATTGAGTATAGAAATTAGAATAGGGGCGGCTGCAATGTTCGAATCATCAGCCTAGCTGGAATCATTTCCAGTTTGGTAGCTTCGTTCGTCGGAAAAGGGTCGTATTTAAATTATATCGACGCATGTATATACACTGCAGGGTAAATATTTTATTAATTATTATACCAATAAGCGTTGTTATAGTTTAAGAGAATAATCTTTTTCATGTCATATTATATTTAGCTTTAAATCACCAGAAAACAAAATTTTTGAAAATATCGTTATAATTGTTGAGGTCTCTCACACGTTTTTAACGGAAGCATATTATGCTTTAGGTACCTACGAGAACATTTACTACGAGTTTATTTCAATATACGTATAAGAATCGAATTTCAAACAGGTAGGTAGTTAGTTGTGTACCTACGATATTCAGTTTTTTTCCGCATACGATTGTATGGACTGCAGAGGCTGATTACGACGACGCTCTCCGCAGAAATACGGAAAGGGTTGGTGGCGTGTAAACCACCAGAATAAAGTGTAATACTTGCGTATAATATGCAGCTGCATTCAATTATAAATTGTGCGAGTTTCGGGACACGTGGTCAAAGTTTAGGACCGCGAGTAAGTCCTTCGCATTTGCATACCGTGGTTAGTGTATATGTGCGAGTGCTCTTACACGCGAGCATTCCACCACGCGAGTATAATATGCGGTTTGACCAGCGCCCCATAAATCGAAATTGTGTTATAAACGATCAGTACCTATAATTACTCATCGTGAACAGTAAAATTGGGGAAAACAAATTAAATATCTCGTAAAAGTATTATAAAGTTTTACATAATCTACAATAATAATATTATACATATGTATAGTCTTTGACAATCGGCGACGCACAGAGATCATAAATAGTGGCCTAGGTTGTTGTTTCTAGCACTATCAGTTATTTTTCAGTGTAAAAATATCGTCAATAACCACTAAATAGGTACATTATGCGCAAGAATAAAAACCATAGTTTAAAATGAGTTTTTTTCATAAGTGGCAGGTAAAATAGTTATAAATTATTATTGATGCGGTGCTGCTCTAACCATTGTCATACAGCACTCACACGAAATATATATAAAAACTATATACCTATGTGTATAATATTATACCTGTTATTATAAACTGATGATTAGTTAACATCAAATAAGATTTTGACTGTCTCATAATATTTATTATTTTTGAATATTATACTTGTTCTAAATATCTAATGCAACATAATAATATAATATAATATACGAAGTTCGTTGGTAAAAACTGGTGTAAAAAAAAACTCACCAGGAAACTTGATGCATCATCAATGCCCAATGATTTTGTGCAAACATGCCGATGCGCTTTTTTCATACCTTTTTGGGTGAACGAATTTCCCTATATATTTTTACAGAATAATATAGTAATACGTCTACTATATTGTAATAAATTTATGGTATTAATATTGCGCAAATATTATTTTGAATAAATAATCTTTTGCTCTTTCATCGTTGCGATGCGTTTTGGTGCGATCTTCTTATCGCACCCATACGATAATATAACACATACGATGTGGTACACATGTCTACATAGCATACGTTCGATTTTAATAGATATAACGATTGTCTTTGTTAATATTATTGTTTATTTACACGAATACATATCACACCGATCATAATAAACGCCGTTGATTGATCACCCTACATTATGTATAATGTGTACTTTTATATACGGTTTATATACGCGAGCTGTCTGAATTCGAAGACTTTGAAATTTATGTCTTTCAAACTTAACGTTTTATGTACCGTATGAGACGCGTAAATACATTTTATACATAATATGTATTATACGTTTCGTCCGTTTCCTGTTTATAAAATATTTCTATATAGTAATGATATGTTGATAGACCACAGCGCGTTTCCGGAACCGTCGTATATGTATGGCAAGTAAGCCCTTAACCCTTTTCCACCGAATAACGAGACAACCATCGATTTAAACCGTAATTTCCACTATGCGCACTCCAAAACGAATATTGACTATCGATACTCTGGTTCGTTTAGATCATTATACACAGTGAAACCTCTAAACTGTTCCAACAGAGCCAAGTCGTCTGCGATAAAATGTTTGTTATTATTTCTGATAGGTAAATACGCGTCTTCTTGCGACATAGTTATTACACCGCACGGCGCGACGGTATACCAATAATTTACGTACGTTTTTCTTTTCTCGTAACGATTGTTATATTAAAAAGTTTCTTAATTTCCTTAGATATTACGAGACCGGCGTCTTGTTTTAATAAACGTAATTTTCTTTTGTAAATAGTTAACTGCAGCAGTCGCCCGATTAGAATTTTTCCAGCGAGATGGGGGGTCATCCATACTTCACTTGATGCACAGACATACATAAATGTAAATAAAATATAAATTTAAATGGATATTAAATTGATTTGAGACACTACTATTATACTACTACTATACTTAGACAAATCGATACCTCATACCCTCAAAAATATTGTTCTCTTTAATTGTTGTAACTGCAGGTGGTTCTCTTTAAAAACAAACACATATATGGTTTGATGTGCCTAGGGTTATCTAAAAACGTCGTTCATTCTCGACTTGGCTGTTATCGTTTTTGTTATCACATAATGCGAAACGTATCGCAGAATCGTTTTAATTTAGTTGATAATAATATTAATCATCCGTAGTTTTACGTCAGTATTACCGTTGGTCGTGAATACTTATTTGTAGTGTACAAAATCAACGGTATTATACTCAAAATAATAAACTATACCTAATAGGTATTATCTATATATATTGTTTACGTCGTGGGAATTCGAAATCGGGCTGCACAGTTCGACGGAAAAACCGACGGTGGCTGGTCATCGGACTGCGGACCATAACACGCGTGTTCGTTTGGATCGTTAATCAAGTGTTGATATTCATCGCGATGTACCGCAGACGACTATATAGCGACTTAGGGCGTTTTCGTTTTCTTTGGACCGGATCCAAGGCACTGGGTCGTTTATAACTCACCGATTCGAACGCGCTGATAGAATGTTATTATTTCATGTTGTATAAGAGGTAAGGCGGGGGGGGGGGAACACTTCGGTCTCATATTATTAGACGAACAGCGTGATATAGGTACGCGTAGCTGGTTTACTCTGTATAAGCTGCTCAATATAAGTACGTGGCATACGGAGGGAAGCAAAATAAATTTTATAAACATATTTTTATCAATACGATATATATGTCAGCTAAATATATAACGTGTATAGAGCGCGTGTTCGTGCAGTATATATATATAATACGAATGTTATTTCGGTACCAAAAGTATAGGTATGTAATATGTATCTTATATACATATAGCGCGTACTTGGAAATTTCGTTCAACGCGCTTACATGAAGTATGCGATTTGATTTCATACCTAGACTGCTGCAAGTTAATTGGCCGATTTCTACATAATATTATTAAGTAAACCATACGTTATGTGGGGGAGTTAAACTCTCAACTCAAATTGTTTTACACATCGCTTCGCTTTAGCTACACTCCAAAGTTATCGGACGGAATACATAATAACTACTTAGAGTATAAATTACATAATGATATTATACAGGGACGTGCGTACTTGCCGCTTTTACAATATACCCATAAATATATATATTATATATATGTATAATTGTTGGACTAATTTAAAACGACTGCCTGAATATAATCTAACCAAAACGTCGTCGGGAAATTGAACGTAATCATTAAAATGTTGCGAAACCTTTGAAAATGTATTGCTTAACTTGAGTTTATACGAGTGTATACACGTCATATTTAACTGTAATAAAGTTATACATTTAAGTCAATCTGAAACTCCGGCCATTATTCACAGAGTCATATAAAATAGTTATTATAATAATATCTTCTACCCGGTATATGAAAGTTAAAAGCAGCTATACAATATTATATTATAAGTACGTGCAGTGAACGTAAAAAATGTGCCGACAATATTATTATTGTGATGACGTCAACGAGAGTTTCCATAAAGTTTTTCGCCTTAAAGGTATTTCAGAGTGTACCAAACAAAGGTTTCGCTGTTATTTTGGACATAAAATGTTAAGTATACTTTGGTATACGAAATAATAATAAGTCAGAGTAATTCTAAATTTTAATATATAATAGGTATACGTACCTATGAATAATGTAGGTACTAATAATATGAGCAATTTTTTCTCATATTTAATTATAGATATTACTTATTTTCATTGTTACACGTTAGAAAAAAATATTTTTTAAACTTTTATTGGAAATTATAAACAATTTATACGTATTTTGTACAATAAGCTTAAATTATATGAGAGAATTCTTGATACAAGAAGTCGCTCACTGTAATGACACTCCTGAATTGAGCTTTTGGGTTTGAGCAAGAGGAGTAGGTTATACTTTTCTTTTTAATCTTTTGGGCAGATTACCAGAGAAAAAAATATTAAATTAATAATAATTATAAAACAACCGCAACACTGTTGGACATGGCTTTCTGTAGGTCAGGTATGTTTCCCCATCGTACAGCCAATCGGCGTGCCACTGACTTTCTATACTGCAATTCCATTGGTTCTTATTATCGGATTCGACATCTTAAGGGGATTGCAAACGGACAGTTTTTAAGGAGTTCGAATTAGGCAATTACATGCACGCTAGTCATGTATACGTGTGCGTAGTAAGTGATCGTTAGTGTGTATGAATATGTATAAAATAAATAGCGGAGCGTTCCCTCAGCGCATGTTCAAGTCACCGAGGTAAAGAATTTATGCTCATTTGTATGTACTTTACTCCATCCAACCGATCGACCTAATGATTTTCCAGAAAGTTGATCGGAATTTGTTATCAAATCTACTTGAGATCGGTCAGGTTCACATTTTAAGATTTGTGATTTAAATTCTGAATGATTAACTTTGAAAATCCCAAAATTTCAAAATATTCAAACTTAATTTACAGTCGTTTTTATTGAGAAATGTGGGCCGATCGATCTTAAGCTGCGGACATAATAACTAATTCAAATTATTTTTAAAAAGTATTATCGCATTATTAGGTCGTTCGGTATGATGGAGTGAAAATTGGTATGTTTTGGTTAAATTAACTGTCCACCGTCGATCCCCTTAACCTATTGTGACTACTCGAGTCTCAAGTAGGTCAAGTCTCTTAGAGCAAGGCGATCGTAGTGAGAAAGCTGCAGTCGTCTATACCAATATTCAAACCCAGCAGGGTCGTTCAAATAAACAAGTGAATCGTCGTCACTTGTTCAACTGCCAATAATTCAATTCGTCGTCGATCCTACGACCCTATGTGTACCTATACATTCTGAACTGTGTCGTGGGCGAGTGCTTAAACGACTTAACCAATTATTTTCATATAATAAACTCGTCGCGGTTCGTTATATTAAACGGTTATGATATAATGCTGATTTTCTCAAGCGTTTTATATGAGTATCGCGCGGGATCGATTTCCTCTCTCATTGCCGTTAAATAATACGCCATTAATGCAACGCATTATATTCCGAGTGGATTCGTTTTATATAAGGTACTCACACGTATATTATATTATATAGGTACACAATATACATGACGCATACAACACAACGCCTACTGAAGATTGTTTATCTTTTTACGTACATTTCGCATTAAAGCGAATGTTGTAATACGCCGATGAAAAAAAAAGAAAAGAAAAAAAACGGAGTCACTTTCGTATTGCTTAAAACACCTATATATAAGACAAATAGAATATTACGCGCATGACATTTACGTATAGACATTACACAATAACGGTTAGAGTTGTTTTTTTTTCTTTGCAATTTGATATTATACCTTTATTATATTAGGTAGGTATATTATTTCTCTGAATTTTCTTAATCGTCTAAATTATTTAAATGGATCAACAAAATATTATATTTTACACGTCGTTGCACGAGTGCGTTATACACCAGTCAGTTGCACCAGCAAGAAGTAAAATGATAATAATAAGAATTAATAGTCTTCACTTGAAATATATCACTCATTTTCCAGTGATTATGAAGTAGTCTTATGATAACCGTGAGGTTTTAGCGCGTCTTTTCTTAGTTTTCGTGTCTGGTTTGAACGGCTAAGATCCTTCTGAAGTTATATCGTTAAAATTGTAAATGTTTGATTTTGTTCCATTTGTAAAAATATGTTCTTTCTGCGTAACACGCTGCTTTAGTGAGTCTGACAATTGAATCCCTTGAACCAATTTATCTGAATAAAACGACAAAACATATTTTATTATACAGTGAAGTAAAGGTGTTTTTTATTCGATGAGTATTAAAACCTTTTTTATCTTAGGATTGCAACTTATATATTATTATGTACACTTTTAGGTAACGCTCGGGAAGATAATATTATGTCGATTTTCATTGGTACTTTTTCAAACTATTTTCATAGGAAAATTGTTTGCTCACCATAAAATGGTTTTCTCGATAAGTTATTTAGTTATTTAGGAAATTCCCTCTTCGAATTCTGGGGAAAAGCTTAACGTATATGTATTCTAATTTATGATATTAATTTGATTTACATAATATGCATTCTATTTTGCATTGTATAATATCTATTCCAAGAACCATTATTCATTACAAACGTATCTCAACCGTACCTACGTCATAATATAATATAATTTCAAGATTGTCTCTAAAAGTATGTCAACATTATTTTATTTGTGGTTTTCGAAATCGATTGATTGAATTTCCAACTTTTGCAACCTTTAACACAGTGTGAAAAATATAGCACGGTCAGGTTTAATATCTCGGGCCCGGTACCTGAATATATAGGATACGGTTTTGAAAATTGAATTAATAATTGTTCATAAAACTAATTTCGACAAAATGGAATTGCACGGACCGATATAGTATAATGCAATAGTCGTAATTTATAGAATACACACGCCGAAATCGAATTGCCGTGAAAACTTGGACTAAACAAAAATGAGACTTCGTATACGCCGCGCCGTGTTGAGAAATAAAACCTACCAGTCATTATATAGCCGAAATGGGTTCAGCTTTCGCGTCGTCGTAGACATTTTCGATTGTTATTTTTCGGGAAATTCTTATGCGATATAAAATATATTAATATAAGACGTTTTCCGATCAAATTTTATCTGACACGAGCACGCACCGCGTAGAGTAAAGTAGGTTCGCAGGGTCGAACGCGTTTTGCGAGTAAATCAAATTTTGAGACTTTTTTTTTTAGCGAAGAACAAAAAAAAATATAAAAGCCGTGACGCCGAAAAGAGGAGCATAAAACAGTCCATAAATGTGCTTATAATAGACATGCGCGCGTGTCAATGCACACACGTGTGTGTGTGTGTGTGCGAAATATTCTTTCGAATGAACGAAACAAACACATCGGTTTAGCCGTCGTTTTCATAGCGTAAAAATATTTCGTTTTTTTTTATCTCGAACGTTTCGTGCCTGTAAAAAAGCTTTTAGAAAAATTGCCGCCGTCCGCTAATAGGCGTATAGCAGCGGCGACGTCAGTATTCATAAAAGCCACAAAGTTTGATTTTATTATGTAGGTCGGTCGCATTTAGCTGAGGCCGTTGGATCGTATACGATAATGCCCGTGTACCTAAACCTAGGTAGACGAGCAGCTGGTATACTGACCTATACGGAGCCGTGGAGAGAGAAACCCACCAGGGGGGGGAGGGTCCAATATTTTTCATCGCACTTATCGTTAACCCAATTCATTAGTCAGAGGTTAATTTTTTTCTCCGCGTTCATCAAATTCTTATTTTTTATTGTTTGCTTGGTGTGAAAATAATTTAGTGTACATATAGGCCAACATTTCCGGGCCTTCTTAAAAATTCCAGGCCCGAGGGTGGGGGAGGGGGGCTAGCCCTTTCTTACCCCCTCGGCCCCTCTCGACAGGCCTGTCTACATATATATGAGTAATACAATAGCATATGAGACGCTTTTTTTTTTTTTCGTCCACTCATCAAATGTGCACTTGCACCGTTTTTTTGGTAGGGCGCTTGTACACACACGGCAGTAATTGGTCGCGGTATAAACGCATGTAATGGACAGGGATGTGCGTACAAAGGTGTTTCTTTTATAAAACAGATACTATCATCGAAACGCGCGTAGGTTGTACGCACGCGGTCGGTATAGTTTTTATTAAAACAGTTATAATGTGCGTACACTACGCGTGTATAATGTTATTATGCATATACACATAGACGGTGGACTAGAAACTGTATAATATAGAAACTCCTTGTGTACTAAAATAATATTGTAATGTGATATTAAAACAAAACGGAAGGCGGTACTTAATGTCTTGCTGCAGCACCACCACCACTTTGACTGTCACGGCCTGTTCATAATATATATAAATAGGTACTCGTGGTTAATTGACTATAGTCTCTATCTTTACTGCAGAGCTTACCGTAATTAACTGGCGTCGTATTATATTAATCGTTGAAATATGCACGTCAATTGAATGTGTGTATTTTTTTCAAATATTAATTTAAATTTTACCACCCCTTTATAATAACCATCGTAATGCGCGTAGCATGAAGAGAGAAGTATGCCATGCCGCAAAGTCCCAATGAGTGTATTAATGTGATATAATGTGTAACGTTTTCAAGATGAAAATAGTGTGACTTTGTAAAAACATAACATTATTATATCATTATATTCGAACTCGCGAGTCAAACACTCATAATAATATTATACAATATATATAGGTACTCGTGGTGCGTGTAATGAGCTCGTTTTTAAAATAAGCCTTTAACGAGTAAACAAATTACAGATTCATATAATATTTTTGTATAATGTGCAATCGGAATGCCGAGGTGTACACTCTCATCTGCAGAAGCGTATTTATTCCTATATAATATGAAGCACGTGGTAATGTATATATGTATAATATTATATCCACATATAATATCGTCAATAGAAACTCGTACCTATACGGTGCACTGAATGTAAAACAAACTTTTGAAAAATTAAATCGAATTACAACCTCGTGCGAAACGAATGTTTTATACTTATACAGTTTGGTAACATAATTATGGTATTACAATATAGGAATATTATCCTACAGAAATTCTGAACGAGTCGCCGCTTAGTCGTTATTTTTAATTGTCTTAGAATCCCTGTGTAAGGATTAAGGACATCCTGCAAAGAGTCGTATGCGGAACTTTTTTTCGTTTGCATCTTATAATGAACTTGGTGGAAAATTTAATTATTTTCCACCGACATTAAAAACCAAACTTAGTTTTTAATCTAATTTGATTTCTTCCCATGATGTAATATTTATAGTTTGTTTTGCTACAGTGAGCGTATTTTAAATAGGCACCTACATAAATTAAAACTTACTAACGTAACAAGATATTTTCTATAAATGTATTAATTTTTTCGCAATTATCCACAACTTCAATATATTGGTATATTGTTATCGAACATTTGAATGTTGAAAAAAAAATTAAATCAATGCAAGAACTAAATTCATAGTTTTCGATCGGTTATTTGAGGTTTATCAAAAATCGTATACTTACCTATGTACTGCAGAGTATACCGTATTCCACTACATCAGTGTTAACCAACCATTTTTACCGAGGGCCATAAATGACAAATTCTCGGTGGGCCACGGACCAAGAGTTTTGAAATTTCCCCTTAATTCGTTACAGCTAAATTGATGTTGGGGACGAATAATCTTAATTTAGTGTTCGTGTAAAACGATAAATGCGATGGTGTTATTATTATACTATATTAAACGACGCACGTGTATAGGCAATGACGAGAACGTTACGATACATTTTCATGTCTGACAACGTATTATTTAACTGACGACAAGTACAATAGGAAATGAAGAAATATTAATTTATATTTTATTTTACATAGGTACGTTACAATTTTAGATGAAATGTGAATCGATTTATTTTTCAATTTTGCTGCTTTTATTTAATATCTTCACGGTATATATCGATAAATGATCGCTGGCCCCGCGTAGTTGCAGGGCGCCCCTGCACACATGATTAAAAACAAAATCCATAGTACCACTTCAGATTAATATTCTGATCAACTGCGAGTGAGAAAATCCAATTCTGAATATTTAGTTTACAAGATATAGTCATTTAAACTTTGTGCGACGTTCTCGGTGGAAACGCTCGGGAAATACATTATTTCGATATTTCGGCACGAACTTTAGACACAGCTCTCACGCACACACACACGTTTTATATCCCAAAGACTTTATATACATATATATACATTAATACGTGTTCTGAAATATGTCATTATACGCATGGTTGCTGTATCAAATGAATTTCAGTGTCATATATACTATATAATTTATATATACATTTATATTTGTATATAATAAACGTATATATATATATATATCGGTACGGACGATTAATTCGGACACATAATATAATATAAGCTTATACGGGTTACGAATTTACGATTATCTTACAAATAAATTTAAGGTTTTACTCGTCATATTTTTATTAACTACATATACGAGTTGCCGAACGAAATATTTGATAGATAATCGTTAGTAAAACAATAATAAAAATAAGAGAAAACACTATTATTTACACTCTGTTTTTCGAGATAATAAATTATCATAAATAATATGCTGCATACAATATAACATTATACATACGTAAATGCGATATAAATCATGTACCACGTTTTCGTTACCTACATACATCATATTACATTTGGTACCTATGTGTTTACTTAAAAATATTGTATTGGCTTTCTTGTCGGCGAGACTGTGATGTACGCACATTTCATATATTTTATTATAATGTGCTCAGAAATAAGGAGTTCGGTCCAAACAATAATATAATAATATATGGTAATGACTAATGAATGGCGTGTGCCTAATGACAATAGTGCACTCGACTTTAAAAATGCGTTATTAAAGCAGACGATTCATTGGTAAAAACGGAAGTAATTAGATAAACCTACGTATTTGTATCGTCGTACAAAAGTTTAAAACTACATACGCAGTTTTTTTATACCGAAAACAACTATATTGCTGCGTAAACGGAATTCTCTCCACTTTAAAATGTTGAAGAAAAACGCTTAAGCTTCAATCCTTCAACGTCTTATCGTTTTGCAATTTAAAATATGTTATAGGTTTAAATCATCCTGTTCTAAGGATATTCTTTTATACTGCGTAAAGATTACACACACTGATTATTTTAACAGTAAGCATTCATTATCGAGAAAAGTATTGAGGTTTTTTTTTTAAACATTTTGTTTTGATGTGAAACATATCTAATGCGGCGGGTAGTGAAACCGATTATCGAGTGACGACGATCACAACTCGTGAAACATCTAATGAGCCTTTATAAAAAAAGAATAATTTTTCTTAAATAAATCTGAATACTTTGTTTTTGATTGTGCCATGTTTATTTTTTTAATAAATCATCATTTCAATTTTCATGATTATTTTCGATATAAAATAATTTTGATGTTTCACATCTGCCAGGCGTCCGGTGACGGCTCGTTTTTGTTTATTTAAGTCATTACGTAGGCACTAAAAGAAATATATATTTTTTTATCGTTATCACTTTTTAAGATTTTAGCGTTTTACTTGATTGAATTTGAATTTTTAATTTTATAACTTCAAGTAAATACAAAGAAAAATATTTATCCACTACTCCACTGTCATATATACTTTAAATATACTTATGGCTAATTAACTGCTTGTTCGAAATTAGATTTTAATGTAGGTATTGAAATTATCAAAAAACTATTTAACTTTAAAATATAAATTAAAAATATAATAATAAAAAATATAATGATAAAGGCAAAAAATAGAAAAAATTATAATTTTTTTTCAAAAAGAAATTTAAGAAGATTTGATGAATTGTGTTAAAAAAAATTAGGGCTTACATTTTAAAGAATCACCTTGTGCATAATATAAATACTATTATGCAACGGAATTGATGAGAATAAAGTGTTTATGTTATGTACATAATGAAGATATATGAAGTATTGCATAAAAAGTGAATTGATATAAGTATGGATGTATATCATCACTCTACTTAACCCAACTTATCTATATATCAAAATTTGAATGATTAGTTTTTGAACTATCTATTTTTGTGTACTTACTAAGGATAATATGGTCTATATTATGTATAGGTCTTATACAATATAGGCTTGGATGATATGTGGGTTATTATGATTTGAAAATTATAGAAATTAAATTAATCAATCTATATTTTATCATTTATAAAAATTTAAATTAACATAAAATCTATAAAACTATTTTGTATTTTTGTAAAACTATCTATAATGCCTATTATTCTTAGTCTATTAATACATTTTAATAATTATTCAGAAGCTATATGTAAATTTGAGCTTTTATTTGGATACATCAAATTATTAATATAAGAAACTACTACTATATCAAATTAAAAAATGGGGTTCAGCGTGTTGGCGATTCAACTTGCGTACATAATACACACACTACCTATATAATATAATATATATATATGTAACTGGGTAGGTATTGCACACACCAGGTAGACGGCCCGACGAGGAGCCACCGAGCGCAGGATACAGGATACAGGAGACTCGCTGCGATGAATATCAAAATCTGACGTTCGGTCATTTATCATATAGATCATATTTTAAGGCGAAGTAAAGATGTTGCCGTGCAGTGGGGTTCGCCATTTTCGGCTCCGCGTACATATATAGCATGTGTACACATCTATTGCGATATAAATTACTATCTATAGGTACTTAAATCGTACATTATATTATGCTACACAGTGTGAGTACACCTCGACTTACCTTCCAGTCCTCAGCGTTGTTAAAACAATTTTCGTCACTCGTATTTATTTTTTTTATCCTCCCGCGACTGTGCCGACGATATTTCACGGCTTTGGTCTGTTGCGTATCCGCTTTCCTCGGGGAGCCGATTACCGTTTTTACGGTTTTTACGGTTTTTTTTTTTATTTTTTCATCAATGGGGATTGTTGTAATATACGTCCCTCCCGTTAAGTAGTGCGATCGTTGTGCTCCAATCCAAGCGCCTTATTTTCCGTGTACCTATATAAAGTTTAAAGTCTTGACGATAAGAGTGAATCCGTGCATACACTCAAAGTGTTGTGTCAGGTTTATTTGGAACGGGCAAAACACGATTTTGGTATACGATATAATACGAAAGTACAACACTTCAGAAAATAGTCGGTGTGCACTTTTTTTCGACTCAGTTATCGATGGCGTGTCCCACGCAACCTCACTCGAATAGTTGAATATACATTTTATTTTTTGTTGTTTTCGTCTACTAGAATCCGATTCTGCAGACTGAGCGACCGAGCAACGAATATTATAAAATATTTTTTGGCAATGCGATTCAAAAATACATAATTATGTTATGATAATGCAGCACATACGCTTACTGAAATATCTGAAAAAGTTTAAAACCGTATCACATAGTATTATTGATCAAAGGTTTAATTTCTCGAGTCTTTTAGATTTTGACGGTTTGGAAAAAAAAACAAAAACTACATGGATGTAATTCAACAATGTATTTGAGTGGCCGATTTTTGAAGACCTCCCCCCTCCCTGCACATATTATTATGAATGTAAAAGCGAATGTTTACGAACTCGCGTTCATCATTCGGTATAAAACGTTAGAGGCATACATATCGGAGTCTCTACTATATATTATAATAATATAATATAACCGTCCAAAAGAAAAATTCGCGACGTTTGCCGAATCTGTCGGCGTACCTACGTATAAAGTTTTCGAAAAAACGAAACGCAGCTGTCAGCAGTCACTCTGCAGTTTACACGACGGTATTTTACATAATATTATAATGATATATTTTACACTCGTCGTGAATTTCAATACGCATAGATATCGGCGTGTAGTAGGCAGGTATACCTAAACATATCATATATTTACACATTTTTGCTCGTAGACATTTCAATTCTAACTTGCCCGTCACTGCAGTATCATCACAACGAATCGTTATCGCGATGACTTGACGCGTACGTGTCAATCCGATATTTAATAACGACGTCGGTGATTTATTTATCTGTTTGTTTCCGTGCTGAAGTATTCGATTTGATACTAATATACCTGTCCACAGGATAATAATATGAACAACTCTCTCATTGCCAGTTACGCCACGTGGCGTGCGAACCCGACAAATTGCATTTTCGTACGAGAAAACAGCAAGGGAGCAACCCACTTGAACCAGCTACGGTTTGATAATCTATAAATAATATTAGACAAAAAGGCAATCGAAATACGTACCGGTAAAAGTATATTAATTCCATTTGGACAGTATAACTTTTCTGCCCGCCGGGCCGGGAAAAAGTATTTATTGACCCGCTGGACGGAAAAAGGTCGTTTTCCTGTACCCTTCAACCCGCCAAAAATTAAACTTTTGGTGCAGGGTGGACAAAAAAAAATTATATCCATCGCGGGCAACTTACTGTTGTTCTCTCTAAAGCTTTCTAATCGCGTATCGTATTATATTTCAGTCGGTGGTGTCGCTTTCTTGTACTATATCCACCTCGTTTTCCGTTATAATTTGTATCCACATAACATTTTTTTTTGTTTTCAGGTTTTTGGGTTTTTGTCCTCGTTGGGTGGGACCGTAAATCTTCAACTGCGACTCACCGACAAGTTTTTTTTTGGCCCGCCATAACTAAAGTTAATAATATACTTCAAAAAATAATTATTCACATTGTTATCTTGATTATTTTTTATTAATTATTAATTATTATGAAGTATATTGTTACTAACCTATCTGATAACATACTTCTCGCACAATCACAAGCGAATATCACGGAAAACGCCGGTCGGGACGTCTATAAATTAAAATATAATATAATTTGCACTTAAAAACACATTGCTACCACAGCGTGTTACGCCCAAAAAGAGTAGAACAATCACAAAAATATATCAATATAGCATTGTACCTATACTAACCTAAGCATTGTAGCTATAGCTTATTATATTTCTATAATACTCAAAATCAAAAACGTGATCACACATGTTTTGACCCGCAAACACTTTTTAATTTTTATACGGTTAGAGTTATACAGTTTGGAGATCCACGTCACGCTATATATATGTATATATACGATGTGTTATACGCTGTCTATATATTACATTTAGACGGATGAAAAATCGATTTCCTTGACAGCTTCCTCAAACTTAAACTATTGAATCCTCTATAGTTATTGAATACCTACTTACTTTTGTTTTATTCGACATTATGAATGTTTAAAAATACGTAACGGCTAACGAATTATTCTTCGTGTTTACTTTGATCGTACAACACATTATTATTCATACAAAGTACGCACGAAGAAATATTATAATATGCAGATATTATTTAATTACAAAATTAAATGTATGAGTAACCTAGTAAACATTTTAATTAAATATTTTTATAGTTTATAATTTATCATGATTGTATAAGAAAATTGAATATTCGTCATCAAATATTAGCTATGCAATATATATTTTATTATTATTATTTTTAGTTTTTATAGTTATTAGTCGTTCTTTTTATGATGGTTATTACTATTACTGTCGTAGGTACCCTGCACTTCTCTTTTTATATAATTGATGTTTTTAGTTTGTAGATTGTTAGATTTCGTGTTAGTGTTGTCGAAAAAAAAGTCACGCGGCTGTTTCGCTGCATAATACATTGTAAACTACTTATCTATAAAATATTTCGAGTAAAATATAATAAAGTATAACTTTGGTTTGGGGTTTCTCTTGACAACGACAGTAATATAAAAAAGTCAATACATTTTGAATAACCTTGAATAACCGTCGCGTCGACGAGATTGTTTTTATTTTTGTAAAAATGTCATGATTACGCAATGATACAAAAAACTTTGTTCACTCACACTACGTTAATATAAATTATAATATTTAATAATAATTGATATCAATAATTAGTCGTTTTCGACTATTTATTTTGCGGCTTATATCGGAGTGTTCACTCCATTGCGTTTATTTTTATTGTATCTTTATTTTTAAAAGTGAAACAATAAAAAATGTTTAAAAAAATATATTAAAAAAATATTTCAGGTGTAATATAACTAAGCATGCTTACTCCATTATTTTATTTTATAATGCAGTTTTTCGAAATCTTATTTTTGGAAATTTTTAATATATTTGAATTTTAAATACTATATTTTCAAATGCGTGAGGTTTTTTGTACTACTGGAGTGGTATATCCTACGGAGATACAAACTTTTGTTTTTCAAATGAGAACCCCCTCTTTTTACTTTATATTGTGTAGTGGTTAATTTTTTTGAAGATGTTGATGTAGGTACTTAATTCAAAATTCAAACGAGTGGTTTCTCGATTATTAAAATGTTTGTACTGAAGATAATAGCCCTTAAAATATTTTTACAAAAATATAGAATAGGTAGATGTAATATTTTATCTAGTATTTATAATGCTTGTATAATTTTTACAAATTAGGAATGTTAACAGATTAATATTAATTACGAAAATATTTAAACCACCTTAGCTCTCATGATTCATATCTTCCAATCTTATTATAATCAACCTATATATTATCCTTGATATACAAAGTTAAATAACTCAAAAACTATTTGTTAGAATTTTGATTTTGATACGTCAAATTGTTTAGAAAAATGATTTACTTAATAATTTATAGTTGAAAAGGAGGGTTCTCATTTGAAAAACCAGAAAACCCGTACATGATTTGCACTGCAGAACACTCTTTAAGTAACAAAAAAAATCTCAGGAATTCGAAAATATGTTTTTTAAGTATATTGAAATTTAAAATTGCAGATTTTGAATAACTGAATCGTTGCAGGAAAAAGGGGGTGAGAATCAATCCTTGACGAAACGCTTTGAGTATTATCGCGATAGTTTGAAAATTGGTAGGTAAATTGGAATGCGTTTATAATGAAATGAAATTTAGTTTCAGACGCACCTATCTATTCATTATAAGGTCGTATTATTGTTACCTACTTAGAGACACGCGTACAAGTAAGTGCATCAAAGAGATTTGACCAGGACGGAAGTATTGTATTGCATACCGGTTGGTCAGATTATATCCGATAACGAATTGGCCTGAAGTAGAAATTAAAATTCGCTTTGAAATCGATTCGATGTACCTAGGTTAGGTGGCCGGGTACATTCATTAAAAACTATGCTTTTGTTGTTATACCACGTTTGCCTGAAGGAGGTTTAAGGTATAAATATAATTTATAAATATGGTATACCAACGCCGAAGATTTCGTTATCAGGGATAGATAGCGAACTACAGCGAACACAACTGAAATATCTACTATCGTTTTGTTGTCGTCGTGATCGTTTTTTATTCTTATCCTACAATCGTAATGCAGAAAACAGAATATTTTATGCTCAGAGATCAATAAATATTTTTTGCATCATGCAAGTATATCGATACCGCATGTAATGATAGAACATCAAACGCGTGCACGATAATGTTAAAATGATCTAGGTAACGTAAAACAATCGAATCGTATGATAGCATATTACTATTATTTTTAAATACGATCCGTTGTTTTTATTATCCGTAATAATATCGTCTCTTACTGTAAATGATATTATTATATCGTTGTGTTCGTATCAGATGTATTAAAATCGCAGTATACTTAATATTATATACCGATCGATCTTAATGTCCTGTTTACACATAGAAGATAAAGCACAATGTTGTAATCTAAAAAATGCAGGAAATGTGTACGCGTATATAATATATATATATTATTTCATACTCTCGAAAGGTCATAACTTCGAATAGAAGTATAATAACGCGTTCAAGTGCACTCGTCGTCGTGTCCTTAGGACGTTTAATATTCAGCTCACACTTTTACTAATACACTTGACCCGTGAAAATTTGTATTTCGGTCTTGTTTTACTACTGTTTCCATAGAATACGATGATATACATAATTATGTGTCAGGAACAGCATCTCGCCGAGAAATATGGATTTTAGTAAACTCTATATAATATATTATTATTATGTGATATTAATTCGGAATTTTTATGACCGTTAAACAAAATATGTGACGTTGTGTTTTACTGCTGCATCTAAACTATTTAATGTTATAATATTATGCACGAACACGTAGGTACCATATTCGACTTTCGAGTGTACTGAAGTGTTCGGTTAAAATTCGATTGTTTGAAATACAAAAATTAAATATTTACCCATAGTGTTGGGATTGGCCAAAAACGTTCGACGAAAATCAAACCGAAGAGAACGAATGTATATTATTTACATGGAATAAATTATTAAAGTTCGAATGGTCGTCAATAAGTTTTAATGACTATTGACTATTAGGCCGGATAATATGGCCATATGGGCACACGGTACCAATTCATACTGTCATACCTCTATTACAATATTAAAATATTTATTTCCTCTGTTTATATTGTTGATATTAAGTCTGCAGTGATCACGTTTCATTCAAAATAATTATAAATTACAGCTTTGAAATATTGACACTGTCTTTTTCCGGTAAGATCGATCGCACAATATAATATATCTTTGTTATATGAATAGACACGCACATTACAGTTCGTCCTTCCTCCGGCGTCGCTGAACTTTCTTCTTGTAGACGTACCTATTATATTACATTACTGTGCTCTGTGTCTTGTGTACAAGTGTACAACAACAACAACCATAAGAAAGGTTTGGCTAGTCAAGGGTCGCGTGAGTATGCGGTTACACACATCATATATTATAATATGTACTTACCAACCGACATATCCTGTGTCTTATAACCCGGTAAGCTCGGTCTATAACAATAATTATTATACTGTCATTATTATACACTGACGTTTCTGTTTGAAACTTTGAAATTCCATGAAATATAATTATATATTTATTCGTTAGTGATATGTACGCCGTGCATCGTTATGACATCGATAGACCGTACGTCGGAGGCTGTCACTAAAATATGAACTAGATCCGATCAGTATTTGAATATTATAGTTATAAATTGCTTATTATAAAATAATAAATTTTATTTATTTTTATGAATATGTTTTAAGAGGACATCGTACCCGCGTGTGTCGTCTCCGTCTTACTATCCAACATATAGCACATTTTAGGTTCAGAATAATCCATTTTACTCTGTTGTTTTCATAGATAATAATATAATATAATGGATAGGCCACGTGTTTGATATACACATAGCAGGTGGCGTTCCCGAATAAAGACGGCTATTATAAAATGTAAATCTTTCATCCTACTCAGCAAAAATAATGGTTTATCTTCTATGAATTTTCACTGTAATTGTTCATTGTAATTCTGATTTATTAATTATTTTGCAAAATATACTTTAATCGTTTATATACACAATAGATCAGAAATAGTTTAGTTGCATACAGAAAAATTAACATTAAAAACTAAGAAACTTTTTAAAATGCTATGAAGAAGGGGAGGATTGTTGTTAGTCTTGTATAAAGTACTTGAGTAAAAATATTCAAATACTTTTTTGAAAATATCTGTATTCAAAATCAAAAACTTTTTTAAACACGTTTTTCGTCTTACTTTATGACGTGCAGGGACACCAAATTTAAATAAAATAATACATATTGTACAACATCTTTATTTAAAGATCGTCCATTGTTGTGTAGGTATTGGTATATTGTAATATTTTTAGAGGCCTAAGTTATTATATTATTTGATGATACATAATATATCAAAGATCAAAAAATGATGCGTTCTTATTCTAATGATTAAACTTATCTATAAGGACATAATAGGTCAAGGTAAAAAAGTAAAACACATTGAAAAAAAAAAGAAAAAGTATCTATAAATACTTTATAAAAGTATTGGTATTTGTACTTGAATACTTTTTTAAAGGTATCCTTTACAAGACTGCATCTGTAGTACGAGGGGGCCAGATCTGTCATCCCCCCCCCCCCAAAGACGCCCCTGATAAACACACAAAAACCGTAATATATTGCTATTATTTCGTGATATCATAAAGCGTTAAAATCGACGTTGTCAAAACACGTGGCCAGAGCGAACGTTCAGTGCGTTCATTACGTCGGAATGACTAATCGATATCGGCCGCGACGGATCTGTTCGACGAGCGACGATGATAAAAACGGATCAGCGACCATTATATCACTACCGCCCATATACCAGGTTCGGTATATCTCTTCCGAGACGTGCACCGTCCGAGGCACGACAACAATATCGTGTATTGTGCCCTATACGATGACAGTAATAATCGATCATCGACCGGTGCGACGATGACTGGACGACTATGACGACGATGATAATAATAATATGCTCTGCGACAGCGGTGAATCGACGGCTAATTGCAAGCCGTACAGGCTCAGATGTTGTACGCACATAGGCAATAATATAATATAATAAAATATTATTGTAAGCGTGCAAAATGCGATAAGTAACGTTTATTTTTTTTTTCGACCGTCTATATAGGTACACACACGTCGTCCCGCAGACGTTTAGCTGCCCTCAAAAGATGACTCGCGACGACGACCGTTTTCAATGCACAACAATCCACCTTTACCAACACATACCCGTTACCCACATACCCACATGCCGCCTATACAGCCGACGAATAATATGATATAAAATATATTATTGTGTGCGCAGCCACCGGCGAGTCGATCGTGACGGATCGTATGCGTCTTGTATACAGGTAATAATATAACATCGTATCATTGTACCAGAACCATACACCGCGCATTGTCCGTCTCCTCTACAATATATAATATAATAATATTATTATGCCCATTATAGGAGGTACCTATGTTTCGACTTTTTTTTTCTTCTTCTCCCGGGCCAAACGAACCGCGCGTCACGTCGGATTCTGTATGATTTATGTTGGTCGGTTTTTTTCTTCTCCTCTCGTTTTCCAATTATTATCACAACCGTTGTAAATGGTCTGTCAACCCAACCGGAGACGGACTTGGGAATCGAACTCCGCGCCGGCGGACCACATCGTAGACTTTGTGCATACACGCACATAATATTATCATTATATGCTTTTTATTATTATTATTATTCCTTTTGATAAATGGCGTCTGCTGGCCCGAGAGGATAATAATAATATATTATAATAAAATAACGCGTGTGCGTGCGTGTGTGTTTGTGCCGGGAATAAAAACGCGTCATGCTTTTTAATTAACGTCGGTAAATATTATATACAGATTATAGGTAGGTATATAGCTGATAATCTGTCGGTTCTAGCGTACACACATTATTATTTTAAAATATGCAGTGATATCGTTATTATTCCGATCGAGCACTTCACCGCCGTGTCAAAGTGTCATAAACGGTTTAGGTGTTTAAAGGCGTACTATAATATACATCGTGACGTATTATAAGGGATTTAGAAATCTGCACCGGATTTCTTTCAACGAGTAGGGTTTTATTATTATTATTATTATTGTTATTTTCGAATCGCTCTAACACCGTTTTCCTAGGAAAGAGTTCTCAACTGTAGCAGAGTGTACTTCGACCGCCGTTTCTGTTTGAGAAATAATTTAACATCCGAGTGTGTTCATTGTATTACATTTGTCTCTTATGACTTATAGTATATATATGTAACGCAGTGATTCGCCAAGCATGCACAAAACTACGTTGTATTTAATGATAATTTACACAAATTTTGATTTTTTAAATCCTTAAGTATATATACTGCTGTGGCGATACCAAATTCTTTTTTTTTTAAATATTCATTCACCCTTTTACAATAAATTGTTAATCAGAGGATTTTATAAAAACTTTGATGCGTCTAAATTGAAATACGAACCAGTGGTTTCTGAGTTATTCAATTTTATGTATGAAATAAGGATAATAATCCTTAACTATTAGTTAAAAATGGTTTTACATAAAATGGAAAATAGATGTTAGTGTAGGTACTTATTAAAGTCCGACAGTGTTCCGACATATTAATTATTAAAATTTTAAAACCATCATAGCCTCATGACCTCATATCTTAATTTTTCGTTATTTATATCTTACGAAGTTTTATTATCCTTAATACTTAAATTTAATACCATGGAATTTATACGTCATATAGGTATACAATTCGAATTTATAACTTAAAAATCTGCAAAAAAAATACCTATTAACAAATAAGAGTAGTTCTGAATCCTATTATAAAAAATAATTCGTATCGTCATCATACAACGCCTTGTATCGTGTATATAATAATACTCATACTTTGACGATAAATGTTAATAATGTAATACATGTAAGGAGTACCTATAACGATAAATTAAAGTGAGCTTAAACCATTTACACGAATATGCGTGTAATATAATACCTATAATACTGAACGGAAGATAATAATGATAGTATACAATTAAATGATCCACATCATTATTGCTGCTAAAGTTGTTATTTTATTGACATTTTTATTTGTATTTAGTTTGATATTGAGTTAATGACGTAGAAACGTATAATTTCCACGTACAATTATTAACATGGCTCGCTGTGATCATTGCGTGGGTTTCAATATGAAATGCAAACGACTATTATAATTAGTGTTTTAGATATTTGAGTCACTCGAAATGAAATATATTACGTTTGTTGTACCGTTGTATATTATGTCAACGATTGAAGCACAGACCTTATACCAATAGACGGAGCAAGGGTGTAGTTCGTATATTATTATGGTCTTTCCTGGCTGTGTTGCTCGACTGGATCCGTTGTACATGCGCAGTAGATGATATAAGAAACTGTGTATAATATATAATATACATCAATCACTGTAATGCAAATTTTCAAGAACCACACTACCCAACTCCGTCGGCCTGTAATCAAAACCCAGCTTTATAGCATTGGTAAATAATATTTTATTCAAACGCCTATACTATTACCAACCATTAATTTTTTTTATTAATAATTAAAAAGTTCAAAATCGGTAAGCGAGTACCTATAATAAACAGCACAATTTGTAGTTGTGTATGTCTTGATTGCACCAACAGTATTTATAAACCGTCGAGATTATGAGGTTCAAAAGTTAGGTTAAGTTGGGTTAATTGGCCTAATGACCCATATAATAGCCGGGCTCCCCTTGACCGCGGACCAAAGGGCTGTTATTTATTTTCAATCAATTATCCGAAATGTCGTATAAAGCCATATAAGTGCATATTATATAGGTATTTTATTTTTTATCGTCTTTATCTGATTGAGTATTATTATTTGTTTTGAGACGTTTATATTTTACACGTACGAAACTTGACCTTTAAGAACGCTACATTTTTTATTACAAAATCGCAGGTACCAGCAACGGAAAGTAAAACGCCACGTATGTGCGCATTTTAAATGCTTAACGAAATGAAATTTCCGTGTACCTACTATGCATTAAGTATAATATGATGTTTACAAAGTGTACACAATGTATATAAAATGTCGATACGTGCGATTTATGTAGTAAACAAGTTAAATATTGCAGAGGGCCATGAGAGTAAATTATTATGATAAAATATAATAATGCGAAATGGTTTATACACTTTGTTTAAACGGTGAGTATAGTTTATATATGTATATACATTGTATATATGTTCATGTTCATATCGTTATTAAATATTATAATTTATAATACATATTATCATTTTGTTATTTGATGTGACTGATGTGAGACTGAGGTGAACTTATGTCAGTTTCCAGACACGGTCAGGGCCGTGCACATAATAATATACTATTATAGTATATAGAATATGTATAGTATGTTCTATTGTACAGTTCATGGAGGTCCATATTAGAAGCAATAGCTACACAATGCAATTAAAATATATAAAATAACTTAAACATTATTAAATAACAAGCTCATATTAGACACATCCCATTTGCGTCTTTTTTATAGTAATATTATGTACAATACATTCTAACATTTTTAACTGCTGACATAACATTTTTTAAACGATTGAATATAATATTATTATATTTTTTGAAATAATTATTAACTTATAGTTGAAAATAATATTAATTAAAAAAACACCTTAGATTTCCTCAGATTATTGAAAAAAAAAAATTTAATAATTCACAATTTTGAGAAAAATGTCAAGTTTCAAACACTATAATATAATACTACGATGGATCGGTGACTGCCCTCAAGCTTGCGCAAATCCATTCATATTATCTATGATTTTTACAATAAAAACACACAAAAAACTGTGCAAATCGGCCGGATAAGCTGCAGCTCATCTTGAACCGCAAGACTTCGCTTCACATATGTGTAGTTTACTTAAATATGTTTATGACTTGTTTCAGCATGTACGGATAAATCTACGCAGACCTATGATATAATTTATATATTATTATACATTATATCAATATATGCTTGTTTATAATATATTATGTATAATATTATATGTGTTGAGGTCTGTGTGTGTGTGTGTGTGTGTATGGACTTAAAATCTTAGAAAAACCAATTTGCTGCTCCGTTCGTGGCACCAACCAAAATAGTAGTTAATCGTTATTTTGTCATAAGGCGAAAACAAATTGAAAACCAACAACATATGATAATATTTATTATGACGTGTACGCTCACTCATATTATAAATACAGTATCGAACAAACGTATTTATAATTTGTGTTTCGATGTGATCCGGACAAAGGGTGGCGCTTTAAGGGATTTCAAGACCGACATAATCATATACCCCTTACCGGGTTCAACGCGCACACACACATATATATCACACATTATATATATTATATATAGACGACTCACGACCCTCACGCATGTGTGTGCGTGAGTTTTATGGCCGAAAACCATTATTGTATTTTTAGTTAACTACATAGAATAGTATGTTCTCCGGTATAACCCAAATAATAACAGTAACCTAGCAACGAGCGCAGTATAAAATATTGTCGGAGGCGATTAAAACCGAATGATTATAATACGCGTAAATAAATAATAATTGAACCGTCAGCGGTATAATAACACACTATGGTATATAACGTGATACGCATACAATAAATGATACACGATATTGCGACGTAGAGACTTGTCATAATTTGTTAGATCGTTTTTCGAAACCCTCGCCAAACACACTCAAATATAATATACATACACAAACCTGGGAATAAAATCATTTTTAACTCGACTGGTTTTTATTGATACAGACTTAATGAATAACGAGTTACTTTTAGTAAATTTATAATTACGTTAATTTACAAATAATTAAAATATAATAAAACGATTATTGGTGATGCATGTTGCATAAACATTTTACTTTCTATTATTTTAAACCATACTAGGTACTGACTATTTTGTATTTATATACTAAAAAACAAGTTAATAGTAACTAATTATAGTTAATAGTAAAAAAGTATAAGTTAACAAATCAATTATAAGTTTCCAATTTCCATAAACCTACCTCTTAACTTACCTGAGTAAAAAAACAATTAGGATTAACTTTAGACTTTTTAAAATGTTTTGTATCTCAATTAACTCAATTCAAAATTATTATTGCCCGGACTTGTATTATAGTTGTACAAACATATAGGTTTAAAAGAAAATATAATGTCCGTGTTTACTTCACTTTTGTTTGTGGAAAAGTACACATCCGTCCAGACCCCAGATGCCCTTCATAAAAATTGCAGTGTACTAATGTACAATACAAAACGATGCGATACAATTATAATACTATTGTATAGTATTAAATGCTACGAATTTAACAGTTTTAGTTCTTGAAGGTTTATAGTTAAGTTTATGAGTGAAAATAATACATTTGTTTTGTTAAGGCGTTATAGTTATAACGAATCGTGTGATGGTTTATAGTTATTTTGGCTATTACGTAACGTACCTAAATGTGATCTACACAGATGTACCATATGTACCTAGGTAAAAATAATACAACAACCATTAATTTTGATTTCTATACTTATTACATATTTTCTTATTCACACGCAGCGTGAAGAAGCTTTGTAAAAAATCGTTTCAGTATGTTCAAAACTATTATAATATGCTGATTAACAATCGATCATAACGAAGTAGCCTGCAATAGGTATTAAAAATATTTTTATTTCACGTTTCTGAATAATTCGCCGAAATAAAAGCAATATACGTTTACACATATTAATATATTATTATTGTTATAGATTTATTATACTATTGAACTGTATATATTTGTGTATAGGCTATCGTAGATATCTAATTTAAATATTATATCGTATTAATTTGTTCGTCCGATCATGCTATCCGTGTCCACCGGAAATCACAATCAACCTGTAAGATTTCAATATCTGCCAATAATATTCGCGCGTTATTTTCCGTTATCACGAACTTATCGTATATTATTTGTTGAGCAGTGACATAAGTCGTATATTAAATGTGATTTGTGAGTGTTCAAAGTTCTATAGTATCGCTTTAGAATAAGAGTGTTGTCGTGTTTATATAGTACAATAACTCAGTCAGTTTGTCGAGAACCTCGCGTGTGTGTACGTATACCATATATATATAATGTTGCAGCTTTTGGTTTTCTCTTTCGGACGAAGATAAAAAAAAATTGTACTCTTCGGCTGTCGAGATAAGGTCGGTGGAAACCGTTTCGTTTTAGTTTTCAGCATTGGTAGATCCCGACCACGTGTACCGTGTACACGGTAGTCTTCGGTTACGTGGTATATACGCGCGTCACGTTATATTATTTATTTTTCCCTTACTTACCTATACAATACACACAATCCAACTAAAGGATACAAACCAGTCGCTCTAAACGCAAACATCCGATGATTTTGTAAGGTGGCTGACGTGATGCACCTATAGATGTTTTATTCTCGAAATATTTAATGCCTCCGAGCGGGGGCGACGACCATCGATCATTGTCGTCTTTAACGGATAAATTATGGTGGCGGCAGCCGCGTTGTCCGGCGAAAAGCTTCCTCCGTCGTTCGCTGTCGGCTGTCGCCGTGTCCGTTGTACAATTTTTCATATGACCATTTAATAGGTATATATTATATTATAACGTCCGGTAACGGCTGGTCCAAATCGGGCGTTACCTCTATGCATGACGAACAAACGCGGCGTGTCAACCGTGCATACCGAAATCACTTTGGAACGGAATATATTGGATTTTATGTGTGTGTGTTTATTTTATGTAAATCGGAGACGATATTGAAGAGATTGACATGAAATTTTAAAGAAAATATTTTTATTTTTATGAATTCTAGCGGAGGAGAGTTCGGGCGGGTGTAAAACTTCCCAACGAAACAGAAAAAAAAAACTAAACTGTTGTAATATTCTAAACAATTTTAGCATACCGATTACCGACTATAATATACAGTTCCACATTTCCACCGGTTTTTAATCGCCTATTATTATATTTTTGTCTCGATTTTACATAGTTTTATTATTTTTATTATTAATAACCTGCAGGTTGCTGTGGTGTCGTGGCTCTGCAGGGTGATTCTCTAAAGTTTTCTGTCACACAATAAGTGACTGAAACTCATCATACATTCATACATTTAGTCATGACGAACAATACAACTGACAGTTCTTAAGGTTAATTTCTAGAAAGTTTTACGACTAAAAGTTATATTTTAGCCAAAAAAAAAGTCATTAAACATTATTTGGACTCAATTAGAGAGAGCCAATATGTGGCTTAGTCGAATAAAATTGTCATGGTTTTAGTGAAGCCGTTTCATCTTCAAACATTTTTTCCATTTTTGAGTACATCATGATTGTTTTTTAGCAAAATTATCTCTACTTCGTTTATTTTGTGTACAATATGTATTTTGTTTGTATTTTTCATACAACTGGATACCTGCCTAATTGTACCTATTTCTTTTTTAAGTCACGTATTATTACCGGGTTGAAGAGATTAAAAATCAAACTGCAAATTAACGTTTTAAATTGTTGCATAACCGATTATGTATGAGGTTTGTTCGAGGTGGATAAATGGAAATCAGTGTAGGATAAAAAAAATAATAGATTTAAATGATTTAATAGATATTCAACCGGCAGAGATAATTCATAATTATTGGACTATTACTGTTATTACGCAGGTGGTTGACGACGAGTTCGTTCATTGTGATACTCTGATAATAATGGTAAGTAATAATAACTAGCATTATAATTAATGTATACTGCATATTATAGTAATTATAATAATTGTTTAGAAACGCAGGTACTCATTTTTACGTGAACATCACCACCCATGTTAAATCATATTGTAATTGTCACCATCGTTCCTGTCATTTGGAATCGCGAAACGAATTCCACTCCGAAATTTACTATTCACTTTAAATATCGCTCCCAAACACACATTATGTACCGCAGTTTAACCGATTAATGATTAGTGCTGACCACAACAGCACGCATATATATCAATAATAGTAAAAATAATAATAACTATTATTGTCATTATCGTTTTGTTACCACATACGAACAGGTAATACCTAGTGATTATTATAAACTGCAACTGCATACTGCACGTGGCGCGCATTCAAAAAAGTTTTTCGACTGTGTGGAATGAGTGTATTAAATTTATTAATTTCAATTGTGTTTAACAATATGTGAGAGTGTCGTAAGTCAAAGCTTTTATGCTAACTGTTTGATAATATTACTGTTATTATTATAACATCCTAAATCAAAGTCGTCGATACGATTCTACGCGGTGGTTTGTTTGACGCTATTTTTGTGTCGTTTAGGTTAATACACGTATACGTACCAAGTTGGGTAATTGTATTGTTTATCGTGTCATAGACACAGCAAGTGTGGGTCCATTTAAACCCTATAATATATTATTCGTCTACAATTAGGGCGTCCATAAAGGTTTATAACTTCAGCCTCGCGGTCGTCCCATTGGATTCACCGAATGTCTAGGGTAAAGTGCACTCATAATACTTTAGACCAAAATTCTAAGTTATTTTTTTATATTATTATTTTTTATTTACCACTCAATTCCACGATCGATATGATCATTGTTATATAGAATTCACCTTGACGTTTTTCCGTACAGGACCGATTGAAGCTGCAAATGTATTGGAAACAAAACTGAATTTAATATTGATATTATGCACTACTTATTTGCCATTTCTGGCCATAACGTAAATGATAAAAGAATTGCTATTTTCATTGATAGTTGCTCAGAGGACTAAAAAATACTATCATCTTTGAGTAAGAATAGTAAAAAATGTCATTCAGATGAAATTCAATTTCAAAGTTACTTGTTCGGAATTTTACGAGTACATTGATGGAGAAAACTAGAGCTACTAAAGGCCAAATAAAGAAAAGTATTTCAAAATTTAAAATAATTAAATTAAATAGTAATAAAATAATATAGGTAAGTACGCAGATAACTACATTTTGGTTTTTATGAGATATTTAATTTATTTTTTCATAAGTATATTATAATGTAAGTGGTTTTGTAAAATCGGTAGATATCCACAATCCACCAACGACCTATATATATATTGATTCTATACATTGATACAAATATTTTTTTTAAATAAACAATAAATAAGTTGTTTTTCTTAAAGAAAATGGTAATTGTACTTGTATACATTAGCCATTAAATTACCGATAAATGTCCTGGTATGCACTGAGATGTTTATGGCAACCCTTGAATCAAGTATAATATTTATTATTATATGAATAAAAGAGTAAATTTTATTATGAATTTAATAATATTATTTTAACATATTTGCATTAAATATGTGATGAATGTGTACTTACAAAGAAAACGTTGTAGACGTTTATTGAGATTGAATTAATTTATTAAAACATAATAATTACTTATTTATTATTATTAATACCATGAGTTTTTGTTCTTTATTCAAATATAAAATTGTATTCTTAGACATGATAGCGTAGACTAATAACTTGAAGAAGAAATTACCTGTTTTATATTTAAAACACTGTTATAATAACAAACGTATAAAATGTAATTATAATATTTATTATTTAATGATATTTTAAGGAACGCATAATAAATATCGTCTCATTGTGTTTTACTCGAACGAAATTTATGAAATTATTTACGGTGTGGAGATTTTCTGCTGTATCTGTTCGGTGCAAGTTCGCAAAGAAAAACAATAACAATAGCTGGCACAATGTATAGGTAGGGACGTAATATGTACACTTCCCGACGTCCCTTTGAACGTCTGCATTTGGAAATTACATTATTGCGATGTGCGCACTCGTTCGGCGTATATATTATTTTTATTTATTATAACAAGCCAAAAAGAAGGTACAGAGACGACTTCAGGAATGACGAAAGAATGAGTTTTCTTGGTAAAAGATGAAATAAAAAATACGATGGCGTTTTTTTTAAAAATAATAATATAAGTGGTGCATGCAAATACGATACCGTTCGAGGGGACGTGTTATATAATAATATTGTATACATAACAAAGTAAATGGGTACGTTATTAATTAATAAACATCAGACGCAGGTAAAATGGAAGTATATAGTCTGTCAAACTTGGCCGATATTTCTGTTTGAACCTTTTGACAAGAATTTTTTCACCGAGATTGTCATAAACTGGCGTATCACCTAAATCTATGTAATTCGTGTATATTTTACAAAATATATATTATTATCATTAAAGCGAATTATTTTTGTCATGACGTATGATAAATAGTGCACCAGAGGAAAACACATTGTGTTATTTTTTTTTCTAAGAAGGATATAATAATTACTGCATTACACGTAAAACTGTTGATTTGGATATTATCAAATATTTGATAATTTAATATAAATTTGCATGAAATGTTATATGTGGTAAGTCTGCAGGTTTTGTTAAAATTAAGTACCCAAGAGATGGTAATAACTAATAGATTGAGTAGGTACTCTCTAGACTTCTGACTGCGTCTAAATTGCATGCTAAGATTCAAATTTAGATCAAATTGCATGTGAATATTTTTACTGGGTGCAACTGAATTGTATGCCTGGTTTTTAAAATAATAATATAATATACCTATAAGCATTAGGCTGTTTTCAAATTTTAATTTTTATAAATTAAACTTCCGGTAAAAATGTGTGTAATTATAACAGATTCAAGCTGTGTTTATAGTTGTTTTCATATCCATCCATCCGTTCTGTCTTTTTTAAAAATTTCTTTTAGTCTATTTTTTCTAGTCGTTGTTTTTTCAAATATTTGACAATTTAGTATTTTCATACTATACAATTTCATCATAAATCGGGATATATACTCCCATGCTTTTAGATGTTAGTTATCACTTATAACTAATGCCGCATGCAACTCAGACGTGTCAAAAATAAATTTAGCATGCCATTCGGTTGTTATGAATTTTAATCTGCCGCACGCCATTCGGATGAGCTGCTAAGGTTTTACGGAATTTCTCAATTTATGACATTTATACCCGTCTGTCTAGAAAAAATGCAAATTTGTTACCGATATAATGGTAGAAAACCTATGCTAGGTTTAACCTCTTGTTTTTATAATTTTATGACTCTGCATTAATCAAAAATCATTTTTTTTTAAACCCAACCATGTGACTGAAACGGGTTAAAATACAATAAAAAAAACCCCCCCCCCAAAAATGGTTATTGATTAACGAAAACTAAGGTCACGGGCAGTTGTGGAACACTATAAGAGAATATGACGCTTGAAACAAAAACTATGTTATAAATCAATAATTTACATGATGGAAACAAGTTTTCTCAGTTTCCACATTATTTTGCCCGCACGTCAACCCTATTTATTATACCGTAACGGTGTATACCTGCAGTGATGTAAATAATTTAATATATTATATATGGTCACAACAACGATCTGATTCAATTGTGCACTTTTAGTTTTATTCGTAATTATTCATGTTTGCACAACAGGAATTCATCAGCGGAGCAAAATTATGCCAAGTTAATACGATGGGTACCTATCCCGCTGCAAACGGATCAATATAATATTACAGAGCGATGATATCGGGTCGTCACGAATTGCGGCTGACGAACGAACACCGCGACATCTGATGACTTCGGTGAGTTAGTACAAATTTGTATTTTAAACCAAACCGCACAAGAGGACCACTATCGCGGTGTGTAGATATTGTAGAGTTTACAACACAATAGTCTTATGTACCCACGATATAACGAAAATTGTGTGTACTGCACCAAGCTTATATATGTATAGGTTAGGTTAGGTAATAAGGTTATATGTGTACGCGTGCAAACCGAAGTAATGCCATCGCTTCGTTATTACAATTTTCATATTTTGTTTTCTCGCATAGCCAACAATAGAATATAGTTTCTCAATGGGTTTTTTTTATAAATTCGGTACCACTGATTATTATAGTAATATATTTATGTACACTGCAGTCGTATAATAATAGGAGAAAAAATATCTGTGTTAATGAACCGCGCGTGAAATTTTTTCAAAATATCGAATACAGGTACCTTTATAATACTATTGGAGCGCGACGAATAAAATTACACCTCTTTAAGTATAGGTAATATTGGTTTACGGTTTTTTGTTCAAGTTGACAACTTTGGTCAACTTTGAAGACGTTTACCGTTTACGTTACAAATGGAAAATACACGTGTTTCTGTTTACAGTATATAATATTATATAATTGTATGAATAAATTATTTATTTTCGATGCGTTTTTTTAGTTTATTACATATATAATTATTACAATAGGGTTTTTTTTCGATAAATGGATCTCATCATGCCAAGACTGTACATCGTCAATACGCCGCACAGGATCCACTGAATATATTATTAATGTACGTTAGGACCATTGCTTTTATTCTACACACACACACTTGCCCACTCGAATATGGTTTGTGGCGATCAGTGTACATCATGGACTTATAATATCACCTACTATAATTTAATAATATATATTTATACTTTTTCCTGGTTCACGTTCTGCACCATTACATTTATATTATATATAATATTTATGTGTTTATTTGAGCTAGGGCCATATCGTTATTATTTATTAACTGTGGTGGTCTAGTTTCATCCCCACAATATATTTTGGTGGTTTTGAGATATTTTATATTTTATATTTTAAGTTTAACTTACGTCTACATTTTTGCAGAGATTATTCCCAGAGAAACCCACCCCTCTATTCGAATCTAGTCATTGTACATTTTCACATGTGCAAATCCTAAACATAATATTTTGATATATTATATTGTTATGGTATCTTTCTGACTTCATTGATCGGAGGTAACGGATGAGGGTCACATTGGGAATTCAGAAAGTTTTTGCGGGCTATCAAAAGTCAATAATATAATATATATTTAACAGAAAAATAACAAAATATAATGAAAACCGTGTAACATTGATAACATTGGCATTTGGGGGTGAAATCTTGATCCGAGAATTAGACGAGAATCTGTCCACTGACGACACTTTCATAATGTTTACATTTGATGGGTTTAATCTTCCAAGTTATGGAATGCATATATCTTCAACTATCTTATTTGAAACATGTTTGTATCAGTGTTTGTAATGTTTGCATAATATGAAAGAAAATGTTGTTTTACGTTATATTAAGAATTCATTATTCTCACTTGCGAATATAATATATAGGCCATAATATATTAAATTATAATAACGTCGTCCTATTGGCCCTATTTATTACAATACAGTAAATTATTTACCGTGCGAGATTCGCGTGCGGTCGACTGCGTATAATGTACATTATATAAAATATTATTATATTATTGCAACGACAAGACGCCGCCGAACAGTTATTATCCGTCACTTACACATAAAGATTGTTGTCGCTTACTGTACATAACATATAATAATAATATATTATTACATACGTATATATATATATTATATAATATATAATAACATACACTCGTATGGCACGCATTTAATATGATACGTTTAATATTAATGATGTCAGTAGCGCCGACGCCGTCGCTTTTCACGTGTTTAATAAATATTATTATTTGACACGACGTTCGGTGCGTGTGCAGAGCGTTTTAATATACGATTTAAGCAGTTTCGGACGACGATAAATTTGCTTTCAATTCAGCGTGAGTAGAGGTACCTGTATATTACAATATGCATGTACAATATTTATGTGTAGCGCAGGGCATTGCAGTCGTAATATTGCCTATATATTATAATATACATACCATAGTGTAAGGTCTTATAGTATTACGTACGCGTGTATACCGCAATAAATAGGTCCTCTATGCTCGGTCAAGTTCTCGGGCGAACGGATTTTATGGCGTGCATCTTATGTTACCACGTGCGATGTATATAATATAGAGCCAGGTACGATAATATTTATATGAAATATATTATACCGTTTGCCGCAGGTGCGTAGGCAAATATATTATATTTATGGATTTCAATCCGCCACCGGTCTTTGGTGCGGCAGACCAAACAGCGAAAAGAAAAAAAAACGTCTCGAATGCATAACGATATTACACATAAATACCTACACCGAGGGCGTAAAGGATATCGTATATTATTTAATACTATGATATACCGCAATATTATGATATTATAAAGAGCGTGTGTAACAAGTCCATCGTTTCCAGAAATCCGGAGTTTAAATATGTTTACTTAGGACCCACTTTGGAATTCAACGCAACCTATTGTAATAAGGTCACTGCAACAGACGATGAAAACTCTGATTTTCCGGGCGCCGACGTGCAAGTTTTTCCGACTTCGGATAACATAAACACAACACGCGCACACTATTTCCGATTGGTGATCCGCAGAGTGAGTCAGAACAAGTCTTGTCGACTACACCAAATTCCTTTTTTTTTTCCAATTCTTTATGTTTTTTTTCCGTCTATCGATCTGCGCATAAGCGTATTTTCAGCAAGTCTCCGTTGGAAAATTATAGTGAATAAAAAATTGCGTTGGACTGACGGCCGTTCACATCCTCGACACTATCGCGTCCGTACACCTATTAACAATAACGGTGTCAAGACTATGGTCAAAATTGTGTGTCGATTTTTTACCATCACGATTATTAGTCCCATTGTCCATGGGACCCCATCACTGCAGCTCTGCATAGGTAATAACAATTACGATGAATAACGTGCACTGACCGAACGCCATAAAATAATAACAACAATAACATCGCTCGTCGTCTAGGACGGCGGTTAATGTACAGCAATAATACAGTACATAGACGCGACAGATGCGTCACCTCGTCGATGAGTCATCCGGACCTATATATGCGCTACAACAATGGTCGTCGTGGGGTTGCAGCCCAGGGTTGTGCTGGCCCACCCCTCTCCTTCCACCCCCTTCACGGTGGAGAGTCTCACCCCTGATGCCGCCGCCGCCGCCGCTGCGATGTGACTAATCGCGGGCCGCCGCGCCACGCCGTCGTCTATGCAATATAATAATAATAATAATAATAGAAATACACAAAACGAATTGTTGATTCTTTTGTGCGCGTTTCGGTCTCCCCGGAGATGTGGAGGGCGGAGAGAGAGACCGATGCTGCGGCTGCCGGGCTGTTGTGTGCGCGTGGGAGGAAAAATTTCCCAAAACTAATTCGAATTGCCCTCCGAGAGTCGGCGGTCAGGGGTGCGCCGCGCGTTTTTGGCACACGGCGAGAAAAACGATCGAATACTTAACCATTTATTGATATACATTATACGATGTGTAACTGTTTACCGTGTGGTTCCGAACACGCACTATATTTCTTAGAGCGTAAATACTTAAATAGTTAAATACTTTTCACGAAATTGTTCTTTTTGGAAACAAAGTCAAGACCACCTATTTTAAAATTTGTGTCAATCTTTGATAAAAATTTGGTTTTTTTCGTCGAGGGCAGCTTCGTACTCGTTGTGCATATAATATTATAACTGACTCAACTTGGATAAACACAATTAAACATTTTGGGACTTCGCTCGGTCTATCAAACTTTACTCAATGTAAATGCACCCAATAGTTTATCCTCATCGAACCTAACCATGTTATTTTGGTCGGCCGGCTAGCATTGACTTAGGTGATGACGTTATTATACTTATTTTATTTTTTAGTTTGATTGTATATTCGTTACAATAATAATGCTAATCTCTACGACGGTATATAACACATGTTGCATTATTCTAATTAGATTTTTAAAGAAAAGACGCAGTAGCTTACGTTATATATAATTAGTATAATAGAGATGTATATAGTAGGGTATCTACATCTACCTTTAGCTACTTGAAAAGTAAAAACTTCAATTCATATAATATACGCTCGCTTATACATGCATCCTACGCGGGTACAAAAAATGTTCTACCTCATCTTCGCACTGACCCTCGACAAAACTGGATATTAACGGACTGTGATTTAACATATTAACCAGTTCGCAGATTTAAAATGTCATATATGGGATGTGGGATGCCTCATGTGGTCTGTGGGGAAATCGCGATTCCGCAGTGGTTGCAGTTCACATATATATATGTCTGAATATAAGTACGGTTTATCTCCATATATACGCGTACATATTTTATTGTTACAGTGTGCTATGTTATTATTGCAGCTATTTAATATTAAATGTTATCTATATAGGGCTAGGATTTATATGCAATAAAAGCATGTTAAAATATGCAAATAATTATTTTTGGATCATATCAAAATATAGAAACTTATGTGTACTTATAAGAAAAAGAAACTTATTAGGTACATATACCTATTACTATAAACGGGGACACATTAAGAAACCACTCCAGTGTTTATAAACAATACATATAAATACGTATAAAATAATAATAACTGCAGACGTTGATTAAATAAATACAATTTTGTATAAGTTTTTTCTAATAAATTTTCGTAAACTCTAAGTATGTAGACTATGATGGGCACATTGATAAAATTTTGTAAAAAAAAAGCTTAATCATGGACGAATGTAGCGCTGACGACCAATAAATTTTGATTGGATGAAAAAACATGAAAATGCATATACCTAAGTAGATATTCTAGCCCTATCTGTGTAGTGGAAACTATAGTGGACTAGAGTTAAGATGTGGCATCGTCGTATCACGGAAACTATTGAGTTTTAAGAAAAAATCTTTAAACAAAAAATGTAATATGTTAGTCACACTGTAATAATATTATTTGATATCAACAAATAATTCAAGTGGTACAGTACACGGATGTGCTGAATTTAACGACAATATGCGGTGTTATATTTTGCGAATATCAAATAATGAATAAGTAATTAAATAAATGATTATTCTTAATTGCTTCTGTTTCACTTTTAATGGTTAGTTTTGTTAGGTTTCAATTAATGCGACTTTAGTAGAGTTTATCCATATTTTAAGAACAATTGCACGTCAAATTAAATTATTACCATTTTGGGCAAGATGGAAAAAATTCAACAGGAGTGCGGGACAAGATGAACCATGTTATTATTATTTATTTGAGTTTCTAAATTCAGCTTTAAATTTATCCTCTTTTATGAAGACTAAAGTAAATGTCTTATAAGCAAATATAACAATAGGTATTATTATTAAGACATTAGATATGAAACTATAACTCTCATATTCCTGCGTTAAATGTTAATGTACATCAATTGTATATTTATATGTGATAAATGAAATAAACACAATAGAAAAACATATCTTTTAAGCATGAATAATATTTATTCACCTATATGACATGAAATTAATTGTATTTGTTATTATCATGACCTATGTCCTACATCCTACCTTAGCCATTGTCCATAATGGGACAAAAATCAATTTTTATGTCTAGTACAAATGTATGTATGTATAATTAATAATAATAATAATATAACAAAACTGATTGGAAATTTAAGAACTACATATAATTTTATATAATAAAGGATCTTATAAAATAATAACCTCCATAAATACAATTAAAGTTAGGTGTCCCGTCTTTACGTGAATCTGTATACGTTTTACCCGCTTATAGACGACCACTATCTGAACCCAAGTTCGCCAAAGTGGCTAAATACATAAGTAAGCACTATATCCATTATTGCTATCTAACTACAAACTGAAAATAATAACTTACCTACCATACCAATATTAAAATATTCAGTCAAAATTAAAACATCTTATTGAAAAACAGGTCAGGTACTTGCCAACTCATATTGAATATAAAACTCTTTAACGTTAAGTTAGAAATTTACCCTAATGCTCTATAAAGTTTACTAAAACTTTTATGAATAATAATGATAAAATTACTTAAGTTCGCTTAAATTTTGAGAAAAAAATGTGTACGTTTAATTATTTTCTTATAAGTTTTAAGTGTTTTTGAAATATCTAAAAGTTTGTTTTTACTTTTGATACATTTTATTTTGTACGCGCTGTTTAAAAAAAAATAGTTTTGATGATCGGTTTTTTATGAAAGAATAATCTTGTTTATCATTACCTATTGCGTTAAAATCAGACTTTAGCAAAGTTAACATTTGTATACGAAATGCACAGTTTAAATAAACATAAATTAAAGTGCTTATGTCTTATATTATGTTGTAACTAATAATAATGCAATGTAAGATGACCGTGAGAAACAAGTACTTATGTTTTATCTTTATTCATCTTTTTTATACTAGATTCAATGGGTAAATAATTGATACACACTTTTAACTTCTATAATTATTTAATGTTTTTGGCTGCACACGAGCCATATTGACAGTGTTCTTTATGAATTACAAATTATAACATTATGAACATATTTTCAACTAAAATTTTAGTAATAATAATAATAATAATAATAATAATAATATTGACTATGATGGTTATCTCATAAATTTACAAACACTTAAAGAATACACAAAATTTCGAAAACTAGACGATGCCGAGACGTGGGATATCAGCTGTCTTACACAAATTAATAATATCAACGAAAACCCTGGGCTTTATCTACAGTAATTTTCCGCCGTTTACCGATAACAACCGATATTTTTTGGATTCACTTCGGTTGTATTTTATTCTCGTTCGAAAACAATATCGGTCACCACCGACGACGATATTACTGTTCACTACAGTACCTAAATGCGATTCATAACACATCATTGAAATAAGAAAAAATGTTACACACTATGTGTGACTAATATAATATAATTATTGTCATATTATATGTAATAATATCTCGTACTTGTGTTCGTATCGTAATTTGTAATAATTGTCGGGCATTTATAGTTCATCATTATGCTATACCTATAGTTTTGTTTCTGATCGTATTTCAAAAAAAATTTATTTTCCCGTCATTGCGGTTTGGTCTGGACAGAGTAGTGTAAAAACGCAGCATATTTATTCATCATAATATACCTATTACCTATAGTATGCCTATGATAGCCGAGAAATTGTGAACACTTTGCAAAAATTAAAAAGCTTCCGGAAAATTGAGCGGTATGAATTTCATGTTTTTCCGTATAATAGAAAATCCTATGCAAGTGTGATAGATGGATGGGGTTAGGTGGATAGATGGATTGACAACTGTTCAACGTCGAGGCACATACCTCGCTGATAACAATACCACTCATAAGTTGAATCTGAACGTTTTTGACGCATAAAATTGTGGAAAAACGGTTACAGCCTGTACCTATATAGGTATATTTATATATATATATTTCATAATCGGTTTGTTATGCGTTGTCGACAACCAACAATTTACCGAGGCGATATATTGTTATCCGTTCCCAGTGAGTTACCCGAGGTAAGCTGATATTATATAAATTAAGCGATTTTCGAACCTTTTCGCGATTGCCGCCGAAATTACGACCCATTCAGTTTGATGACTGTGAACCGGGATCAACGTTTACAATGAAAATACGCATTACGATGTGTGTATGATATTTTTTTCATAACTTTATATTAAACGAGCAATCACTTTTTATCGAAAAACATTTGCCAAAACAATCGGTTGTTTATGACACCCACTGTAGTTAGTCTTAAATAGTGTATGCAATATTTGTCTTGTGTTTCTAAAGCTATATAATTCAATAAAATTGTAATTAATTAAAGTTTTCAAAATGTAAATCAACAAAGTTCAATTCATCTAAAATACATTATAAGAAATTAATGTACGAAATTAATATACGAGAGCTTCAATATTTTTGCGCCAATCAAATTATAATCACAAGAACGTTTCCGTGCAATTATTATTGTTACGTTCAAAATATAACGTCTGAAAACGTAAGTTCCGCATACCATATTATTATATTATACCTAGCATCAAAATATCACGAGAAAATTGAAAGATGCCATATTCTTCTTATTTCCACTGGTGTTTTTCTCCCTCCTGCGGCCACGGAGACGGCCATTTTGATTTTCAGTCCCTAACATCAAACGCATTTTATATTCGATACAACTTATAGCCATCAGGTTTAAAATATATATATATATAAGGTATATACACATATATATGCTTCCAGTAAAGGCCTTTTGTCTCCCCTCCCCCGACTTCTTTTATACTTTCGACGCTGATCTCTTTGCCGTAGAGTTTCCTTCTCGTGCTTATTCTGGTGTATATTTATTGATATATAGAGGTATATTTTTTGCGTTTCACATTTTTTCAATTACCGTAGTTACGGGTGTTTTTGTCAACTGTATTGGCGAATATATATATATATATATATATAATATATATACTTACTTAATGTGGTTGGCGTTTAATTTTATTTTTGGAAAACTTCTGCTATCAACGTCACAAGCTTGCGACCTCTGCATCCTTTGTATTCACTATATATATATATATTGGTACTTAGAATGATACAAGTGCGCCTTTACCTTTTGGACCGTGAGCGGGAGGCATTTGAAAACCACTTCGATATCATTAAGGATATATAAACTCTATGCAATTTTCATTAATTTTTACTAAAGTAAAAAAGCCAGAATGTCCAGACTTTGAACAAAAAAACGAACAATAACAATTATAACGCAGTCAAATTAACTGTCTATACGATAATCCTGATCGCAGCGATAAAATATAATCGTGAGATAAAAAATTACCATTGAAATAATTTTGTATTCCTATTTTAAAAACGTTTCAACAAAAAAAAAGTCGTTCCCGAATCGGCCAGTTTACAATACTTCATGGTTTTATTTTTTTTGAAATTTATTCCAGGAATATCTCGGAGGAATTTTAAATCAATGACTTATAGCTGGAATTTTTAATTTTTTTTTCTGTAGGTACCTACACTAGTTGTTAGTTGCTATTAATAAAAAAAACTACTACTCAAATAATAATTTAGATGTCTATGTATTGTAAGCCGATCAATATGCATCAAATATTCCAAACTTAAAATTTATAATCTACCTATGGTACCTATGGGTATTGGGTATACTTATATAAATATTAAATATAAATCCGAAGTGAGTCGCAAAACACGTATAGGTATGCCATCAAAAATAAAAGTCTGGCCTTACCACCACCAAATAGATACCACTTTAAACACGCACTTTCCTATTTATATATTATTATTTATACAGAGTGTAACAAGAAGACTTGACAAAAAAAAAAAATTTTGCTTACGTTTGACAAAATTGTGAAAATTATATGATTAAGAAATATACTCATGTCAACAAATTCTCAAAAATAATATTTTGAAAAGATTTATTCTAGATTAATTTATTCGGCAAGTGACTAAATTATATATAAAAAAAATAATTTTAAATTATTGATCAGAACAAAAGTTATTTCATCTGGCAGACATTCCTGTTACACCTTGTATATATATCACCCTGTATACACCACATTGTGTACGATGTATTTATTTCTCACTGTCAAGAAACTATGGCACAACATATTGTAATAATATATTATTATTATCAACTCTGGTGATTTCATACCGAAGAGTACTTACCGAACATTAATCAGCCAACTTTGGCCCAAAGCCTATGTATATGAAGCTCGATATATAGGTATTTCTAACGAAATCCTTTGATGTCGTTCCATTCGTCGGCGGCAGACGTTATGTACATATTATAATCCACCGATGTCGACCTCGACATTTCAAAGTTGTTTTCCGTATAGTATATATATACATGTACATATAGGTTCCGCGCTAGATCGTATTGCGGTCACTGTGTCAGCACGGTAATGACGATAATAACACATACATAGTCATTCAAAAGCTGACGCGACATTAACGACTTATCGTATAAAATATAGCTTCGGCACGTCTAAGCAGAAGTCCTACGAATGGTGGTGCACTTGGCCAATATCTGACACCGACGGTTATACTTGCCACGCCGTTTGAACGGTTTACTTTCACGATTATTAGTCACTGGCGCAGTCCTTACCGACGGTAAACGTGACACGAGTCAATGGAACGGCCAAAATAATATACTAAAGAATAATATTATAATATAATTGACAAATATACCAGTCGTCAGATCGCTATATATACACAAACCGTACTTACCAATTTGATTATTGGTGCACTTGGCAATAGTACACCGCAGTAGTGGGATACGGGCTTTAATAATAAGCAGCATTTTCCACGTCGAATTTCTGAAGAACGGCCTGTGCAGGCACTTGTTTCGAAGTTGCTTGAACCGATTTGCGGGCTTTCGGCTTGTAGACCTTTCAGCCTTTTCCAGAATCAGTCGTATATTAAGTATAAAGTTCTACGGTTTGCTTATTAGTCACGTGTGTAATTCTCTGTGCAGTGACCACCGAGATGTGTCCGAGTCTCGAGATTATGGTTCTTTTTTATTATTATTATTATTATTATTCCATCTCGCGGATGATGGATGTTAGTCGAGAGGAACTGCAGTGAATCGTATGACATTTGATACGAACCGTGCCGGGAACTATCGGGCGAAATCTGATATTTTGCACCGAATCCTCTTGAGATGGATACGTATTTTGGCCCCTCGACGGTCCAGCATGAGTTAGAACGGTTTTGATGTTTGTACAGTCGGCAATTGGTATGGAGAATGATTATTTTGCTATTATAGCAGTGCTATACCTGCATCTTCCTTTTATTATATAGCACCACCGACGACTGGACTACCTACATATGAAATACCTACACATTGTATATGTTTACTGGTATATCGACCGGGGACACCAATTTTCCGGAATAAGAGGCGCCCGAGGAAAGGATACGATTTCAAAAATCAAAAACATTTTAGTTATGATTTGTTTGTTTGTCACAAGTCATAACAAAGAGGGCATTGTAAGTGCCTACAGGCGGACACAATTCCAGAACACATTACTCTGCAAGAATCTTACCGCCGCACAGGGCGAATAAAGTCTGAACACGATAAAAATAACGATAAGAGTGAGTTATTACAATGTACGGTGACTATAATGTTATTATGTGAGATTGATTTTACGGTTCCGTTTAAGTAATAGTTTTGACAGTTTTCATATTATACACGCTTGTATCACTGTCGATTATCGTTTCGAATCGTACTCGAGTACAACTGTCTTATGTGCTCCCGATTTATTTAAATGATTGCGTCGTAACAATTAGGGCTGGGATTTTTATGCAATGTCATTTTTTTTTTTGGGGGGGGGAAGGGTGATTTAAAACGAAACTCCGTAAGTGGAAAATGTGTTTAATGACGTGTTACTTTATTATTAGATTAATGATATTTTCATTTCTTATATGTTTTGCGTTTTCTGCGTTTTTCTAAGAGCACTTTTTTTTGAGCTTTACGCACGTCGATTCCCTTGGAACAGTATATATGTGCCTGGTACAAAATCTGTCCGAATATAATAATTATTTTCCAGTCGTCTCGGCGTTCGTCGTACTATGGCGCGCCGTACCATTCAAACATCTCTGCGGCAGCACGCGACTGCGATATAGGAATCACATTATTACAAACAATACTTTGCGATGTGCATAATAATATATTATGTACAAATAACACAATAAAACGCCGTATGTGCGACGATATAATATATTATAACGCATATTTTGCAGTCGTATAATATATTATAATAACAATATTATATGCGTTCGACCGGAGCTTATGTGCGTAAAAATTCGGCGTGACATTATTGTTTGTTTAATTTTTACTTTCGGGCGCTCCTCGCGGGTAGGTACTATATCATATTATTGTTGTATGTCATTATTATTTCACGGGACCTCCTGACACCCCCCCCCCACCCCCCCACCAAAAAAAAAAAACCAACGCCTATGCTCCATTTGTCGAACAAAGCCGAAAACCGAGTGATTAAAATATAGCGGGTTATTCTTTTTTTCGGGGGCTATTGTGCAGCGTTCACCACTCACCACTGTTATACACATTTACATATATATATATATATTATATGTGTTTAGAGCTATAGCTACGTTTTTTATAAGTCGACTGGATGTAATGCAATATAATATAATAAGTTATAATATAATTTGTGTGTGTGTGTGTCCGCGCACGCCAGCTCGTTTTACGACTCCCCTACGGGCACGCATGAGCGGTAATAGCTTTTGATTTTTACCAATGCGAACGTTTATTTTTCCACACTATAGAATTCGAAACGAACTCGTTTGCACACGCGGCGTGTTTCGGAGGCCGTAACGCGGTACGTTATATTTTTGTTAGTCAAGTAAAAAATATATAATATGATTTTATCACACACGATAATAACATGCGGAGTGAGAGGCGGCGATTTCGGTGAAATAAAAAAACATTTATACGACTCATTCGTAGGTATAGGCATCGTAAGCGTGCCTACGGGCCACGAGGTAGTTAGGGTGGACCGTTGACTACACTATGTGAACTTTTTTTTTTTTAGGTGCGCACGATTGCGGGTAATATATATTAACCGTTAATATATTATCATTATGTATAAATAGTGCGGTAATATAGTTTAATGCCATTGATCATATTATTTGTATTTTTAATCAGTGGTAATACGTAAAAGTTATAATATTATCATATTACACTAAATCAAACGCGTTAACGTTTCATTTCGAAAAAAAATACACATGTCATAAATTAAAATTATTTTTTGTATAGGTACCCTTGGCACGGGACATTATTATGAATAGTAAATACTTGTTATCTGTATAGTAAGTATCATAATATTCATAATTATTATTGTATATTGGTAAATAATAGATAATTTATATTATTTTTACAATGACGATTCCGATTCCGCTTAGCCAACCATCCGACCTTCCCTCATTAGAGATATCAACTAAAATAATATTCCCGGAAGTCCATGTACACGATTAGCTCATCAATGGTGCAGAGACCTCATATATCCAAATTAATCTTTAATTAATATTTAAAAAAAAAATAGTACCACTGCTGGGTGGCTTCTTTTTATCAGCCAATTTTATTCAAGTTAGTATAATAGGTATAGGTATGCTTATTCTAAAAAAATAATAATAATTTACAGATTGTGTATTTTTTAATAAAAAAAATTCGTAGATAGGAATACTATAGTAATTATTTTGTCATTATTTTATATGGTTAATGCGTTTGATGCTAAGAGTGGATACAAAATTCTACTGCCAAGGCCTCTTCTAAATAGTTGTTGGAATAGACCTGAGGAAGGGGACGTCTTACCTACATATTATAATGTGAAAATGTAAAAAATGCTTTCAGTGTTCTGTTGAGATAATACGTAGCCATCATGTACTTCCAAGTCACAATAATTGTAATTTTTATGGAGGTCAAAAGTCTAAAACTTAAATACCCACGGCATCAGCACCCTTAACTTATGAAAGATACAAGTTAAGCATACGCTATGTAACAAATTATCAACCCGGAGAGGGGGGGGGGGGAGAGCTCACCCCTCAAAGTAAAATCTTTCACCACTGGTTTTTAAAGTAGTATCAGTTTTATAATATTATAGGTTGTTCGGTATCACCTGCAGTATACCGAGACAGTTTTAAAACGAATCATAAATAGTTATAGTTTCTCTCCTGATGAATAATTTTATTCGACACCCCCATCGTACTGCAACACCTGTGAACGCCTTTGGGTATAATATCAGAAGGTGTAATGTGATGTCTACAAACTCCATCTTACTTGATTGCGTATATAATTATCATATATAGGTAATATTATAATATCTGTATGTTCGTATAATACTAGTCCTTCGTCCTTGGTCCTTGTGTCCCTCAGAACGAGGTTTATTTTAAACGAAAACACCTCCGCGCCGGCCTTTTATCCCCGTAACGACCGCTTTTATACGCGTCGATCTGGTTATTTTCAATAATATATTGGACCCATATTTAATTATGCAACAAATTATATAATAAGCATATAATAATATATAATAAAAACTAAAACAGGGTTGCGCTTATAATGTTTAGCATGTACTTATATTATCTCTTATTATACGTACCTATAATACTGTTCTGGAAAACTGAATATGTTTAATAGACTTGTACGCCTCGACATTAAGTATAATATTATACAGCAATAAAATACTAAATAGTGTGTTGGGGTGTGTGTGTGTGCGTGTGTGAGAGAGAGAAAGAGTGTGAGAGGATAGAGAGAGAGAGATAGAGTGAGACATTTTTTCGGCGTCAGCGTGCTTCACAAGAAGAGAAGAAGACAATGTTTTCTAATTTATAAAAATAAAACGTCTACGGGGTTTTGGTGGTGTATCTATTACACAATAGTAATAATAGTATACTGTCCACAATAGTATAAAATCATCAAAACCAAAATCCGGTACAATATAGATCGTGTTTAAAGTTTAGACTAGTGAAGTGGGTTGGCACTCATGGGGTCATAGATTGAGGGGCACTACCCAGCGATTTATCTAAAAAATAATGAATATCCCCCCTCACCAATATGAATTCCTGTCTACGCCACTGATATGCAGCTAAGCCGTTCATCTGTAAACTTGAAATAGGTACAAAGTATTTATATATTATAATTAGTTGACGACTCGTCCGAAATTCTATTTTTATGAAATACTCTGAACTATATTCTCCTTAGGAAATTTAAATTATAAAGACATATCATTATTCAAAAACCTGTCGCTGGCCTACAAAATAATGAGTATCTAACGTTTAAAAAATGACGTGTACATAATATTACAATAACAATGTTTATTGAAGAAATTAATTCCAACTTACAATATCATATACATTATATAAATGCATACATTATACATAGTAATATAATAATTACAATCATAATAAAGGTATATGTATGGTGACTTTATTAAATCACTGACGTTACAATGAAATACTAATGATAATTTCGTGTTATAATTTATTATTATTGATTTTTATTGTGCTAAACGAAACCGAAAAAACCGTAATAGGAAACCACAAAAACTGTACCACAGTCGAGCACGGCCAGGATTTTTTATTTTTAAAAAATATACGTTTTCGTTTGCGATTTCGAGTGGACACTTTTTCTATATAATACGTATATTATGATAATATGATCGTAGTGTAGACTTTATAGTATTAATATTGTGTTAAGAATAATGTTATATCCAGTTATACGAATAATATTTCCGACCTTGATTTTTATAATTATACAGTATAACATTTAAATAATACATTAAAAATTATGAATATATATATTTTTTGTCGATTATGATTCCGGTTAGGAATTTTTTCAAACATTCGCTGTACAGTGTTTATTTTGACACTTTGAGCTGCACGAAAATTGTGTGCAATGAACTGATATTATAATAGTTATTTAATATAAATATATATTTATTTATGAAGATAATTGACCACACCAAACAAGTTGGGGCCCACGAGGTGTATGAAAAAATCTCTCAAATTTTAAAATTATTACTTTGAAACTTGAAACGACGTTTAAAGTATGATAATGGATTTAGATTGTCTTTTTGAGTTGGCTAAACCAACTTGGCTTTCCATGGTCGAACATGACGAAAGTTGTTATTGCGATATATTATAATGATGGCACGCGCTAGTAAATAAATTATGATATTTACTATATTTGGTTACAACTATCTATTATAATGTTATTTTACACATTTTATATTTTATAATTAACAGCGATAATTATTTAGCAATCGATTTAACTGAAAACCCAGGCTAGAAAATATTGTTTATTATATTACATTTTTTTTGTCGCATATCATTTATTGTGAAAACGAACGTAACGCTCACTGTGGGGTATTTTTTTTTTTTTTTGTAATTATAATCTTCAGAAAACACGTATATAAAGGGTTGTTAACACTTAATGCACTGTAATCTTCCCACATGTTTAGTTTATCGCGGTCGGAAATAACATGCAAATTAAGTATTAACTATATGAATTCATAACAAGATGGTTTTTTTATTTTTATTACGATTTACGTGCGTGAATTATTCATCAGTATATAATGTTATTGTGAAGGTATATATATATATATTTTGTGATACACAAAACCGAAAAGTTAATTGTTTTCGTCAAACTACATTACCTGTAACATAAAAATACGACCAGGAAGTACATGACGTGTATTATTTTTTCACCAACCAATTAATTAGTAAATAAAATGTATACAATCCCACTGTGCAATTAATCATCGCTTCGATGTTTTAGCGATGTTTTATTGAAACACGTAACATCGCAATGCGAGTCGCATATGAGTCGCAACAATATTCCTACAACTGCTAATCGGCCGTCTTTGCTGACATGCATGTAATATTGTATCTATATTGTCTCGCGACATTTTAACAATATTATAAATTAACGTCTATGTGACGTTTTAATGAAACGTCAAAGTAACAGACCAACTTCGTAAGAATCGCAAAACGACATTACCTAGATGTTGCATACCAATTACTATTTAACATTAAAATCATTTTCTTAAAAAAAAATGCAAAAAAGAATACTCCTTTATCAAGGATCGATCCATTGCACACGAGTCTATACCCTAAACAGGCCCTAATATCTACCTACGCGTTAATCGACCTACCTACCTATCACATGACTATTAACGGTGAAAAAAGGTTATTAAATATAGAAAATTAGATATTTTTATGGATCCTCATTCCTCATTAAAATTTTATTGTACTGAAATTCATTGCAAATTTGCAAATATTGTTTATTATTTTGTTATACTCACATATTTTGTAACTAGGGCTAGACATTTTTAAGATTTGCATTTTGTTTTCATAAAACTCCAGAATAGGTATAGCTTATCAAAAACGAATTTCAATTGATAGACTACAGAGTTCCAAGTACAAAAAATTTGTTGCATTTTCTTATGATTTTCTTGAATAAATGTATTAATGTAATGTAGATTTTTAATGCATAATTTTCCTAAGCCTAACCCTACTTTTAAGTCATCGAAAAATAATATACCAAATCAAGAATCTGGTTGATGGAACTGATTTTAATTTAACCAGATATAATATTATGATTTTTTGTCAAATCCTTTATTTAATTCCCACAAAAATTTAAAAGATTTTTAAGTACCTAGACATCTTTTTTTAGAATAATTTTTTGCTGACCTTTGACATATTTGGATGTAGGTGAGTGGTACTAGTGGTAGTACTATCATTTAAAATTAAATAAATGGAGGACAGAACAATGGTAGGTACTTATCAAACTAAGTATTACAATAACAATTCATAAACAGTTAAATAATTAATACTACTTATAACTCATATAAGAAATAACTAATTGCACTCAAAAATCAAAATAACTACACTCCAGCTCCAGCGACCAGCAGTGACTCCTGGACTATGAGAGGGGTATAGCCGTATAGGTGGTGAAAACAATAACAATAATGATAATTCTCGATAAGACGATAAGTGATTGTCCTGGGTTTTTTCTATAATTATCTCTTTAATATTAACAATGGTAAATGAGCATGCATGTCGTACATTAATACACTGTGTTTACAGATATTTACGGATTATGACTTTCCAATATTAGAGCGTGGATATTCATAAATTATGTCATAGTTATATTCGAATAGTTATTTGTATCAGATATAAATCGCGGACGTAAAAATGAAAATTATAATTCTGTATCCAGTATTTTGCTTTAGATACCGTTGTTAAACGTCATCGTCATCGTCAAAAAAATCCCAGGTTAGGAGGCAATTGCCTCTGAAATTACCGTCCACCACCCCATTGAACTTTGCA